>CM059195.1:11980785-12580785 GCA_030323885.1 Branchipolynoe longqiensis | reverse complement strand
AGGTGTAGAACATGGAGATGGGCGTGTCAGAGCAGACGCCCATTCCACCAAACGCCTGTAAGAGCCAGCACAGTGGAACAATTAATCAAACCAACACAGTGGAACAATTAATACAACCAGCACAGTCGAACAATTAATACAAGCAACACAGTGGAACAGTTAGTACAACATGGAGATGGACGTGTCGGAGCAGACGCCCATTCCACCAAACTCCTGTACGAGCCGCCACAGTCGAGCAATTAATACTACCAACACAGTGGAAAAGTTAGTACAACATAGAAACGTCCATTCCTCCAAACGCCAGCACAGTGGAACAATTAATACAACCAGCACAGTCAAACATGGAGATAATGGTAAGAACCAGCAATCGAACAATTAATACAACATAGAGATGGGCATGTCGGAGCAGACACCTATACCACCAAACAACCATACAACCAGCACAGTCGAACAATTAATACAACATGGAGATAGGGGTAAGAACCAGCACAGTGGAACAATTGGGGAACCGTGGCCAAATTTCAATCACGGACAATTGGTACTCGTCATTCCACTGCGTCTTGCCCTATCCTAGTAATGCAGACCACCAGGCTAGGTAGCGGCAAGTATCAATTTTTAAATAATTGGTTTGACTCGGCCGCCATTAGAATCCCATGATCTGCCACATGGGAGGTGGATGCTCAACTCAATCGGACATCATGCTTGATGTGTTGCTACATTCAGTCATTGTTATATAGAGGCTACATTCAGTCATTGGCTACATTCAGTCATTGTTATATAGAAGCGGTTAAATTCTCTTCAAACAGTAAAACAATAATGAACCTACCTGCATAGCTCTGTCAAGTACAGCCACTGCCATGTTGGGTACAGCGACCTTAATCATGGCGATCTCTGGTGCTGCCACCTATTGGGGGCAGAACATAGAGTTTTAATAAACGAATTTGTAATTCCAACCGCACATGCGCGAAAACGGCGTCCAAAGCAAAACAAAGTCCACACATCCACTGGTTTTACCGATACACACAACACACAACTCTTGTATGTTTATTATTTTCAATAAAATCGAACAAGTTTGCACAAACATGGATAGACTCAGGCAACATAATGTAATGAGTATATTGAATACATAGACTTCCATAATTTTAAAAGTATTTTGATCTAGCAAACATCCAATTCCACACAAAATTGTCAGTCACTTTCACATCAGCTGTTCACATCAGCATTAGCTCTCAGAGTTTTAGTTGAGGGCGCATGTTCTCTTGATAAAGGTGTAGGCCCCTAATCTATATTTTAAAGTCGCCAGCTATCCGCCGCGTGGAAAACAAACGAACTCGATTTGAAATTCTGTTGCGACTGAAAACTCCCCAAAACACCAGCGGCTTGTCGTGGCTTCTGCGCATGCGCGGATTTTCGCACGTTGCGGCGATCACTGCTATTTGTTTTGTTTACACTCGGCGATTCGACGCTGATCGAGCTGCTACGTTAATATCGCTTGGAATTTAAGGTTAATTTAATTAAATTTCATTATTTTAGTATGTAATTCTGTTAAATATGATCGCATTCAATAGATTTCGGCGTAATCGGTCCCTAACACTGCCGGGCACAAGCTGAGAACCAGCGAATCTTGTCACTGTGTGAGCCTGTTGCCGGCACAATTTCAGCCAATCACAGCGGCGATTTGTATATTCGGGTGTAATCGATTATTCAACTCGGGTCACTCGAGCCACTGTTTTGTTTACACTCGGCGATTCGACGCTGATCGAGCTGCTACGTTAATATCGCTTGGAATTTAAGGTTAATTTAATTAAATTTCATTATTTTAGTATGTAATTCTGTTAAATATGATCGCATTCAATAGATTTCGGCGTAATCGGTCCCTAACACTGCCGGGCACAAGCTGAGAACCAGCAAATCTTGTTACTGTGTGAGCCTGTTGCCGGCACAATTTCAGCCAATCACAGCGGCGATTTGTATATTCGGGCGTAATCGATTATTCAACTCGGGTCACTCGAGCCACTGTTTTGTTTACACTCGGCGATTCGACGTTGATCGAGCTACGTTAATATCGCTTGGAATTTAAGGTTAATTTAATTAAATTTCATTATTTTAGTATGTAATTCTGTTAAATATGATCGCATTCAATAGATTTCGGCGTAATCGGTCCCTAACACTGCCGGGCACAAGCTGAGAACCAGCGAATCTTGTTACTGTGTGAGCCTGTTGCCGGCACAATTTCAGCCAATCATAGCGCAGCTTTTGCATTGCAAATGGCCGCCGCCTATGGGGGCGGCCATTTTGAAGACAACAAACTGCCATTGCAGTTCAGACTAGCACTGCCCTGGTCCCATACTCTCCCCACACATACTTGGTTCATTTAAACATAAAAACTAAACAAGATTGTGCTTGGAGAGCATTTGTCGGAGTACGCGCAGTGTCCCAGCGAGCTATAGCTGGTCCCTTTAATCAAGAGAAATGCAATAATAGTTCAATTCCATGATTTCAACTCCTGAACAATCATATATATTTGTTTAATTCCATGGGTTTCAAACACTGTGGGAAACTGATTCTGACTATGACTATAGAGGCAATTTTAAATCTAGATTTGTCTAAATCTAAATGCAGATGGTGTAAACTGTGCTGATGGCTTTTGTACACATAAAGTGGTAGATAAAAGATTTACATTTTAATCTATAATATTTATTTAATTTGGTGTTCCAACTTTCAACCTGTAGCTGAAATGTGTTGTAACAAACTAACATATTCCATGGCTCTACTCACTACTTTAACATGAACCATGTGCTTCGCACAGGTTGGTTTTGTTTTTACGCATCCCACAATGCACCGCGCTGTGGGAATTACGAACTTGTCTATTGTACCATCCGATTTCCAAAACCACCATGCCCTCTGACGGTATTGGCAATAACTTGAGTTTTGGATAGGATTTTAGAATTATTAATGCATTGGATAGCAACCAAACCATACATGCCGGCACAAAACTTCAGGAAAATAGAATCAAATCTAATCGCAGATTTTTGAAAGTGAGAGTTTTCTATTCATTGTCAGTTTAATAAATGAATTACTCTGAAATACGTTCCTCTCAACACATTTGGCACCTGTATTTAGATTTGGAAAAGGCTAGATTTAAACCTAGACTAATAGTTACTTTAATGCTTAGATATACTTTATTAAAAAAATTATTTTAGATGTTTCATAGCAAGAATAGATAATGGGTCGGGACCAGCAGTCATTATATGCAAGCCGCTAAAGCAAGTTCTTATTGAAAAAATTGACATTTTTTTTTTCATTTAGATCTCTAGCTACCAACATTGTCATATCATCTCAGGGGAGGTATGATAGAAACGAATAAGATTATTACTGGAGTCTATGACAGTGATGTCACAATGACTTTGTTAAACCTCAGAGTAGACAGCAGGACCAGAGGCCAGCAGTATATAACTTATAAGATCTTCAAGGAGAGGCCCAGACTTGAGGTCAGGAAACACTCATTTTTCTTTCAAGTGACAGATCCATGAAACAGTCTTCGAGACCAAGTGGTTGTTTGTGTGTTTGCTTGACGACCCCCCCAGCACAAAAAGTGAACATCGGCTATTGGGGGTCTCCAAGCGGTTGAAGCACCAATGGTAGATGCATTTGAGAGAAGGCTGGATAGACATTAGAGAGACACCTACAATTATATGACTTCAGGGCTCCGTCCACCTCCATACATGCACACACTTTTTTTTTTTTTTACCATAACAAGCTAGCATAGGGCCTAGATCAGCCAGAAGAGGATCTGTATGTTAATCTGTAAGTTACTTGGTTGAGATTTTGCCGAAGCAGACAACAATCAGAAAGCTGCAAGATGGGGCTAACCTTGTTGCCGACCGTGTCCATCATGTGTGCAGCCTTCAACACCAGGAGGCGTGCCTGTTCGACCTCTATACGAGACTGCGCGATGTCTGCCTGAATGGTGCCCTGCGCAGCGAGAGGCTTCCCAAAAGCCACCCGCTCCTGAACCTGGGTGCAGCAACGCGCACAGAAGTGTGTCAGGGGTCACAGTGACAAAATTAAGGTTGGGTGTTGGTTGTTGGAGTTTTTGTCCTGGCATAATCTAAGGTCATATCAGGATGGGTATCGACTTGTGCCACTGCGAGACTAGGCCGGCAGCACAGCACGGTGATCTGATATCACACTCAATCACATTATCCTGACACTGAGCCAACCAGTCCTTACCTTATCCTAATAATGCCGAGCACCTGGCTAAGAAGTGACAAGCATAAATCTTTAAGTCATTGGTTTGACTCGACCAGTGTTCAAACCCATGGGTTCGAATCCCATGATCTACCAAAACGGGAGACGGATGCTCAACTCATTCGGTCATCCCGTCTGACAAAAATATGAAAATGCCTGAAAAAACTAAGGGGGTCCGGTGGGATTCCCACCGCCCCCCCTGGATATTTGTTAAAACCTACAATTAAAATGGTGCAATCTCGCACCTACTTGGTCATATTTCGGCCTTGAAATTCCAACTGTTTTATGACTTGAGTTCTGATCTTTTTTTCTTCGCGGACAGGATATTTTTCCTTGCTGATTTGGATTTCCCTGAGAAATGGGATCTCTGTGGTGCAGGGATGAAATTGATCGCGGGGTGGGGGGAGGGGGAGGAAGCGGAAATCGACGACGAGGTGGGCGATAACACATCATAACGAGGACAGCGGAACACTCTCCAAGATTCACACCGTACTGTTCTGTGCAGTAGTGGTGAAGAACAACCCTTTAGAAAAAGTGGGGAAAGACTGGGCATTAAATGAGCACATACATTCTTAAATTAAAAAAACTAAATATATTCTTGACATATATCTTCATATTTAGGCCTACCCGTTACTTTTGAATTGATAAATAAGTTATATTAAATTAAATAATAGGGGGTAGACCCACTGTACACAATTGAAGTTTGCCGGTGTGGCGGTTTCAGCGCCCGGTCAGTTTCAGCGCCCGGTCAGTTTCATGCTCATGCGTCAAAATCTAAGATCATCGTCACTAACCTTATAAATTTAATATAATGTTTTTGGTAAAGATCTTTTCTACATGTGTAAAAAGCGATTTGTTTCTAGGTGGTGTGGTTGTAGAGATAGATCACTTTTCCTGTATTTTCTGTATGAATATTGCTAGTGACCTTGAGTTTGATGGTACGCGCAGTGCAAAACCTTAGTTTTATTCAAAATTAATACAAATCAAGAACCCTAACCTTATAAATTTAATACAGTCTTTTTGGTAAAGATGTTTTCTATATGTGTACCAAGCGATTTGTTAATAGGTGGTTTAGTTTTAGAGATATATCACTTTTCCTGTATTTTCTGTATGAAGATTGCTCACCACCATTGACAATGCCTTGAGTTTGAGTCTATACGGGCCGTTGAAACTGACCGGGCACTGAAACTGCGACACCGGCTTTACCTCAGCCCCACTCACCCTGTCCATCATTAGCTCCAACGCCCGCTCGCAGTTCCCGATGAGTCTCATGCAATGATGAATTCGGCCGGGCCCGAGCCGGCCCTGGGCGATCTCAAAGCCTCGTCCCTCGCCGAGCAGTATGTTCCCGAGTGGCACGTACACATTTTCAAACAGGACCTCGGCGTGGCCATCTAGAAACACAATGTAGAGTGTCGTCATCATCCTCCTCATCCTCATCACCACCACCAACATTATTAAGACTGTTACTATCATCATGATTAGCATCATCATTATTGTCATCATCAAGATCATCACCACCACCACCATCATCATTACTACTGTCTCCGCCAACATCATTATTACTCTTACTATCACTTACTCTACTTGTTTGTTGTTGTTTTACATCCTAGCAACATCTAAGGTCATATCAGGACGGGTACCGACTTGTGACAGTATACACTCATGGTGCATTCATAGTGCTGCCCCACTGGGAGACAAGGCCGTCAGCACCCTAACCTGATATCCCACACAGTCGCATTATCCTGATATTGTGCTAACCAGTCCTAGTCCTATCCTTTTAATGCCGAGTGCCAACCTAGGTAGCGACAAGTAGCAATTCTATAAGTCATTGATATGACTCGGCTGGGATTAGTACTCCCGACCTTCCGCACGGGAAGCTTGCGCTTTACCGATTCGGCCACCGCGTCCGGTAGGTAGGTCTGATAGTGATGGTGCACTCACGTGGGGGGTCCTCCGAGCCGAACACGGTGAGGGGGCGAACAATGGTCACACCGGAAGTGTCCATCGGCACCACGATCATGCTCTGCTGCTTGTGCAGTGGCGCATCCGGATCAGTCTTTCCCATTAAGATGCACACCTTACACCGGGGGTCAAGCGCACCTGGAAAATTTTAGTCAATACAGGTGGCGCTGTGACACACTTGACGACTTCAGCCCGAGCATGCGCACTGTGCTGAAACTCGGGTTACGGGTCAACTCTGGAAACGAGTACAGTAAAACCTCTCTAAATCAATCGACCATGGGACCGACTTTAAATGGTCCATTTAGGGAGGTGGTCGGCTTAGGGATTTCTTTTCATCATTACAATGGTATTGTATGAGCGATCGTTTGGGACCCAAATAAAGCGATCGATATAGGGGAGTGGGCGATGTGTGGAGGTGGTCGGTTAGAGAGATTTTGTTGTACTAAGTTAGTACATAATTACTATTTAATGGAATGATCATTGAATTATTGAACTTTCCTGTGCGTAAATAAGTAAATGAATAAAATAAGAAGGGGACCTTCCTTTCTGTGTGACGACAGGTATTTAATAAGTGCACCAGAATGTAAGTTAGATATGTAGAATAAAATCGATATAACTGCCTCGGTTTTGAAAATTTGATATTTTCATTGGACCATGCAGCTATAAAGGTATTAGTATCAACTGAATTGGAAATCCTAAACTAACAACTGAAACCTTGTATGTGAAGTGGGCAAGACTATAATTGAGCTGTGGCCGGTGCGGGCTTGAGTCAAGCAACCCGCATATGGAAATGCGGGCTGCTCGCCAAAACGAACCCGCATGGGCCATCAAATATGGGGAAGGGTTCGCTGCTGTAACTCATTGCTAGGAGACACACCACGGCATCCCGCGTTACTCTCCTAGCAACGTAGAAGGTTTGAGCCGTCGTTTCATTGGCGCTCTGATGTTTTAGACAATAATATGGCTTTAAATACAGTAATTGGGAGTATCTTGACTATAAAGGAAATGGAGGGGGAAGTATTTATTCATACCATTGACATTTGAAGAGATTAGATGGTGTTGGTAGGAACAGAAATAAAGTTGTGAGCTCTTAAAATGTGATTGCATTCCTTACCCTTTACGAACAGGTACCTTATTATACTAACTGTTGCTCAACCCCCTAATGATGGTTCATTATTATATCTATTACTATTGGCCTTCTGCACAGACGAGGGAGTAATGTAGACATCACAGTATGTAGCCTGACCGTCTCCTCGGGGCTAGTAACCACCTTCTTAATACAGACAATAACAATAACACAAAATATCTTGGGTGTTTATAAGTGACAGTGGCAGCAGAGCACACCATCGACCTTAGCAATGGAAGCGTAGGAGTAATGGTAATTAATACACAAACGGGGGTAGAGCCCATGAACATGTAGTACATAGGCTGTCGGCACTCGGGTGGGATTATATTAATGAAAACGTGAAATGGCTACGAGATGGAGAGACGGCGGCGGCCAGCAGCAGGAGCGTGGAATCCATGGTATATTAATAGAACTAGAGGAACAGAACGGTTAAACATGTTTAATAAATATTTAATGTACCTCATACTTACTACTTATTGCATTGCATTTTAATCTCAGAATTTACTTCACACTTCAATTTACTATATAAACCATGTACAACATTTGTGTAAATACCTATATACCTGTAACACTTACGATCGGAAGACCAGTGCTACACCACTGACAAAAGATATATATGAATAAAATTCGTTTACCAAAAAAAACCCCATAAGTGTGTGATGTTGGTGTCCTGGCTTCTTGATCGGAAATGACAAACATGGCTAGTAACATAAATTTGTAAATCTAAACCATACCTAGATCTAAATGTAGTTTTATAATTATTTAGATCCAAATACAGAGGGCTTCGCTTTTGTCAACAAGAACTTGCTTCAAAGACAATGTCTGCTAGGCCCTACCCATTCACTGTACTTGATATGAACCATCATAATAATTCAAACAAGAACAAATTACCATCAATGTAACCCTTATTCTAGATTTAAGTGCAGAAGTCAAATATCAATGTAGAAAGGTCAATAATGTTGCTCTTCCATGAAATCCTGGGTCAGAGCTTCATAATTCAAATACTTTAGAGTTTCTACAATATTTCAAAATAAATATATTAGGTTAATCATTGTAATCTACCTTATTTTAGATTGAAGCAATTTTTATTTTAACTTTGGAGATATTTGAAGAATTAATTAGGGCATGCACATCAAAATGCTGGACATCATAGTCTTCAGTAATGATAGCTTCTATTATATTGACATAATATTCCCTTCTATGCAACAATAAATGTTTAATGAGTGCACCAGTATCTAACTTACGGAGGATCATATCTAGGTTAGTGCTTTGATGTAGAAAATTTGATGCTTTCATCAGACTATGCAACTTTAATCAAATAACTCCAGTATATAAAGAAACCATTAAAAACATTTACAGACCTTGTAAATCACAAAAATGAACAAACTTTGCTTATAATAAAAAAAAAAATCAGTGCGTCTTATTCTGATAGGCAAATAAAACAATTTTAAACCAAAAACAATTAAAGCAACCTCTAATATCAATAACATCCCAAAGTACTACTGACCGGAAGTCCACCATTTGCGACCATTGATGACATAGTGATCCCCTTCACGCTTAATCGACGATTGGATGTTGGTTGCGTCGGAAGACGCCACCTGGTGAGTAGTAGAGGAACACTTCATTTAAGGAACATTTCCTTAAAGTTGCATAGTCCGATGGTTTTGAGTTTCTTACATTTTTTAAAGATAAATCTAGTAGGTTGATCTCTATAATCTACCTTACTTTAGTTTGAAGTAACCTTAATTTAAAATGACAAACTTTGGAGATATTTAAGGTGTAAACGTACCAACATTAATCTTGGCAAGCAGATCAAACACCATATGTTTCAGCAGTAAGAGGTCCTATCTAAGTTAGATATGTTGTAGGCAAGTGTTCTAGTTTTGAAAATTTGATGCTTTCACTGGACTATGCAACTTAGCGAGTGTAGCGACAAGTATCAATTTGATAAATCATTGGTTTGAATCGGCGGGGATTCGAACTCCCGACCATCTGCACGGGAAGCCTGTGCTCTACCGATTGGGCCACCACGACCGGTACAACAGGTTTGACGATAACTCCATGTTTGAGTGAATAATGTATAAAGTATATATTCATAGTCGATACAAAAGATACGAGTTTAGTTTATAACGCCTCTTTTGGCATACACAACTGGGCTCTATTAGATCTATTTGAAATGTAATGTCATATATGGTTAACCACTCATATACACCCAATAGCCGTGGTTTACTTTTTATGCTGGGGGTGGGGGGCGTTAAACAAACAAACAAACAAACAAACAAAGGTTAATAACGCGTGGTTAGGATTATGGAGGAGCATTTAAACTTCTTTCTCAGTGCTTACCTCTGACAAGGCTTGCAGTCTCTCAGTGTAAACCTTGCTATTATACGCCAATCAACGCGGAAAGCCAGGGTATCAAAGGTGCATTTACCATCTACCAACCTATCATAAACTCCAGCTACCTCAGTGCTTGTGAAGTGGGTAACTTTATTAGTTTGCATTCTGAAGTTGGTCAAATCTGCAGTTATTATACGAAAAGTAAGCAGCGTACTTTGATTGATTGATTGTTTGGTTGTTTCTTTAGCACGTGCCATATTCACGGCGAGAATAATTTTATTATTATTCAATCATCGCCTTTACATAGAGTGTAAAAGCATATAATCAATCCTTTGTCAAAAGACACTTATAAATTGAAAAAGCTCACAATTATATAATTAGTCGCCAAGGAAAATAAAATTCCAGACAAAAGTTAACCTTAAATGGATCAAATTGGATTAATAAATTAAATGAGGTGGTACAGACCAGCAAGCAGTATGCTCATGATTTGGCTTACTAATGCAACAGGGGATTAGCTTGGGATTTCCAAGTGGTACTTGGACTTTTTTCGGGGATGGAATAAAACGCTACAGTACATAGAGCATGCATGCATTTACACCATAATATTTTAATACAAACCTTGTAACCCAAGGTGGTGCACAACTGCGTACCTGTGTATACAGTAGCTAGACTCCTGTGTGATGATGGTGTGTATTATTAGCTGTGAATTGGTTGGTTGGTTGTTGGAGTTTTGCGTCCTGGCAACATCTAATGTCATATCAGGACGGGTACCGACTTGTGACAGTGTGCACTCATGATGACTTCATAGTGCTGCCCCACTGGGAGATCAAGACGCATCACTCAAGTCACATTATCCTGACACTGAGTTAACCAGTCATTGCCCTATCCTAATAATGCTGAGCGCCTGGCTTGGAAGTGACAAGTATAAATTTGTAAGTCATTGGTTTGACTCGACCAGGGTTAGAACCAATGGGTTCGAATCCCACAATCTACCAAAATGGGAGACGGATGCTCAACTCATTCGACCATCCCATCTGGTTTGTGAATTTGTCTTCTGGTCTAAAGTGTGAAAACAACAAACGCGAATTGACTTACATCGGGTTCTGTCATTCCGAAACAGGATCTTATCTTTCCCTCGAGCAGCGGTTTCAGCCATTGCTCTTTGAGCTCTTCTGAAGCATACCTCACAAACACTTCCATGTTACCAGTGTCGGGGGCTGAACAGTTGAACATCTGAAACCACAGGAATAAGGCATCACCATCTGCTGAACATCTGAAACCACTGGAATAATGTACCACCATCTGCTGAACATATGGAACTACAGGAATAATGTATCACCATCTGCTGAACATCTGAAACCACAGGAATAAGGCATCACCATTTGAAACCTGGATTCTGCACAATGTATGGTTGTTGAACATACCCTGTGTAAGCGCATTGCTTGTATGTGATCCGGACAGAGGAAGCCCGAGGCGGATGTGGGAGTAAAGAAGAGGGGTTTATTCAGCAAACAGGTAGACAAACAGTGTGACTCAAGGGTAATAGAAATAAGGACAGCAAATGTTGTTGGGCAGGTCAGTCGACCTCGTCCACGTCCGCAGAGGGGCCCGGATGGGCCTGGGAGGAGGTAGGCCCGGGAGCCGACCCAAAACACAAGGCCAAGGCTCTCGGGGCGGCCGACGTCACCTGGCGGGGGACGTACGTGGTGCACCGCGTCGGACTCCCAGGTGCCCTGGGCCATAATGGCGGAGAGGTCCACGCCCCTCGACGCGCACGCCTGGGCGGCGCCTCGGCGGAGGCCGTGCAGGGTGAACTCCTCGGCTCGGGGCACGAGGGCCGCGCCCAGGGCGGCGCGGAGGAGGGGGGTGACGTCCCGAGGCGTGAGGGGGACGCCGGCCGCGGACGAGGAAAGCCGGGGCGGCCCCGGACGCAGGCAGCAGGTCGACCGCGCGCCGCCATGCGCGGACCGGACAGAGCGGGGATCCGGCGAGGGCAGGCACGAAGATCGAGACGGCCTGCGCCGGGGACCGGATGGTCTTGGATGAGGTGACCCGGAGGCGGAGGCCCCCGGGAACCGGCTGGACGTCATCCCTGCGCAGTGTGTGAGGCCCCCCCCACGGGGCGTGGGAGGGGGAGAGGATGTTCGATTGCCTCAAGAAACTGAAGTATGCGATGATGATGGCCGCCCAAGGAGCAACCCCGAGGTGCCCCTGGGCGCGCATATGTCTGTAGAGGATGGGAAGCATCTCGGGGGTGATGGCGGGGGCGCGTCGGGTCGGAGCCGCGAAGAGCCGCTGGGCGCCCCGCTTCACCTGTGAGGGAAGGGGGGCGTCAAAGGGGGCGACGTCGCCCCCCGCCTCCCGGCCCCAAGCCCGCGCCCCCGAGAGGGCGTTGGCGACGGAGGCCGGCGAGGGCAAGAGGCGGTGCAGGTGGGCGATGAACTGCCCGACGTCGTAGGGGGCGGGAGCCAGATGGTCGACTCCCCGCTCGACGGCGAACTGCAGATACCGCCTGGCGTGCCGATCCCGGTTGCGCCAGGTCCCGGGGGCGAGGGCCGCCCGGCGGAGCGCCATCAGGTGATCGTGGGCGCACGCGCCGTAGTCTGCAAAGATTCAAAGGTTATGCGTGAACAGGTCGGGGGGAGTGACGGACCCGGACCCTACGGATCCCCCTCCCACGGCATTCCCTCTCTACCAGGTCGAGGGCGTCCCGGGAGTAGTGCGCGCGGCTGAGAGCGTCCGCGAGGACCAGCTCGACCCCGGGCTTGTGGTATATGGCGAGGTCGAAGGAGCCGAGCGCCGCGAGTAGCCAGAGCTCGCGGGCGCACGCTCCGAGGGTCGGGTCGACGGCGCGGCCCGATTCGAGGGCGCTCGCGGAGGCGGCGTTGTCCGTATTGACGACGATCCGGTATCCCCCCGGGGCGCCGGGGCCGAGGGCGCGGACCGCCATGACGAGGTTCACGGCCTCGAGTTGGTGGATGGAGGGGTAGGCCGCGATCATCTCTTGGTCGTAGGCCTCGGAGAAGCAGGCATCCGCCGAGAATGCGCCTCCGCCGGTGAGGCAGGAGTCGCACTCGATGGTCCAAGTGGGGCGGACGGGGGGCGGGAGGAGATGGACGCCGTTCCCCGCCGCCGCGAAGTCCCGGAACCAGCGGACGTCTTTCTTGAGCTCTGGGTCGATCTCCGCGGCGCCGGCGGCGGGGGCGGCGCGGAGGCCCCAGAGGATGCGGCCCATGAATTTCCGAGCCGCGACTACGCAGGTGCTGATATGCGCGAGGCGGCCCACGAGTCTCTGGAGGGCCTTCCTGGTGAGGGTGGGTCGAACGAGCCAGCGCTCGCATACCTCGATGACGTCCCTCATCTTCTGGTCGGGGATGCGGAGGACCATGGCCTCCGAGTCGAAGTCGATGCCCAGCCAGGTGAGTCGGACAGTCGGGGGGGCAACACTTGTCGGGGGCGAGCTCGAGGCCCAGGGAGGCGCAGACCTCCCTGAGGGCGTCGAAGGCCTGCATCGCGCCGAGGTAGGTGGCCTCGCAGCCGACGAAGTCGTCGACGTAGACCGCCGCGAAGAAGCCGCGTAGGCCCACGATCCATGCGACCGCGGCGGTGACCCTGACGCAGGCCGCGCCGGAGGTCCTGCAGCCAAAGGGCAGGGCTATGTCCAGGTAGGCGCGCCCGTCGACCGTTATGCCGAAGAGGGGGGTGGAGAGCGGGTCGGCCCGGAGCTGGCGGTAGGCGCGGGAGACGTCGGCCGACCAGCAGAAGGCGCCCCGGCCCTCCTCGACGATGCGGCGGCCGAGGTCGGCCGCCGACGGCAATCTGTAGGCGTGTGGGCGCCCGAGGTACTCCCGCCTCGGGATGCCGGAGTTTACGCTTCGACCGGGAGGGAAGGATAAATCGACGATCACCCGGCGCTTCCCAGGGGTGGACTTGGGGCGCGTCATTATCGGGCTGCACTGCGCCCAAGGAGTGAAGGGGGGAACCGCGAACGGCCCGAGGAGGGCGCCTCGCCGGAGCTCCTCCGCCGCGTAGTCGGTGACGTGACTGGCGAATCCGGGGTCCTCGCGGTGGTTGCTGTAGGTCGGGGTCGGCGGGCCAGGGGCGGTGTAGTTCGCCGGGAAGCCGAACTCAAGGTGGTCGGCGAGAAGGTGGTCGTCGTAAGCCCGGAGCATCCGGCGCCAGTTGGGGATGTTTAAGTCCGAGGGGACCGGGACTCGGGCGGCCAAATAGTTCGGAAGTCCCGAGGCGCGGGCGGCGGCGTAGGCCGCCGCGTAGGCGGGGTAGGCGGCCCAGCCCTCGCCCGATAGCACAGGCCAGAATGATTCGAGGGTGGCCCTGTACTCGACGGGGGAGGGGCCGCAGTCGGGGGCCGCCGGGAGGGAGTGCTGGATTGCAATGTTTATCACCTCCTCGACGGGCTCGCTCGTGCCCGCGCCGGCGACGGGGGCGCCACAGGTCACGTCACAGATGTCACAAGCCTCGGCGGGGTCGGGGGCCGCCGGGGTGGAGCAGCTTCCGGGTTGGAACTCCGCGAAGCCGCTGGGTGACGGCAGGTGGGTGGCGTGGCGGGGGGTTCCGGGATGGGGCGGGCTCGCGGTGGCGTGGCCGGCAGTCGCCGAACCGTTGTTTACGTGGTTAGTGCGAGGCATTTCCTCACGGCGGCGCCAGCGGGCCGGCGTGACGTCACGGACAGGGGGGGTTCCCCGCGGCGGCCCGCCGTGCTCGGGGCTGCCGGTGGTGTGCGGGGAATCCTCCAGGTGGCGGCACGGTCGCGCCGCCGGCGTGACGTCACGGGGGAACCCCTCCCCCGCCAATCCCGTGTTGTTGTGTGTGGCGGTACTCGTGACGTCACGAGGGGAATCCCCGCCAGGCGGCGGGGCGAGCGGGCCGAAGCCACCCGAAGCCAGAACATTGTTATTGTTTACCTCGGCTGAGTGGCGGTCCGCCGGGGCGGTAGTCCGGGGGCGGAGTGTGTGCGTCGGCGTCGAGTCGGCGGTCGAGGCGGGGACATGTGCGCCCGCCGGCCGACTAAAAATCCCGGTGCGAGGTCTTCGCGGGGCGCTCCCGGGCCTTCTTAGAGTAGCAGCTCGTCTCGGGGTGTCCAGTGACCAGCCTGCGCACATTGGCGCAGTAGCCGCAGACGTGAGCGAGCTTCTGGGAGCCCGACCCGTGCGAGGCACCCTTCGCGGCCTTCGTGCATGATGACGGGTCTTTATTCCACGCCTGACAAGGGGCTCCCATCACCGCCCGATCGTATTGGTCACGTCCGTCGGAGCCGGGTTTCTGGGGCTTCCCGGCTTGCTTTGCTTCCGGGGCGGGGGCGGCCGCGGGCGCGGCGTGGCCCGCCATCGCGATCACCTCAATCCTCACCGCGTTTATCGCGGCCGTGTCCCTCCATCCCCGGGGAAGCCTGCCGTCCGCGATTCGCGTGAACACCTCCTCCGAATACCGCCTCACCACGGGCCACGCCAGTGTGCAGTTATCCTGCGCGACCATCTCCTGGTGGGCGGAGAGGGCGTCGAGGCCGTGCTCGGGGAAGCCGGTCTGGCTCTCAAGGCGCTTCAGGCCCAGCGCATACTCCTCCCGGGTCGCCTCGCCCTTTTTTATGGCCCTCCCTTCATCCCCCCGTTCAACCAAGTCATAAGGAAATAAGTATTTTGACGGAATACCTTTTTTCCGGGTGTGGTTTTTTCCGTCGGCCGCCGCCACGATGAGGCGCACCGCCTCCTCCGCCGTCGACCGTGCCCCTCGGCCGTAGTCGTCGGTGTCGTGTTGTCGGCGGCGTGCCGTGTGTCGGGCGGCTGCGTGTGGGGCGTCGCGGCGCCGGGGGCGGTGTCGCGGAGGCGTGGGTGACGGCGAGGACCAGGGGCTGAGCGGGCTGTGGTCGACTCCGATGGCAGGGGTAGGACGTAGTGCGGGTCCTGGCTCGGCCGTCGTAGGCCATCGACGGCGATGCCGGCGAGTGTGATCGCGCCCGGCCGGCGTGTGTGGGCGAGTCTCCGGCCGGGGCGTGCGGGGGGTAGCCGAGGGTGAGCGCCGGCGTGCCGCCACGGTAGCCGGGGGTGGCTGGGTCTCCGGGCGGCGCGCGCCAGCAGTGGCGGCGGCGAGTGCGGCGGTGGCTTCCGCGAGCACTTGGGATTGAGCCGCGAGCTGGCTCCGGTGCTCGGCGGCCTCCCGTCTGTGCTCCGCCGCCTCCTTTTGCATGGTGATCCACCGCTCCTCCATGGCGTTGATGGCGAGCTGCATTTTTTCCAGCCCGTCTGCCTGCCTCGCCTTCAGCGTAGGCCTGCGAACCCGCTTAGAGTGGCGGGTCGGGGACGGTGGCTGGGGCTGTGGGACGGCCTGCGTCGGGGAGGCGCCGCCATCTTGCGAGTCGGTTGACACGCTCAGGTCGGCCGGAGGCGTGGCGGTTCGCTTCTTTGGGGCACGCTTAGTGGGGCGGCCCCTAGGAGCTGCAGTCCTACGTGAGCGCTGCATTATCCTGTTTAACTTGGGTGACTTTTTCAGTGCGTTTCCGCTGTTTAACGTGGGTGACGTGGGTGGAGACGGTGCCGTTGAGTCTGAGACTAAATCCATTGAGTGAGGATGGGGCCCGAATGCAGGTCAGAGGTAATGGCGGGAAGGAGGAGGGGGGAGGTCTGGTAGGGGGCGCCTCGGGCTTCCCGCCGGATCAACCACAATTCGGAATTATGAGCCAATTGTAAGCATTAAATGATCATCTAAAAGACTTACAATTCCAGATGGACGAGTGTAGTACTAGCCTACACTGACCTCTCAGGCAAGGAGCCACATATACAGGTAGGCATGAATAGGGTGACATCAACGAGCCTCGGTGGTGGAATGGTTAGCAGACTGGCCCAGAATGCAATGCAAGAGATGTGGGTTCGATTCCTGCTCTAGGCACAATATTTTCCATTTTCACCACCCCCACGACAGCATTAAAAAAATCAGTTATTCGCAAGTGACCCTCACCTCTGGTGACCATGCGCAGCGGCCCATCTCTTCGCATAGGAAGGCATACTCAACATTGCTGAGGCCAGCGCCATACTTGAGGCCAGGATCACTCTCCTCGGGTAGAAACAGGTTCCACAGACCTTCAGCTTTAGCCTTGGTCTAATAGCAAAAGAAAAGATACGGATCAAGAATTGAGATCATGAAAAGAGTACAGGTACTTTTGTGTGTGTGTGTGATGAATTTATTTACCCTGCCCATAACGGATAAGTGTGTTAACACGTGTTTTCACCGCTTGGCAGCATTAGTCCAATTTGATTCAAATCATTTGATTTTGTTTGAGTAATAATTTAGGTTTTTATGGTTCTTGTTTATGGCTTGTAACTATTTGTAGATTGCAAACAGTCCAAAATTCAGCTTTTATTATACTTTGTCCATTTAAACATTGTCTGTTTTTCTAGGTTACATTATTATTTTAGTAGTCTATTAAACAGTGCTATGTTTTCTCATTTCACGTTGCAGCTGGCTGTTTATTCCAAATATTGGCACTCATATTAGCTACACTGCAATCATATGCACTGCATTTTGATTTTACCTTTGCTGGTAATGAACCATCATTCCTTCTTGTAACCACCTGTTTTTTTTTGTTTCGAGATTTGTTTTACGCATACGCCCATAGGTGATCCTGGTTACTTAATAATAAAGATTAAATATGCAATGACTCTTTATGAAAACCTTTCTTGCAACCTCACTCTGAATTGCTATAATTTACTTTGAGCTGCTGTAACTAGCTCTGGATTTCTCAAACTTCACATTGAATTTGCCTTAAACTTGAATTGAATTAATGGAAAGCCCATACTGAATATCTGTAACCCATATTGAATTGCAAAACGCACATTGCATTTCTATAATCCACACTGAATTGCTGCATCCCATATGGAATTGCTGTAAGGCAACATAATTGCTACCACCCCACATTAGATTGCTGTATCCCATACTGAATTGCTGTAAGCTGACATAATTGCTACAACCCCATACTGAATTGCTGTATCTCATACTGAATTGCTGTATCCCATACTGAATTGTTTTATCTCATACTGAATTGCTGTATCCCATACTTAATTGCTGTATCTCATACTGAATTGCTTTGTTTTTGTTTGTTTGTTGTCATATCAGGACGGGTACCGACTTGTGACAGTGCATACTCATGGTGACTTTTTAGTGCTGCCCCACTGGGAAATCAGGCTGTATCCAATACTGAATTGTTGTATCTCATACTGAATTGCTGTATCCCATACTGCATTGCTGTATCCCACACTGCATTGCTGTAACCCATACTGAATTTCTGTATCTCATACTGAATTGCTGTAAGCCGACATACCTGTTAAACCCCATATTGAATACTGAATTGCTGTATCCCATACTGAATTGCTGTATCCCATACTGAATTGCTGTATCCCATACTGAATTGCTGTATCCCATACTGAATTGCTGTAGCCCACCTTCAGCTCCTCCATCTTCGGGTGTATCGTCCACTTGGTGTCGGGCTGGCTGTGGTAGCGGATCAGCTCCTGCTCTAGCGGGATGGCATGCTCCGCCACAAAGTGCCTCACCTTAGCATGCAGCTCTTGCACACGGGGCGAGAGCCCAGCCACCGACATTGGCAGACCACCTGGTTACCAGAACAGATGGACCAAATTGTACTACGACTAGATTGACCAATGGACCAAACCAATACTGCAGAGATGAAATCAGAGATATATTCAGAAATCAATAATGTGTGCTGTAATTTTAAACAAAAAATGTCAAGGGAGCGGGAGCGGAATAGGGTAGCTTAAAATAGTCCACACCTCCCTAAACCTCACAGGAATATAACACTTTTACTGTTATAATCTAAACTGGCTAATATTGGGTCATATTTCCCATAGGTCAATATGATCTTCTAACGCTAGCTTAAATTTATATAAATATATATATATTATAATATATATATATATATGTTATAAAATATAATATTGGTTTGATTCAACTGGGATTCGGCCACCGCATCCAGGAGAGCAAATCACCACAGTAGTAAATAGAAAATTGCCCACCTGGTATGTTCCGCATGACGCCGCCACTGGAGGCACTGAGGGAAGAGGGCCGAATATCCATAGACGCCATCTTGGAATCCAGAACGAGGCTCCAGCCCAACTCGGCAATACCCTCTGCCACGATAGCGGCCTTAGACGCTGAACTCGAAGCCGACTGACCTATGGAACCAACATTATCCTTTAAAGCCTACATATTGGAACTAACTCCAGCCTTCAAAGACTACATGGTGGAACTAATACCAGCCTTTAAAGGCCACACAACTTAACTAACATGCACCTTTAAATGACACACAATGAACTAACCCATCCTTTAAAGGCTGCACATGAACTAACCCCACCAATTAAAGGCAACACATGGAACTAACCACAACCTTTAAAGGCTGCATAGGGTAATGACCCTAGTCTTTGAAGGCTCCATAGAGGAACTAACCACAACCTTTAAAGGCCACATAATTTGCTGCACTCAGAGGAAGGACAGAACAGAGAAGTGTTTTAAATAGGGTTTATTAAGAAAAGATAATCAGGAACCAGGTTGTGGTCTATCAACGTGTATCAAGTCGGCGTCAATGGCCTAGAGTTCTGTGGTACTGGAATGAGTGTGTAAGAGTTCAAAGTTCAGGTAAAGTTCTGTAGAGGAATGTAGAGCAGGTTTGTAGAGAAGAAGGTCAGCGCTCACCCAACAATTGAGCGAGCGCTGACGGAGCGTCCTTGACCTCGAGGTGCTCCAGGTAGGCGAGGAGTGCACGACTCTTCCGGGTGCCGGCGGACATGAGAGCTGGGAGTGGGAGGCCAGATGCGGCACAGGCCTGGGCAGCGCCTCTCCGGAGGCTATGCAGCGTGAAGAGACGAGGAGAATCCAAGGAAGCACGGAGGGTCTTAGGGAGGGTCTTGGCAGTCAGGGGGGCACCAGAGGGAAGGAGGAAGGCAGGGTCGTCTCGGGCAGGGGCAACAGTCTGAAGGTAAGCAGTCCAGGCTCGGACGGGGCAGCATAGTGAACTAGGAATCGAGGGGAGGGAGAAGAGCACTGGGCATGAGGAGGCTGTGTGGGTCTTGGTTGAAGAAACTCGGACTAGGAGGGCATCATCGACCAGAGATACTTGACTAAACCTGAGGACATGTGGGCTCGCAGAGGAGGTGACAACTAGGTTGCTCTGGTGGAGCATGCAGAAATAACCGAGGAGGAGGGTGGCTATGCAGGCTAGTGGTGGAGCAAGTGGGCTGTCGGACGAGGCTGGTGACGATAGCTTTGAGCTGCGGGGGTGGGGGGTGGGGGGTGGGGGGGGGGGGAGTGGCGGCCAGGAGCTTGGGATACGACATTGGTGGAGGAGTTTATGAGGGCTCGTTTCATGACAGAAAGCTTGTGAGCAGTAAAGTCTGAGTGATCACCGGGACTGGAAGAGACCCACAACTTGACCGAGCTAAAGTAGTTCAGGGCGGCCCCAGGGGAGCGGAGGGAAGATTGATTAATTGGTGGTTTCTTTACACCGTTGTCGGCAGCATAGGCCATATTCACGGCGAGAATTGTTTGTTTTTTATTCAACCATCGCCATTACATATAATGTAAAAGCATACAATCAATTATGTGTCAATAGACACCTATGAATTTTTAAAAGCTCACAATCATATTGTTTTAATGAACTATATGAGGTGGTACAGACCAGCTGCCCTCAAAAAGGCTAAAATGTCTTCTTGTTTTACTTTAGTAAAAAAGTCATGCATGCTGTTTGCAGTGTAAAATTGTTGGCGCAGTGCCATAAAATCGAGACAGTTTAGTAAAATGTGCTTGACTGTCAGTGGGGACTGACATCCAATACATTCAGGAGGAGGGTCCCCCTTGAGCAGGAAAATGTGTGTCAGCCATGAGTGGCCAATACGGCAGCGGCTAAGGACCACTTGGTCCCGCCGACCCCCCACATGAGACTGGTCGTTTTCCCACAGCCCGTTCAATTTCATGTAATTTGTTAATGTTTTCACCCCCCTCATTTTACCATTTGGATTTGATGTGGGTGGCTATTTGTGATTTGAGATCAGAGTGGGGTATCAGACACGATTCAACATCATAGTTCAGAGCCTCCTTCGCAGCACGATCAGCTCATTCGTTTCCCTGGATGCCAGCATGGCCAGGCACCCAACACAAGTGGATGTCATATCCATCTGTTGCCAGCTGGTTCATTTTGTAAATGACCTTTGCCATGAAAGGGTGGTCCGTTTTTAGCCCAGCAACTGCTTGCAGGCAGGAAAACGAATCGCTGTATATGACATATTTAGTGTAGTTGGATAGTTCAACGACTTCCAACGTGAGATGGGAGTGCTCGAGCTTCCGCTGTAAAAATCATAGGTCAAAATCAAGGAGGTTCAAGGAGAAGAGTAGTATTACCTGTTGTAGGTCTAGGACGGAGCACATGTCCTTAGCTTTCTTTTTAAGCAAATGATCTGAGTAAGAACGACTTAGTGCATCTGCCAGTACAAGCTGCGAGCCCTGCTTGTAGACAATTTCAAGGTCACAGTTATGCTGGGCTGATAAGAGCCAGAGTTGGCAGGCACAGGCGCAGAGGACTGGGTCCCTCCCCTTGCCCGAGGAGAGGCCCTGTTGGGAGGCCTGGTTGTCAGTGTTAACTCTTATTATGAAGTTGACTGGATCTGGTGGAAGGAGGGAGGTGATTGCTTGGACAAGGTTAAGGGCTTCAAGATGTGCTATTAGTGTGAATTTGGCCAGGAGAGTGGCGGGGAATTGTGCTGCGTAGAAATGGGAGGGAGAGAAGGCCCCACCTGCAGTTAGAGTCGCATCACACTCTATTACGGCCTCTGAGCGAGGTGTGGAGGGTATGATGAGGATTGGATTGAAACTATGAGCAACTTCTCGAACCAGTCAAGGTCCTTAAGTATCTTGGGGTTGAACGGATGATAACCTCTGAAGGGTGTTGCTCGGAGTGACGCGAGGAACCTGTTAGTGAACCGGGCTGCAAGTTTAACACACTTAGCAAGATGATTTAGTTTCCCCCTTATACTTTGGAGTTGCTTCCTCCTGGACTTAGTTTTGGTCTTCCAAACTGAGCAGTCTTGGAGAGTTTTGCCTGCTTTCTCATGTGGGAGAGAGACTGTCATCTCGACTGTGTCAATTGAGAAACCCAGCCAATTTAGTGAGGTAGTTGGGGGAAAGCACTTCTCTTGTGCTAAGTCCAAGCCTAGTGTGTAGGCCAGCTCTTTGAATCTGTTGTAAGCCTGGAGGGCTCGAGCGTGGGAGGATTCAAGGCCAACAAAGTCATCTAGGTAGCATAGACTAAAGAAACCCTCCTTCCGCAGAAGCCAGACAAGGGCCCTTGTAGTCCTCGCACATGCCAAAGCCGATGTTCGGCAACCAAAGGGAGGGACAATATCGATAAAGAAACTATCATTCAGTGTGATGCCAAGCAACAGGACCGATAACGGACAGACTCGCAGTTGTCGGGATGCGTTGGCCAGATCAGCTGACCAAAGCCAAGCATTATTACCGAGAAGTGTGAGGCAATCAGTAAGTGTAGTCACAGAGGGGAGGGTGAAATTAAATGGGGTGCCCAGGTAAAAGCCCTCAATAATGCCTGCATTCAACCCTTTACCAGGGGGAAAGCTGAGATCTATTATTACCCTTTTTGCGTGCAAATTCTTCTTGGGCTTGGTCATCATCGGGCTTACTTGAAACCATGGGATGAAGGGCGGTTCTAGGAAAGGGCTGATAATTGCTCTGAGCTTAACCTCTTTGTTAATGAACGCTTTAATGTGTGAATCTAGATCTGCTGCAGGTGAGTGATTAGTAGGTGTAGGGGTGGGTGGGGAAGAGGCAGTGTAGTCCAGGGACCAACCAAACTCTTGGTGCTCTATTAGAAGCGGGTCAGGATAGTCAGTGAGGAGGGCCCTCCACGCCGGAATGTTTAGGCCGGAGGATACTGGCATACGGGCCTAGAGGTAATTAGGAAGGGCAGTCGCACGAACCGCTTCAGAGATCTCTAGGTACTGTTGGAAGTCTCGCCAGAGAGACGCTCTAGAGCGGGGCCAGAACGTGGCTAAGGAGGGACTGAATGAGCGGGGGAGGGCAGAACCTACGGGGGAGGCAGTCAGGTGGGAGAGAAAGAGCAACATCAACAGAAGTGTCAAACCAATCAAAGAGAAGGTCGGGAAGTGTCAGGTCGATATCGGTTGAGTGAGTGGTTGTGGGCGGCGGCGGGGGGGCCGCAATGATCACGGGGCGCGACTGGAATGCCAACTTGCACTGGGTCTAGACAGATGTGTGGGGGGGGGGGGAACGGGGGGTAGAGATTACGGGAAGCAAACTTACTAGGGAAGGGGCCCGATCAGCTGCCTTCTTATCGAGAGACTTTCGTTTCTTGAGGCAGTCCTGTTCCTTATGTGGGAGAGACCGCCTGAAACGGTAGGCACAGTAGGCGCAGATATGAAGATATCTCTCGGGTAGTGTGTAGTGTGAGGCAGTGAAACCACAGGGCCGGCCCCAATTCCAATTAAAGCACGATTTGCCATCTGCGTCCTTATTGTACTCGTCACAGGTGTTAATTGGAAGGGGGGGTGGGTTCACGGTGGGGGGGCACAGAGGCGGCCGCCGGTATACGTGACTCAGCTGGGGTATAGAGGGGGTGATCTGAAATTGCCCTATTGGCTTCAGCACGGACATCACGCTTAACATCCTTAATGGCTTCGGGGTGTGACCAACCGTGTCTCAGGCGACCATCAGCGACCATCTGAAAGACGCGATCTGACCACCTACTACAGGTCGGCCAGTCCCAAGTGAGAGCCATTCAAGAAAGTTCTTCCTCATGCTTAAGCAAAGGGGGCCACCAAGCGTCAGGGAATGCTGGGTGGGCAGCTATCTGTCGGATGGCAGTGAAGTATTCAGCCCAGGTTGCTTCACCATAGGAAATCTTCTTGAACTGATCCCCTCTAGTGATAAAAGTGTGTGGTAACAGCCGTATCTTTAAGGTTTTGCAGACCGGGAGCAGCTTCAACGAGTAGTTCTTCTTGGTGAGGTTGGAGCCTGACCGGCCTGCGGGGTGGGAGCGGTGGCGTGGAGGGGGTGACTGGGGGCGGGCACCGCTATAGCGACGGTGGGCGGGCCGAGGTGTCGAGGGAAGTGGAGAGACCGGTGTCAGGTGAGGGGGAGCGGGGGCATCGGCGGTGAGAGCGGACTGGTGACAGAAAGGGGCGGGGAAGGGTGGACGGTGTGCGGGAAACCGGTACCGGTGTCACAGGGGGGCGACAGGGGGTCCTAGAGTCCAATTCCGAGGCACCTATTCTCCTTCCTGAGCCTTTTGATAATGTCATGGTCCGTTTCTGTATGGGAGGACGAGGTCGGTGATCGGAGGCCCGAGGCCTTATCTGGGGAGGAGGAGTCCGATGAGTCCTGGTTGGCCGACAAGCGCCATGACGAGCGAGCCTGCCTGAATGGCTGGTGTCACTGTGCCAGCGGGGGGCAGCCCCTCCGCTTCCGTATCGGCGGCATGTCTGGTGTTGTTGAAGGCAGGGGAAGTGAGGCGTGCAGGAAGGGCCACAGGGGCAGAATGAAGAAAGGAGAGCAGCAGTGCACGAGAGAGGCTAAAAATAGACTTGCCTCGTTTGCAAATTACCCATGTTAGCCTCGTCCAACATGCTCAATGAACTAACCATAGCCTTTAAAGGCTGCATATGGAACTAACACCAGTATTTAAAGGTTCCATAGTTGAACTAACCCCAGCCTTTAACTTAAGAAATACCTAGTGGAACTAACCAAACTCATGAAAGGCGTCCACTTTTTCCCAAGAAAGTTTCTTGGAAATCAACGAAAATGCAGATAAATTCCAGTCTTACATTTTATGGAAAAGAAGACTGACAATATATGTTACTGTTAGTAGCATGCATAAGGACAAAAAGAAGAAAAAGAAAGTAAAATAAATATTGGTAGATTTCAGAAAGCGAAGAAGAAATAGAAGAGAGATAATAAGAAGCAGATGAAGAGGAAGATGATGAAGAAGAAACCCTTTTAATAGTTTAACAGGAAGACATGAATGCAATAACACAATTAACAATAATAAGAAAACAATTCGGGAGACCCTTAAAAACCAACAAAAAAAGCAAATCAAAAGGTACCTTGTGTAAAACGCTTGTAGACGCCCTGGCAGATTGCTGCGAACCGGAAGCAGACAAACGCCACATAGAATTGCCAATTTTCAACGCTGCCAAGGTGCATGCGCGCCGCGTATTCACTGAGATAGGCCTCCACTATGGGGATGCCCACCGACTCAAGGTCAAGGTCACCGAACCCTATACAAACACAAGAATTATAATCTATCAGTGTGTTACTGAGTTTTTTGTTTGTTTTTGTTTGTTTTTGTGATGGGTGTATTTATGCTGCCCATAACGGTTAAGTCTAATGACTTGATTTTGCCGCTAGACAGTAATAGTATTGTGACTCCCCTTCTTTTTATCACTTTCAGTTGTTGTGTAGCTAACTACTGCATGCATTCTTTCTCTGTTTTAAGCCTTCTCCCACATCCCCTAAACCTCTGTGAGTTTGTTCGTTCTACAACTGGATAATTGTTTCTAATAGTTAATTTCTCTGAATGTCTTCCTCCACCTTGATGTGTTGGTGGTCATTAGGTTTTGATTTTAAGTTTTAAGTTTACCTTTTGTATGTATCATACCTAGAATATATACCCTCTAAAACTTTGCTTGATTTATGAGTGTATTTTCTATTTATTTATTTATCTTTCTTTTTCTTTTTTAATTCATTTTATTTGTTGTTGTCATTAGTCTAGCAGTGCATTTAGCTCTCTTTTGATTAATGTTTTATATGTTTCTATTGTCCCTGTACATTTTTCTTCTACTCCCAGTATATTCCATTTCATTGCCTTCATGTACTCGGTACTCCTCTCATATGATCTGTTTTTGGCTCTGTTTATTATCAGTCTGGGGCCATCACTACCTCTTGTTGCCTTCTTTGTTACCTGCACCCTCCCAGGTTTCCTTGTCTCCCTGAATGCTGCTATTTTGAGATGTGCTTTTCTCCTGTCATTTAGTGTGTTGACTCTCGCTTTCCTATCGATATCATCAGTTGGGTGTCTATGTTCCACCTTCAGACATATCTTAAGTGCTCTATTTTGTAGTCTTTGTAGTTTATCCAACATATTTTTGTTACCCCCCCCCCCCATATATATTACATCACCATAGTCGAAGTATGGTAGTATCATACCTTTATAAATTTTAATAGCCATATTTGTAGTTAGGTATTTTCTGGTATTTGCTAATATCCAGATTTTGTGGTTTAGCGTCTTGATAACTTCTTTTATGTTATCATTGTAGTTTAGTTTCCTATCAAGATTCATCCCTAGATATCTGTAGTTGGTCTGATAATCAAGAACTTTTCCTCCCAAAATTATTGGCTCCTCATTGCCATAGTTGATTTTCCCACTGCCAAACACTAGGACCTTCGACTTCTTGTGGTTTATGGAAATCTTGTTGGAGTTACACCAATTATCTAAAGCTACTAGTTTCTCATTTACCTTATCTCTGTTCTCTTTTCTGCTATTTGCTTGTTGTGTATATCATGGTGTCATCAGCATATAGTTGGAATTTGATTCCCTTTAAGGACTTCTCCAGATCATTGATGTAAATGATGAAGAGGAGTGGGCCTAATACTGAACCTTGAGGGACTCCAGGTTACCTGTATACTTTCTGATGTTTTGCCATTTACTTTTGTTCTCTGACTTCTCTCACTGATGTAATTCCTTATCCAGTCTAGTGTTCTTCCTCTTATTCCTCCTCTTTCTAGCTTTTTTATCAGTATGTCATGATTCACTGTATCGAATGCCTTGCTAAAATCTATGAATGTGGCAGTTGTCTGTTCACCTTCATTCATACCTCTCAGTAGGTCATTTGTTAGATTGGATATAGTTTTTGTTATGGAGAATCCCTTTCTGAACCCTCCCTGTTTGTCATTTAGTATTTTCTCACTATCTAGATGTTTCATGATGTGCTTGTACATTAATTTCTCTATCAGCTTGCTTGGCAGAGGTAGGAGTGATATGGGGCGGTAGTTGCCCATGTCCCCTTTGTCTCCACCCTTGTGTATTAGTACCACTGTAGTCTGCTTCCAGGCCATGGGAAAAATACCCATCTCAAATGAATTAATGATTAAGTCACATATAACATTTGGTATGGCTAGCACAGCATCTTTAATTATTCTGGCTTGTAGGTTCTGTATTCCTGATGACTTTCCTAGATCTATTCTCTTAACTAGTCTAGTCACTTCATTCTCTCTTACTCTTGCTGTCTCTGTACTATTTTCAACTGCATCACCTGGGTCTTCCCAGCACAGCTTCCTCTGAATTGTTCTGCTAACTTTGCTCCTAACCCTGTGAAGTGTTCATTTAGTCTATCTGGTGCTCTCTCATTTGATATGGTGTTGTTCCCTTCTCCATCTGTTAGCACTATTTTGCTTTTCTCCTTATCTCCCGGTAATGCCATCTCTATATTTTCCCAGAACTTCTTGGAGTCATTACCCTATTTATTATCTTGTTCTTCAATGCAAGTGGTCTTTGCCTGCGTGACTAGCCTTAGGGTTTTTCTTTTCGCAGTTTTGTAGTTGTTAATGTCATCTATTGTCTTAATTGGACACATTTTATCCATTAATTCTTCAATCCTACCTAAAACATTTTCCCATTTCTGATTTGGGTCCCTAGAGTCCATTACATTTTTCCAATCTGTTCCCCGCATCTGCTGTGTGAATTCAAAGATATCATAGGCTTTGTAGGACCTACCTAGTTTTACTTCGATCTTGTGCTTCGCTGTGATTTTTTTTCTAGTTGCATAGACTAACTCATGATTACTTATCCCCCATGGTCTCCTGCCCTTTTACTTGATATGTACACTGTTTGTCAAAATTAGGTCTAGAGTAGAGCTGGTGTCTGAGAGTCTGGACTTTTCTAGGTGGTCTATAAATTTATTTACATTACCCCTTGGTGGCCTATATACTGAGGCTACTGCTATGTTGATTTGCTTGCTGTTTTCAATTAGTACCCACATAATTTTTATGTCATTGGTTGATGTGTTGTATTCACTCAGTTTGTTTTCTAAAACCTGGTGCTTGCTATTTACATATATGGCCACACCCCCTCCTCGTTTGACATTTCCATCCTCTCCTGTAGATTCTCTATCTAATCTGAATAGTTCATACCCCTCCAGGTTGTATGCCTGCTTCTTGTGATTTTTATTGAGCCACATTTCTGATTAGGTTAATACATCAAATTTATCATACTTTATGTGTAGCTTAATTAAGTCAATTCTGCTGGTAAGACTTTGACAGTTTAAGTGTGCTATGTGCAACCCCCTGCCTAGTCTGTTTTCGATACTTGCTAACATACTCATAATTATATTTTCTTCCTTTATTTATTTGTTTCTTTCTTTCGTTCATTGTACATGTTGCCGGAAACATGCATAATTCAAAATTCCTGACTACGGGCTTGATATGTTTATTACCATAGATACCGTTCGGATCATGCGTAGCTATGGTCCGTGTTAACTTCCGGTAAGAAATGCTTAGCACAGTTCAGTTCCTACCTGGCCACTGTCGTTGACGGAGGGTTGAAGCAGTAGTGAAAATTGATATATGATACGATGCCAAAAGTACAGAAGGTGAAGAGTGTGGTCGTGGGTCGGTATTCCAAGGCGTTATTACGATCTATGGAGTCATCTGGAGGAGGTTCAGACGAAGGTTTACGAAGCGACATTCCAGTAAACCGTCGAGTGTCTGATACACAGTTAAAGATGGCGGATCTAGCAGCCGCTTCGCCTGTACCTTCAACTTCGCGGCAAGGAAGCCACTCCATGTTGGAAGATATAGCAGCATTGTTGGATGTGAAGTTAAGGGAGGCACAATTACCGTTGCTGGAGCGTATCAAGAGTTTGGAGGAATCAAATCACGATGGACGAGATAATCGGAGTCAACCGGACGAGCCGTTTGATTCCAATGATGACGTCACTGACCGGTCTGTTACAACGGTTCTTCGCACTTCAACTGGTTCAGATGTTCGTATGGCAAGATCGTGTAGTCGGAGAGTTCATGTGCATAAAGCGAAAGGTAAAGTGTGTCAACCTTCTAGTTCTGGTCGTGCATGTAAAAGAGTTGCGTCGGATGCTGACATTGAGTCGGACAGTGAGGATTCTGTAATGCGGGAGCTAATACGTTATGCAGGAAAAAAGGCAAGACGTTCTAAGACATTAAAATTGGTTCCGCACCGGTACGTAATTAGAAATGAAAAGAAAGGAAAGGTACAACAAGGTGAAGCGTCATGGTTTGAGTATCTGGCGGCTATTCGACGAATGGTCAAGCGTGGGGATGTACCTGATTCGTGGGAAAAACATCTAGAGGAGCATGTGGATACCATTTTGGACATGGCCCAAAATTATTCGTGGCTTACGTGTTTAACATATAGCGAAAAAATATTTAACATGATTGCCGATAAGCGACTTCCGAATGGCTGGGATGATCATGGGAAAATTATTGAAGTGAGAAGAGATATTTGTGGTCTTGGGAAAAGGATAGATAATGCAGGGCAGGCAAGTTCCTGGTCGAGTGCCACTGAATATAAAAAGGGTGTTGATGCTAGACCATGCATTATATGGAACAGAGGTGGTACTTGCGGATTCACTAGTGACCATGGAGAAGGTGGCAGTAAGTTTGTCCATATATGTTCTTATTGTGCTTTTAAATTACGAAAGAAGCACTCTCATCGAGAGATGGACTGTAAGACAAAACTTCACGCTAAAGAAATGGTCGCAGAGGATACAACTAACCGTACAAAGAATTTTTAATTAGCAGTGGGCCGAGGACTGCTAATAACCAAGATACAGTGCGTATGGCAACTGATCGGGACAAATGCGTCTTCACCACCTCTACAGATGGCGCCACCATCAAGTCATCTTCAAATGTCCCAGTCGGCTTTGGTCGAAATAAGGTCGGTGCGGTTAGTTTGTGTGTTTCGTGTCAGCCTAATAATGTCTCGTTATCGTCTCACATGTCTGGTAATCAGCTACGCTATGATGTTATTCTTGATAAGAGTCCTCGTATTGAGAGTGGTGTTAATGCTGGAAGCTCAAAATTGGCATTGGAATGTTCCCCAATGGATGTTATTACTTATAATCCTGTGAATTTAAAGAAAAGACGGCGTACGCCATCTAAGGGGTTTGCTCGGAACTTGAAGTTACAAAATTGTACGTTATTTGATAACACGGTTGGATTTCAGGGGGATCAATTTGATAATAATAGATATGATCGTAACTATTCATACATACTGGACAAGTCAATTTACAAATGGTTCAATACATCAGAGCGGAAGCTACTAGGTAATAACAAAATTTCTAACATTGTGACGATTCTCGATGCACAAAAAACGGGTCCAACGTCAACACAAACACCATTGACCTTGGTTTCGCCACCGGCTGGGCTCGATCGACGCGGTAGTCATAGCAACGAGAAAACAGCTGTTTCCTCTATGTCCTCCATCAAGATGGGAGATCCTGTGTCTAATACACGAACCCATAGACGATTATTATTGGACAGATTCGGTGAATGCCAATCGGCATGTTCGAATATTACTGATATGGACTGTAACACTGTATGCGGAGTGGGCACATGCCACTCTATTCAGCCTTCTGTTAGCCCGGTCGCTAACTTAATTAATCTTTCCTCTGGCAACCTTTCTCAATCTTCTATTTCTAATTTATCGTACGCTATGTTGGGTGTTCCTGTTGTCCCCGTAAATTCTAGTATATTAGAGGTTGAGAAAGGGTGTCGTTCTATTAATAACTCGGATGTTATACGTCCATGTTGTGTTGTTGGTAACACTGATCTTGGTAAGGTTATCCTTGCCAGGAGTTCCGAGTTGAACTCACCCCACTGTAGTGTTAATTATCAGGGAGGGCTGATTGGTAAGTTCGTCCCGGATGATAAATTGTTTACAGTTATTGACAAAGATTCAGTTATTGATGTTATGGCCCCTTGTCGATCCCCGTTAAAGTTTGATGTTGGTGAAAAAGATACTAAAGATGTGAATATTAATATTTTAAATCACATAGATGATATTATAGTTTATGCTGATGATGTATTAACATTCTGTGATAAATCACCGTATGAATGTCAGCCGACAGTGTTGCTGACATGGCCTACATTAAATGTTACATGTGATTTGCCATTGAAGTATTCAAATATTTATAGTAAAGTTAGGTCCACTGGCTTACCAAATTATTTATCCGCTAAAGTGCCCGTTCCATCAGGTTTAATTATTGCAAATTGGAAAACTCTATTGTTAGATTACACAGATAATGAAATTGTTCCTTTTTTAGAGTACGGTTGGCCAGCAAATTTTACTGGTTCATTTGTCCCAACCCCGACTGTCCGTAACCATGCTAGTTCTAAGGAAGATTTGTTTTGGATCAATGAATATGTCCGAACTGAATTAACTCATAGCGCATTGCTGGGTCCATTTGATGTTCCACCATTTTGTCCCTGGGCGCAAATTAGTCCTATTATGACCCGCCCCAAGAAGAATACTGAGGAACGAAGAATAATAGTTGATCTTAGTTACCCAAAGGGGCGTAGTGTTAATAGTGGGATTAATAAGGGCTTTTATCAGGGCAAGCCTTATAAATATAATTTGCCTACCATAATGACGTTGGCTAAGGAGATCACAAAATTAGGTAAAGAGTGTTTTATGTGGTCAATTGATCTCGCGAGGGCGTACAGGCAATTAAGAACCTGCCCCTTAAGTGTGCCTCTTTTTGGAATTAAAGTAGATAATAAATATTATTTTGACATAGCACCACCGTTTGGGTGTCGGACATCCTGTATGGCTTGTGCCCGAACGACGGCAGCAGTTGTGTATTTAATGAGGAAGATGGGATTTTTTACTTTGTGTTTCTTAGATGATTTTGTGGGAGTAGAAAATTCACTGGCCAACGCGAAAAAAGCATATGATTATGCTTTTAAATTGACTACATGTTTAGGTCTTAAATTATCACTTAAAAAATGTGTTCCCCCTACTCAAAAATTGATCTGGTTGGGCTATGAAATCAATTCAAAAAATTTACATATCCGTATCCCCGATCCTAAATTACTAGATATATTGATAGAATGTAAAAAATGGGTAATTGGTAGAGAAGTTACACGAAAGAATGTGCAACGTTTAGTCGGTAGATTACAATTTATCTCCAAATGTGTAATGTCAGCGCGGGTGTTTATGAACCGCATTTTGGATTTTCTTCGGGAGACACCTTTTATAGGAAAAAGCAGGGTTACGGATACTTTAATGAGGGATATAGCTTGGTTTTTGCGTTTTTCAGAAGGTCATAATAGATTAGTTTTGTTAAAGCACGTCCCTAACAAAATGTGGATTATTGAGTGTGATTCTTCATTACGTGGTGGGGGTGCATTCAGTTCAACACATTATTATTCTGAACTTTATTCACCGGATTTTCTTATAAAAGGTTATCACATTGCCCAATTAGAGGCCTTTAACTTAGTAGTAGCTTTAAAAAATTTGTCTCCACCTGACCCTCATAACTATCAAATTATCATTAATACAGATAATGCTGCTTCCCAACAGGTGTTGTCTACTGGTGCTGGAAAGGATCCGGTCTTGTGCGCCTGCGCCCGCGAGATTTGGAGGTTCGCGGCATCTCTCACTTGTGTGGTGCAGGTGATCCATAAGCCTGGAAAGGATCTAGTACTAGCGGATGCTCTAAGTAGGTTGTATTTTGATAAAAAATCTAAATTAATTGCTGATGAACTATGTCAGGCTAAATCATTGACCAAAATACATGTTTCTTATGACGATCAGGTATTGGACGTGTCGTTATAATATCACTCTGCAGGTTGATAATTTTGTTTTTTGCCTTTATCAACTTGCAGAGAATAGACGGGCCTTAGTACATAGGATAGGTGTGTACTTCGCAGCAGGACTAGCAGAAGGGACTTGGAGGAATAAAAGGGTACAATTTAGAGAGTATCTAATGTTTTGTAATAATATTAGAGACAATCCTAAGAAACCCAAAGTAAAGACGGTAATGGTATATGCTTTATACTTAAACGATAAATTTAAAACAGAAGGTGCTGTAAAAAATTATATGAGTGGGGCAAGGACTTGGATAAGATTAATGAAAGGAAACACCGATTCATTTGATTGCTATGCTATGACATTAGTTAAAGCCGGAATATGTAAAATGAAAAATAACACTGTAAATAGAGCTTATCCATTGAAAATTAAGCATATTAAAATGATGATCAAAAAATTTAAAAAGATTAAAGATGATGGCCTTGTCTTAATTGTTGCGTTACTAATAGGTTATTTATGTTTGTTAAGACAGTCTAATTTATTTTATTCCGAGGCATCTGGAGATAGCGGTCACGCGCTGCTCAGAGGAGACATCAAGGCACACGAAACACACCTAACTATAACAGTTAGGAGCACTAAAACAACACACCGTCCTGAAGACGTGTTCAGCATTGAGCTACCACAAGGGACAAGGTGCGACTTCTGCCCAGTGCGCACGTGGTCGAAATACATCCGACTGACTCGAGTACATAGAAGCACCCCGGCCTTCATCTTGAACAATGGGGAGCCCCTGACTGCCATAGTGTTTAAAAAATGTATGCAAGCTGCATTAAAATCATGTGGACTTCCCTGGTGGCCGTTGGTGACGTGTCATAGTCTACGGCGAGGGGGAGCTCAGGAGTATGCACGATTCGGAATGCCCATAGAGTGCATAAAGGCGCTAGGGCGATGGAAATCCGATAGTGTGTTTAATTATGTAAATAAACATGTATTGAGTTAGGAATCATCATCTCTCCTGTCCCTAATTTGGCTGAGAGATGATGATCCCAGTGTGCAATGTAATGAATGTTGCTGTGTGAAGTAATAGTGCGAATGTGGTTGAGTGTGCCAGATGTGAGCTGATGAAGTGACCGTGATCTGTTGTGGCTGCGTCGTCATGTTTTATGTTTCCAGCTTTTATTGCAGAAATGAATAGAGAATGCTCGGAAGTATATCATAGAGTAGTATGATAGTAATATCACGGACTGACCTGCATATAAGTAATTGAATTATGAAATAGTAATTGACTCCGATAATACCTGCAAATAAGTAATGAATAGTATATTAGAAAAAAGACTGAGGTTGTACTACCTCCTGAAATAGAATAATGAAATATAATTATCTCAATTGTATTATTGAGAGAAGCTGATAAATAATGTTCAAAAAGGTGTAGTCCAAAAAGGGCTGCTGTAAAATTTATTAAGCTCAAATAATAAATTTATTAGCCCAAAAAGTTATTATCTGTGTCTGGTTTTGAATTGTACATGTTGCCGGAAACATGCATAATTCAAAATTCCTGACTACGGGCTTGATATGTTTATTACCATAGATACCGTTCGGATCATGCGTAGCTATGGTCCGTGTTAACTTCCGGTAAGAAATGCTTAGCACAGTTCAGTTCCTACCTGGCCACTGTCGTTGACGGAGGGTTGAAGCAGTAGTGAAAATTGACCATCCCACCCACCCATCAGCCTGTCTTGTCTTTATACTGGAGAGCTGAGAGATGATGATCCCAGTGTGCAATGTAATGAATGTTGCTGTGTGAAGTAATAGTGCGAATGTGGTTGAGTGTGCCAGATGTGAGCTGATGAAGTGACCGTGATCTGTTGTGGCTGCGTCGTCATGTTTTATGTTTCCAGCTTTTATTGCAGAAATGAATAGAGAATGCTCGGAAGTATATCATAGAGTAGTATGATAGTAATATCACGGACTGACCTGCATATAAGTAATTGAATTATGAAATAGTAATTGACTCCGATAATACCTGCAAATAAGTAATGAATAGTATATTAGAAAAAAGACTGAGGTTGTACTACCTCCTGAAATAGAATAATGAAATATAATTATCTCAATTGTATTATTGAGAGAAGCTGATAAATAATGTTCAAAAAGGTGTAGTCCAAAAAGGGCTGCTGTAAAATTTATTAAGCTCAAATAATAAATTTATTAGCCCAAAAAGTTATTATCTGTGTCTGGTTTTGAATTATGTATTTTTGTTATTGTTGTTTCTTTCACTTAGTTTGTTATTTGTTTAGTGCTCAGGCTAGGTTAGTGTTGTTTATTACCAGTCACCTGAATAGAGACTTTTACCATATGGCACTTCAGTCGCTGTGCCGTTTGTAAGTCACAAGAGTGTGGTGTGTCAGCTGTACAGTCCCTTGGATTTCACCCCCCCCCCCCCATCTGCCTATGGAGAGAAACAGGTGGGGTGGTTCTATGATGAGGGCCACCTTGGACATCCTCACAGTGTTAATTTGGGATAATTATGTTATGCACACACCCAGATACCATACGTTATTTAATGTTGAGTTATTTTTTTCTGTCATAGTCATCCTATTCTGATTCATATGTGTGAGTTTGTATATTCATTATATCTTTTAGGTTATAACTTTGTGTTTCTACTTTTAGATGTACATTATTTGGTTCTTTTAAAAGTAGCATATTTTTCACATTGCTTTGGGATACCTTAATGTACCACTGAATGTGTGTTATCCAGCGACTTCCTTTAAATGTATTTTTGTTTGTTTTTGTTCCCCCCCGTTATTCTCTTATTAGTTTAATCAAGTTTGTATTAAACACCAGGCATTACTTGTAAGAGTCTCTAATCTTTTTTATAATGCCTCCCATTCTATTCTTGTATCCAGGTAGTTCTACTTTTCCTTCACTAGCCTGCTCGAGGTACGTGCCTGAGCCCCAGAATGGGCATTTAGTACACTCTCTGAACACGTCACCCTTATAGCGCATCAGCTTGTCCTTTTAGTTTGTGTTCTGCTCAAATTTGGCCTTTATTATATCGTCAAGGACTGCTTCATTCTGGCGATTCCATTCATCTGATCTCCAGATCTTCTTGGAGATTGCTTTGATGGTGTAGGGGTTTTCAGTGTGCTCGATCAGTCGCTGTGTTTCATAGTCTTCATGGAAGCCCGCCATTACGGAGCAATAGTATTGCTCCACGCTGGAGAATGTCTTAGTGCCTTTGTTCTTGATCTTGTATTTGAAGAAATTACTTAGTGGGGCATTGTGCCCTTGGAATGAGGTTCCCCACTCAAATTCTCTAGTCACAGCCTTTTCTGGGTTTATTTCTTTGAATTCAATGTTGTGGAACTGCTCAGGCCTGTAGAACCTGCCATTAATCAGTATGTTTTTTCCACACATCTTGACCACTTTAACTCCAGGATGGTTTTTTGCAAGCACATACATTTGCTGGACTGTGCGTTCCTGCAGTAATTCATCTCCAGTGCTACCGGGACGCATGTTGATTCTCCCATATTATTGGTCTTCACTGATTGTATTTTATGCTTGATATAGTTCCTTGCATTGTTCCCTGTTTTGCATGTGGATTTTGATACTTCTGGGCCTTGGTTTCAGTGCATCCCCATTGATATTCTCTTCCTCATGTTGCTCGTCCTTGTTTTTATTATTATCATCAGTTGTAGCTGGTGATTTCTTGTGCTTTCTCCCCAGCCGATATGCCTTGGTGATCACAGACCAGTCAAATGCACAGCCACCCGATTTGAAAATTTCACCAACCGTTTCCTCCATGCTTTCCCCTTCATTTTCAGGGACTCCGTGAATGATGATATTATTGCTGCGTTCATTTTGATCATCATCCTCTTCTTTTTTGGTTTTTGAGGCATCTAATTTGTCAGGCCTTGCTTTTGAGGTCATTGTTTTCCTCTTTAACCTTGGTTAGTGCAATTTTGCATTCATTTAGGGCTGTCCTTAGCCCCTCCATCATCTCGGCATCCCTGCTTGCTCCATCTTCCAGCTTTGTCATTTTCTTTTTAGTTTCCACATCTAGGTTTTCTCTTTCTCCCTGCTTCTCCCTTTCATTTCTTATTGTATCCGTGATGAACTTGGCTAACTCATCTGTGGTCTTAGGCATCTTGCTGGGGTTGGCATTTTTTGTTTTTGGATGCCATATCTCCTGTTTTTCTGTTGTATAGTGTCAGTTCTTCCTGTGTTTTGATACTGCTAATCCCTAGATTGTCACACAGACAATTACAAGCAGTGTTATTTCTCCTACTATGTCTCCTACTACTCCTCCTTGTTAGGCTTGTATCTGTTTTCCCACCTTTATTTCCAGATTCCATGCATTCAATATCCATTTACCATCTGTCAGTGTACCACACCACACCAGACACCATTCAGATGATTTTTTACTGTTCAAAATTATGTGTTTTGTAGTTTTAGCTCCAGTCGGTTGACATACAGTCGGTTAAGACATTTCTTACCATCAGCATTCACCCCTATTGTGGATGAGGGTAAATGTTTCATCCGGCTAGCTAGCTACCTGTCTTTTGCCTGTCTTTCTACTTGGCATACCAGTTTTGCCTGAGCATGTGAGTGATAATAGGGAAGTGCTTAGTTTTTTGGGTTCAAATTATGTGGTATGCCTTGCAGCTATCAGTACCTGTGACTCCATAGTAATATGTTCTAGTCATTAGTCAACAGGTATGCACACAGAAATCAGCAGTAGTACACAGAAAACTGCTTAAATCACACTTTGTTTAGCCTACTTGTCACATGTCGTGTTGCTGTTGCTGCAGATGCTACACTTTGGAAATGTGCCGTCTTTACTTCTATCTATATATCTCCTGTTACTCCTCCTTGTATCTATTTGTCCATATTTATTTGTGGATTACATGCATCCAGTGTGCATTCATGAATCCATTGTTCCTTATTTGTTAAGGAATTCACTTGATTTCTCCATATAATCCTATGTGACTGTAGAGCTTAAAGAGCTTACTCGGTCACAAACATTACAACGAGTTCTCACGACAGGTTAGTAATCGACGACTTCTTACGACGGGTTAGTAATCGGTACACGTGGAAAGGCCTATTTTTGCAGTGAAATCATTATTAACATAAATAACATAAATAAGTATATATAATATGTACATTATAAATTATATTCTGTATAATATATCAATTATAATTGTTTTGTCTCTAAATAGCATTGGCTTATGGACATAATTAGAACTTTGACTTTTTTAACCTTTTGTCTTGGCCTAATTTCCTAATTTTTACCCACCCCCACCCCACCCCACCCCAAAAAAACCCTGAATGCATAACAAAATAATTGTAATGAAGCAAATGTGAATACAAATCTCTAAGCAAAACATGGCATTAATAGGGTCATTTCCCACTCATTCACATTATCCGGATACTAAGCTAACCAGTCCTTGCCCTATCCTAGTAAATCTGAGTGCCAGGCTAGGTAGCGACATATCAATTATATTGTAACTCATTGATTTGACTGGACCGAGGGAATCAAACTCCTGACATTCCACATGGGAAACCTGCGCTGCCACACTTCGGCCACAACGCCCGGTCCTTCCTGTTGTGAGTGACAGTAGAATTTCCCTAATCGATGGCACCTTTCACAGTGAGTTCCATAGCGTTCCATACCGACCTGCGAACGCCGGGATCTCGGAGGGGAAGTAGTAGTTCATGCAGTTTGTCGCCAGGTCAGACAAAGGGTCACCGAGCGTGGACATCTCCCAGTCCAGCACCGCCACCACCTCCAGGCGCGTCGGGTGGAAGATGAGGTTGTCCAGCCTGCAAGGTTCAGCGGGCATTAAAACGACTTTAAGATTCCATATACGCAGTATGCGGATCCGACAAAAACGGATTCGCACCGATCGGTCCATTGAGTGATTTACTTTGCCGTCCACGCATTCACATTCGGATTCACATACACATTCGCAATCGGACATATGGAAGCACCACCATGTTTACATGCTTTTCCATTTTTTTATCGCATACACATACCTTATTCTTAGCTTTAAGCCGGACAGTCCGATGAATGCAATCAAACTCTTCTTCAAAACTTTCGCAACCAAAACACTTGATCTAAATGTGATACTAATTGATTTTTTTTTGTGTTTTTTTTTTTGGTCCATTAGTTGTTTAAGCAGGGGAAATTTCAGTCATAGACGACTGTCTTCCTCATTCCACTGCTGGTCGATAGAAAGCCCGACCCTACACTTTTACCGACCCAAGGGATTTTTAACCTCCCACACCACATAGACATGGTATGAGAGCAACAGGCCTTTGATGACGCTGTAAGTTATACACAGTGGTGGAAATCCAAATTGGCAGAGCTGGGGGCACGGGGAATCGAACCGCCGACCCTCAGATTAGGAGTCTGACCTAGAAAAAGGTCAGACACTCTAACCACTCCGCCACAGAGAACGCCACATTTGATTTGAGTTTTATTTTATAAACAGGTTGGTTGATTTGGGGGAGTTTTATGTCCTGGCAACATCTAAGGTCATATCAACACGGGTACCGACTTGTGACAGTTTGCGCTCATGGCGACTTTATAGTGCTGCCCCACTGGGGGACCAGGCCACCAGCACCATGACCCGATATCCCACTCATTCACATTATCCTGACACTGAGCAAAGCCAAACACCAGGATAGATAGCGACAAGTACCAGTTTTAAAATTCAGTGGTTGGACTTGGCCGCAGATTGAACCGATTGTTGTTATGACTATTGTTGTTATTAATAATAATACCAATACCAATATTACCAATAATAATAATACCACCACAGTCTACTCACCACCACCACCATCATCCCATACTCAATTAAATTATCCTAACACATAACATAAAGAATTATCTTAACCAATGCTGAGTGCCAAGTTAGGTAGCGCCAAGAATCAATCTTTGTAACTCTTTGGTTTGACCCAGCCAGGGAGTAAAATGAAAAAAGAAAAAAAAGAGCTCTAAAATTCACCCTATATTTCGCCTTTTCTATCTACCCAACGCACCGGAAGTCTCCGTGCACGACGGTGCAGCGTTCCCTGGCCGGCATGTTCTCCTGCAGCCACTTCATGAGACGCTCCATCGCTGGTATCTCGTGGGTTTTGCTCGCCTCGTACTGGCGTGCCCACCGCTGGTAGTTCCGCTTCATGTAGTCACCTGGTGGACAGGCATGAAAGGAGAAACGCTAAGTAGGTCACCTCGCAATGCTACTTCCCGTGGTGCAGTGTTAAAAATAGAACTGAGGCAACCCAGATTTGGATTTATTTGAAATACCGAGGGAACGCAGGTCCCCTCCCCCTCACAGATAAAGTAAGGGAACGCGGTTCCGACGCGTTCCCACAACAGTACACCACTGGTTACTTCTGGGTAACAGTGAAGATGCTCAAAAACTACTAGCTAGACTAGGGTAAGATGAGTAAGCATTTTCACGATCATACAAAGACCCCTGCTCCCCACCCCCTCCAAAAATGTAGTACACATCAGTATGGTTCATATTACACCAATGCTATATTAAATCATAAAGTATTACAAGTTCAATGAAAGGGTGCCGGTAGGCCTATAGATTATACTTAGAATGGTGCCGGTGTCACAGTTTCCGCCGTCCGCCAATTTCCGCGGTACGCATACACTCAAATGCATTGTCAATGGCCGTGAGCAATCTTCATACAGAAAAAGTCAAATACTTCTCAAATGACACCACCTAGAAACAAACCGCTTGGCACACATACAGAAAACATATTCAACAAACAGATTATATTAAATTTATAAGGTTAGGCTTCTTGATTTCTATTAATTTTGAATAAAACTAATGTTTTGCACTGCGTGTACCGTCAAACTCAAGGCATTGTCAATGGTCGTGAGCAATCTTCATACAGAAAATACAGAAAAAGTGAAATATCTCTAAAACCACACCACCTAGAAACAAATCGCTTGGTACACATATAGAAAACATCTTTACCAAATACATTATATTAAATTTATACGGTTACTGCCGATGCTGTTCGATTTTGATACATGCGCAGAAGCGATGTGACTGTGGAAACTGGCGGACGGTGGAAACTATGACACCGGTACAGACTAAACTCAGAATGGTGTTGGTACAGACTACACACATATTGGTGTCTGTAAAGATTACACACATAGCAGTGTCAGCAAAGACTACACACATAACGGTGCCGGTTCCAACTACACACATAACAGTGTCGGTATAGACTACACATACCGGCGCCGGAACAGACTACACACATAGCGGTGTCAGTACAGACTACACACATAGCGGTGCCGGTACAGACTACTCACATAGCAATGTCAGTACAGACTACATATATACACACATAGCTTCAAACCCTATTTCACACCCTACTTCAAACATGTAAACACACCAGGTCACAGTTTCAGTCTTGGAGGGACTATCACCCTACTTCTAACATGTAAACACAAGAGGAAAGCTACAGACTACATAGTGCTGCCTGTGCTCACCTTGCTTGCCATAGTCCGCCAGCTCCGCTTTTTGCACGTCGACCTTGTGGATCTTGCTGAGTACTTCGTTCATGGCACTGTAGATGGCGCTGCGTTCGGATGGCTGCATGCCGGGAAGGCTCGGGTTCTTGAACACTCGGCCCGAGACGTACTCCATGACGTAGAAGGGTGTTCCCAGCAGCCTGTGATAGAGGGGTAGGGAGGAAAGCTTCTCAACATAGTGCGGTATAAATAATATTAATAATAATAATAATACAAAATTAATTAATTTGTTAAATTAAAAAGAATAAATTTAAACAATCTTTTTCAACCCACTCTGTCTCCATTAGTTTTGTATTTAAATGCGCTAAATTTGGAAATGATAGATATTTCTAAAGCCTACAAAGCTAAACATAATTCATGCATGCTTCCTCTTTTTTTCTTCTTTTAATAAAAATGATTCTTTGTTTGTTTGTACATTAGTTGATTAAGCAGGGCAAAATTCAATCCCAGACAATTGGTCTTCCGGATTTCACTGCTCCTTGCCCTATCCTGGTAATGGCGGGAACCAGGCTAGGTAGTGACAAGTATCAATTCATTGGTTTGACTGAGGCAGGGTTCGAACCCGGAGTTTCGAATCCAACAACCTAAGATAACTGGGAGACTAGGCCACTGGCACCATGACCCGATATCCCAAACAGTCACATCACCCTGATACTGTGCTAACCGATCCTTGTCCTATCCTATTAAAGCTGAGTGCCAGGCTTGGTGGCGACACGCATCAATTTTGTGATTCCACCAGCACCATGACCCGATATCCCACTCAGTCATATTATCCTGATACTAAGCAAAGCGGCCTTTGCTGTATGCTAGTAATGCCAAACGCCAGGCTAGGTAGCGACAAGTACCAATTTTAAAAGTTAGTGGCTGGACGGGAAGCCTGTGGGAAACCTGTGCTCGACCGATTCGGCCACCGCGTCCGATCAAAGCAAAGGTAAAACTGGCAGCATTACCAGTGTCAGAGTTTCATTTCCCACCAGTTGAAATTCCTAAATATCGCTTCTGCGCATGCGTCAGAATCCAACAGCGTCGTCTGCGCATGCGTAAAAAATGAACCAGTTTCAAATCCCAACCCAAGCTATAGACTACATCACGTTTCCGACTGCGCATGCGCTGAAAACGGCATTGGGAGCAAAGCAAAGGCATACGGCCATTGAGTTTGCCAATGCGTGCAGTGAAAAACGTCAGTTTTATTCAAAAATGATAGAAATCCAAAACCCTAACCTTATCAATTTAATATAATCTTTTTGTTAAACATGTTTTCTATATGTGTTCCAAGCGGTTTGTCTCTAGGTGGTGTAGTTTTATCAATATTTTACTTTTTCTGTATGGAGATTGCTCACTGCCATTGACAATGCATTGAGTACTCTAGCTATGGCTCGAACACTAGTCTGAGTGCCTAGATCTTTCTAAATCTAAATGCACATGGCATAAGATGTGCTGATTATATTGATGTAAATGCAATGCTGGATAAAAGATTAATATCTTAATTTATTATATATATTTTTTTAGTTGGTATTCTATGTTTCAAACAAATATTTAAACAATCCCCTCCCCGCGAGATAGAAGCGACATTTGGGAACTTCAACTGGTGGGAAATGAAACTCTGACACTGCAGTTTGCATTCGTCACTCGAATCCACGCATGCGCAGAAGCGACATTTGGGAATTTCAACTGGTGGGAAATGAAACTCTGACACCGGATTTCTTAACTTTACTTACACCACTTCGTCACAGAGTCCGAGCATCTTGGGAACTGGTATCCCCTGCTCACGGAGCGCTTTCATCACCCGGTACTCCCGCTCCACTGCATGCGCAGAAGGCAGCAACTTCCCCGGCTATGCAAGTGCACAATATATAATACCAAACTTACTTATATTTATCCTCTTCTGCTTATATATTTATATATGTATCCTCTTCTGCTTATATATAATAGCCTGTTAGCAGATTCGGCCCGTCTAAATATGACCTGTCATAATTATAGTGGTCATGCGGCGAGGACTGACTATACCGACACTGACTACAAAACCTATCAAGTCTGTTTTTCAATGCATTTAGTGATGGAGCATACAGCAGTAGCTGTCTTCAGGTGTCAACTCTGCATCCACAACTAATGTTGTCCTGACATAGCAGGTGTCCTGTCATCGGAGGGAACGGGACAAAAAACAATTTGTACATTGATATGTTTTACTTGACTTTAGCAGCCTTTGTGATCGACAAACACCTGCCACGTGCGAAAAAGATTTTCAACCCATTTGAAATAACTCCACCCACCCACTCACTCAGAGACTTTGTCTTCAGCGATCCTTGCGAGTGGCAAACCGCTGTCATGTGAAAATAATTGTTAAATGTATAAACTATTGTTATCTCATTTCACTGTCCCTCCAATGGCAGAACACTTGCAATGTTAGGACAACATTGGTCTGGATGCAGAGTCGTCCATTGAAGACAGATACTATTGCATACACAATGCTATATATACACATTTACATTTTTGTTTATTCGTTTGTTTAACGACCACCCAGCACAAAAAGTAAACATCGACTATTGGGTGTCATACAGTGGTTAAACAGATCTGAGTAAAAAATTACGTTTCAAACAGGTAAAATAGAGCAGAAAAATGTATGCCAAAAGAGCATACAGCTGTGGTAAAATCAAAAGTAGTACAATAAAATTAACAGTAAAAGACTTTTCAAGTTAAAAATGGAAAATGAATTTTGGGTAAAAACCAGTCTAACATACACACACCATATAATAAGCAGTCATTCTGCAATATTTATAACCGAAAAGCACGATTTTATATATGCATCATCATCATCATCATCATGCTGTCGGTCGCGATGTGACAAAGACTGCTTTCATTACTTGACTGCCGCTCTCCATTTAGCTCTCTGCTGTGAGAGTTGCGTCCATGAGTCGGTCTTAATGTCTCTCAGCTTCAGGTTTCTCTTGATGGTATCCTTGAACCGGAGACGAGGGCGCCCTCTCTTTCTGTAGGCAGAAGACAGTTGAGAATAGAGGATCTGCTTTGGTAGCCTGTCTGATGACATCCTCATGAGGTGTCCAGTCCACCGGAGATTCTTTTTGATCAGAAGATCTTCCATAGAGGGCAGCCTCGTCCGTTCGAGTATTTCCTTATTTGTCACTTTGTCCTTCCAGGTTAGCTTCATGATTGAACGCAGATGTCGCATCATGAAGGCATGCAGCTTTTTCAGCTGTCGTTTGTACACATATATGCATAGGCACATCTAATACAGTCAGCTGAGGATTGAATCCACGACATTGAAACATGGGAAGCAAGTGATAGAAACCCTGTTATAAAGATGAAAAGTAAAACTTACAGGTTTTTTGCGTAGAACTAGGTCCTTATTGGCGTAACGGACATAGTAGGTTGGGTTTGACTGTCCATGTTCAAAGCACCGAACTACAGGGTCAACTGAAAGGCAAACAAAACCTGAGACATAATGCCACTGTTGAGACATAATGCCACTGACAACATGACCTGATATCCCACTCAGTCACATTATCCTAACACTAAGGCAACCAGTCCTTGCCCTATCCTAATAATGCTGAGCGCCTGGCTAGGAAGCAACAAGTTTCAATTTTTATAAGTCATTGGTTTGACTCAATCGGGAACGGAACTCCCGATCTCTCGCACGCGAAGCCGGCGCTCTACCTATTCGGCCATCACGCCCCGGGGCGTCGGATGAGGAGAATGGCAAGAAGGCGAATGAGAATATAGAGAAGGCAAAGGAAAAGAAGGTAAAAGGATGTAGAAGAAAATGAAATGGAGTGGGGGGGGGGGGGAAGCAGAGAAAGACAGGTTCTGGAACAGAAACTCACTCACCTTTGTCATGTAATTTGAGGGCCCAATTGAGGTAGCTCTTGAGCTTCTTGTTGTCAATTTGGAGATGGGCCGGTACTGAGGTAGTTCCCGGCATGAAGTACTGCACCCCAAACCCCAGCTCCTGCTCCAGGGCCTGCACAGCCTGCGCAGGGCTTTCCACCTGCAACACAGAGGTCATGTCAGCCAGCCCCGAGGTCAACAAGGTAAGGGCAGACGGGGGTCGCCGAATTAAGTTGAGCAGCCACTTCTCATGCGGCGGATCGTGCGGTTCAAATGGGATGGTTGGATTGGTTGGTTGTTGGAGTTTTACATCCTGGCAATATCTCAGGTCATATCAGGATGGGTACCGGCTTGTGACAGTGTACACTGATGGCAACTTATAGTGTTGCCCCACTGGGAAATCAGGCTGCCAGCACAATGACCATGGACATATCCAACTCAGTCACCTTATCCTGACACTGAGCTAACCAGTCCTTGCGATATCCTATTAATGCCAAGCACCAATTTAGGAAGCGACAAGCATAAATTTGAAAGTCATTGGTTTGACTTGACCAGGATTTGAATTCCACGATCTACCACAACAGGAGACGGATGCTCAACTCATTCGGCCATCCCATCTAGTCAATGACAGTGAAGTGAGAAAAAAACAATTTGCACATTCAATAATTCTTCACCCATGGGAGGGGTTTGGAGATCACAGGTTTCGCTGGAGACAGCGACTCCTGTGGCGTTTCACACCTTGATGGTTCTAATGCCGAGTTCTTGGGCGGGCTTGAGGTTGCTGCCAAAGTCATCCAGGAAGACCGTCTCCTCCGGGCTGACGTTGAGCTTCTCCAGGGTGTGTTGGTAAATGCGTCCTTCAGGCTTGCGCATCTTCACCAGGCACGACTGAACCACCTGGAGGAAACAATCGAAAACACCATTTAACTTAGCATCCTCAAATATAACCGCTATAAGCACACCAGGTCACAGTTTCAGTCTAGGAGGTGCTATCACCCTACTTCCAACATGTAAACACACCAGGTCACAGCTTCAGTCTGGGAGGCACTATCGCCCTACTTCTAACATGTAAAGACACCAGATCACAGCTTCAGTCTAGGAGGTGCTATTACCCTACTTCTAACATGTAAACACACCAGGTCACAGCTTCAGTCTGGGAGGGACTATTGCCCTACTTCTGACATGTAAACACACCAGTTCATAGCTTCAGTCTGGGAGATACTATCGCCCTACTTCCAACATGTAAACATGCCAGATAGCAGCTTCAGTCTGGGAGGGACTATCACCCTACTTCTAACATGTAAACAGACCAGGTCACTGCTTCAGTCTGGGTGGGACTATCACCCTACTTCTAACATGTAAACACACCAGGTCACAGCTTCAGTCTGGGAGGGACTATCACCCTACTTCTAACATGTAAACATGCCAGGTCACGGCTTTCATCTGGGAGGAACTATCACCCTACTTCCAGCACGTAAACACACCAGGTCACAGTTTCCATCTGAGAGGGACTATCACCCTACTTCCAGCATGTAAACACGCCACGTCACAGATACAGCGGAGACTAATTAAAAAACCCACAAAATCACAATAAAACCGAGATATCATCCCCTTCACAACCTTTTATTCATTCTCTTGAAGGCCATCTTTCCGTAACTGATTGGCTGATTTTATGTAGTTAAAACTGATATTACCAGAAATCAGCTCTTAAAAATACCAGGGGACCAAGCCACTAAGTTTGAATAATTATCATTTAAATCACTGATTATTCAACCCTCCTGTATATAAATAAATTTGTTATATGAATAAAACAAGAAGGTGACCATCACTGGGGCTTGTTGATCAGAAACATAAACATAGGCAGCAACTAGCACATAAATCAATAACTCTAGACATTTCAAATTTAGAATTATCCAGATCTAAATTTCGAGAATGTTAATTTCGTCAACCAGAGCTTGCCGCGGAGACATACATACAATGACTACTGGACCCTACCATTTCTTGGTACTTGCTATGAACCATCTTAAATAATGAAAACAAGAATAAAATAAGACTATCAAAATAAATCTTATTGTCAATCTAAAGCTAGATTTTTCTAGACGAAACTACACAGGTCAAGTGTGTTGAGAGGAAGCTACCACATAGTAATGCATTTGTCGTGGGGAGGTTATTTTATAAGTGATGGGAAACATATCTAGAGTGGGACTCGAACCCACACTTCTACCATTCTGGGATAGTGTCTTAACCATTAACCTATATAGGCTCCGTGTTGCAATCAACCTACCCACACCTATCTATGGAGGCGATATTTTGGGTGGAGAGCTCAGTGCACTTCACTAGTAGTTAGTGCACCTCACTACAAATTTATTAAGCTGGCACTGAATGGATAAACCTGCCTTTATAACATGTGTTACTATATTTGATATTTCTATTATAATTTTCCTGTAGTTTTATAGTGTTGGGATAAATAATACAATTCATTAGTTCAGAAATCCTACCCCAACACAAGTTCGTGCCACTGCCGTCAGAGGGTGATCGTCTATTACTCCAGCGGGATGAAAAAAAGTGCATTTAGAGATCATTCTGTGATTTGGACACAACTCACACTGCCTATTACCACTACCAGATTGGTTGATTGGATGGTTGTTGGAGTTTTACATCCTGGTAACACCAGAACACCTAAAGTCATATCAGGACAGGTACCGACTTGTGACAGTGCGCACTCATTGCCACTTTATAGTGTTGCCCCACTGGGAAATCAGGCCACCGGCACCATGACCCAATATCCCACTCAGTCACATTATCCTGACACTGTGCGAGCCAGTCCTTGTCCCATCCTAACAATGCCAAGCACCAGGCTAGTAAGTGACAAGTATCAATTATAAAGTCATTGGTTTGACTCGACCGGGAACCCAACTCCCGACCTTCCGCACCCGAGGCCGCCGCTCTACCGATTAGGCCACCGCACCGAGTAAATGTTACTGCAATTGTCACACCTACCACGTCAAACAGTGACTTGTCGATGGGGCAGAAGCCCTCACCAGGGCCCGCGAGCCAATTGTTAGTGAGAAGGGCCGTCTTGATGCCCTCTGCCTTTATACACTTTATCGCATCCACCATCTCCTTGACAACCACCACGCAGCTGGCGTTTCTAGGGACGAACTTGGTGTGATCTATCATCACCTCCTTACCAGCCTACGGAAAGAGAAATAACAGACTGATTGATTGTTAATCGCTTAATGCCATGTCGGCAGCAAGTGTCCTATTCACAATGAAAAGTTAGTCAAATTTAGTTTGGCACTTTGGTTTTATGGAAAAATGTGTTACTCACATTTATATTTACATTAGAATTCACACAGAAATTTCAAATGGGTCAAATTTGTGTTAAATGGTAGCAAAATTGATCTCAAAACACAATTTGGAAGTGGCTAAATTTGTGTCAAATAACAGCAAAATTTAACTCACAAAACGTTGGTAAAATTACAATGTGATAGCACAGTTGTCCTCAGGAACTCCTAAGATTTGTTCACCCTTTTTACACCGGTAAAAGAGGTCTCACGTATTATTCCCACATTCGAGAAGAATATGTGAGATTATCAGAGCGCACTGACAACACAATGCATTCGGCGAGTAATTCTCCTCCTTTTAATAAAAAAGACACAAGTAGGAAATAACCGAAAAGAGAGCAATTTGATAGACTGATTTGTTTGGTTTATTGGGGTTTTACATCCTATCAATATTTCTCAGGTCATATTGCAGCAATCACTCATAGTGACTTTATATTGCTGCCTCACTGGGATACTTGTACTAAATGCACCATGATCCGATATCCCACTCAGTCACATTAATTCTGAAATTTAGACCACCAGTCCTTGTCTTGACCTACTAAGATCGAGCGCCTGGCAAGGTAGCAGGATAATGTGACGGTGTGGGATATCGGGTCAGGGTGCAGGCAGCCTGGTCTCCCAGTGGGGCAGAACTATAAAGTTGCCACGAGTGTGCACTGTCAAAAGTCGGTACCCGTTTTGATATGACCTTAGATGTTGCTAAGATGTAAAGCAACAACAAACACAAACACACCTCCCGCCTGGGACGTGAGTGTTCAACACAGTCGAGATAAAATACAAACTAATCACTCACCACCTTCGTGCACTCTGCACTGAACCTTGTCGCAAATTCTGGCAGCGAGATCTCACCCCTCTCAAGAGATGCCCATGAACCGGCCGCGCCACCAGCCACGAGCGTCTTGAGAATGGTACCGGGCGGAAGCTTCAATTGGGCTTCATACACTGAAAATTTAACACGAATGGGTCAGTACGCATGAGACTTAAAGTTAACGCCATTGATATGTGCAAGGAAAAGTAATTCGAAAATTTGGAAAAGGTACAGTAAGTGAGCGTAACGGCCGCTGAGGAATGGGCGAGCAGGTGGCGCAAAGTGGGGAGGTCAGGTGGTACCACTAGATGACCTAATAAGTAATGGTGACCAGCCGATGACTTAGTGGCTGGGAGTAGATAGATCTTCTGGTTTATTATATTCCTATAATGGCTTATACAGCTTTTTTTTTCACACACACACACACACACACACACACACACACACACCACACCACCACCCACCCCCCACCCACCCCCACTCTGTCCCCCCCCCCCCCCCCCCCCGGCCCTCACTCTCCTGCCCCCCCCCCCCCCCCCCCCCCCCACTCTGTCCACCAGACTCGCATTTGCCACCATTTGCGGGGCCGGGTTCCCTGCTGCAAAGCGTTGCTAGGAGACATCAATTGTGACTTTCCTAGCAACGATGGGAGGTCGAGCGCTCGGGCTAAGACCCATCAGACGTGTTTCTGCATGCTCTGATGTTTTAGACGAGATTTAGGCTTTTATTGTCGAAATTCCAACCTGATTTAACTTAACAAATACGGGAGCGTATATACTTATTGTACTTAGTCGTTATTCAGTGAAATTCATCTTTGAAAGAACTTTTACATTGTTAGTTAGGGTAAGAATAAAGCTGTGAGCTCTTAAGAAGTAATTGGAACGTTCCTTGCATTCTTTACTATTCTCCAGTCTTATATTATTAACCGCTATGGTCAACCTGATATTGGTATTAGATTTTTCTATAAACGTATTTAATTAAGGGGCTTCCGCCCCACAGACTGGATGGAGTCGAACCTCCCACCTCCAGGGATATAGTAGCCACCTTTCTAGCCCGGGTCAAGTTAGCGTGAAGGCGCTCAACCGGCGGCGGGACGAGAGGTGACAGCGGCCCGGCGGCAGCACGGAAATTCACATGGAAACAATTATATATTAACACGTAGGCTCGCCTTAAGCGGGGGTGGAATAGCCGAACGGTTAAATATATATATAGTATAGTTATATACAAATCTTACCTGGGTACAGATGATGGATAACTGGTGTTTTCATGAGGTACTAGCGTCGGATAGTTATAGGTCAGGGAGAAGGAAGCACATCCGGGTCTAGCAATCTTTTACGTACATTTTAGGAGAAAAATGATTTTAACTCTATATGGATACTTATTGTGTTTTCGATTTGGTTCTAGCGAAACATGATAGTCGTGGTAGGCTATCCGAGGCTAGTACCTCGGGAAAACACCAGTTATCCATCATCTGTACCCAGGTAAGATTTATATAACTATACTATTTTACCTCGGTACTATGCCTCTGGCTACTCGTAGCCCAGGGAGACTTTTACGTAATCTCATTTGTTATCCTTTTATACTTTGATGTTGTAACCATACTATGTATATATGAGTGCAAAATTTAAAGTGTTTCTCACCTGTCTTTAGTTGGTGAGTAGGCGTGTCGCCAGGCCGCTTGATTTTTCTAGTCGTTTGTTGTAATGTTTTGCAAACGATCTAGCCGTCTTTCACCCAGCGTGTGCAAGGATTCTCTTAACCGAGATTCCGAATTGTCTTGCCTTGGAGGCCATGGCTCCACGTGTTGAGTGAGACGCATAGCTTCCAGTGTTGACTCCTGCACCTTGATAGTCCACCTTGCCAGTGTGTCTCTCTCGCTTTATGTGGCTTTATAAAGCTGATTAGTAGTTGTCTGGAATTTCTAATTCCATGTGACATGGATATATAAGCCCTAATGGCTGAAACTACAGATATCCGTTTATCCTCCGGAAAACTATTTACATGTACTGTGGACAGTGGGTACCCTGTGCGATTTGATTTTACCAATGTCTCTAAATCAAATATTGCTTCATCCATATCTATTTCTCGTCCATCTAGTGAGAGTGCCACAATCGTTTGGCCTCTGTGTCCTGTAACTAGCAGTAAATGAACTGCTAATTTAAATCCTAGTTCCTTCATTGATAAATGTCTAATGCTAGGCCATGACTTGAATAACTTGAATACTATTGACACATCCCAAAACCTACTATATTTCGGTTTGGGTGGGTTTCTTTCATACACCGATCTAATGAACCAGTGTACCAACTGATGTTTTCCAATCGTTTGTCCATTTATTCTTGGTAGAATAATCGATAAAGCACATCTCGCTGCGTTACTTGCACCAAATCCTAATCCTTCATCTTCTAAAATTCTTAGAAATCTTAACACTTGGGCTATTGTAGGTTTTAACGGTTTGACTCAATTGAGAAGGCAATGAAGTCCCCATTTCTTTAAATACCTTGTGTATATTTTCACATTTCCTTTCCACCAGCATGTGAAATAAGCCTTTCTTCTGTTATTTTGTCTAAACCAAATTGTTCTAAATGCTTTGTTAGAAAAGGAATGACAAAAGGGGTGTTGTCGACACGTCTCCATGGACTGTTAATGGTCCTTGGGAATCTGATCACGTCTTTTGCTGCTGATGTTATTGCCGCTAGCCATTGTTGTGTTTCCCATGCTGGTACTATGAGTACTGCGTGAGTGTGATCCATCTTGATCTTCCTGGCCACTCTGCTGATAATGCTCAATGGGGGGAATATGTAATAGAACTTATTATTCCAAATTAATGAGAATGCATCTACTCTCCAGGCTTCTGGCTCTCGATGCCAAGACACATATTTTGTTAACTTTTTGTTATTGCGTGATGCGAAGAGATCCATATCTGCCTTGCCCCATTTGTGACAAATGTTGTCAAAAATATTCTGATTCAATGGTCCTGGAAGTGTCGGCTTTTCCTGTCAGCCAAAGTATTTTGGCTGCCTGCAATATGTGCTACTGTTAGCCATATTTCGTGTTTCTCTGCCCAATCCCAAATGAGTTTAGCCAGATAGTTACATGGTTTGGAACGAGTCCCTCCCATATTATGATTGTAAGCCATAGCTGGTGTGTTATCTGTTAGAACTCTTACATGATTTTTATGGATGTGAATCAAACTACGGAGTCCTAGATAAATGACTCTAAGCTCTAACCCATTAATGTGGTCGGAGATTTCATCTTCCATCCAATGGCCACCTGTTGGTCTCTATATGGGCCCCCCAGCCTTCCAATGAAGCGTCTGGTGTAACCGTAGTGTTAGGCTCTCCCATCCTAATAGGGTTGGGTGAGTTGTTAATGTGTGAAAGCCACCAGATTATATCATTTTGGCCTTCTGGCAAAATTGTCATGGGCCGCTCAGAGTTTCCTTTCGTGCGTGCCAGCACCAAATTTGTATCTATCTCTAGAGATTTGATATGAGCCTTGCCATATAGAATAGCTGATACATAGGCTATCATTATTCCTACCAATACTGCAACTTGTTGTATTTTTGGTTTGTTCAATTGTAGTAATTGATTTGCTGTTGTTGTGAATATATCAACTTTTTGTTCTGTCAATGAAATGGTCATTTCTGTGGTGTCAATACAGAAACTCAGGAATTTTAATTTGTTTGTTGGCGTTAGTACTGATTTAGTTTCATGGATGTAGAATTTTGTAAATGTTTCACATAATTTGTCTACTGCTGTCTGGCATTGTTGTTGTGTTTACGCGACAATAAATGAATTATCAATGTATGGAAACATAATATGTCCTTCCCTAGCCATCAGGGGAAAAATTGGTTTAAGTAACCTTGTGAAAATGCGTGGATAGCAAGCCAGTCCATTTGGCATACAAGTGAATTCATAAAGTTTGCCGTTCCAACAGAATCTTAGATACTTTCGATCAAGTTTATAAATGGGTACTGTGTAGTATGCATCTTTAAGACCAACACTGGCTAACCAAGCGCCTTGTGTGACTAAGTCTCTTGCTGTGTCTAACAAAAAGATTTAAAAATGTTTGTATTCTACGAATTTGTTAAATAACGTTAGATCTAAAATTAGTCTAACATCTCCATTTGGTTTCGGTCTTAAGAAAATATTGGAGATGAATTCCCCAGCAATGTGTAGTGCTGGTTCTATAATGCCTTTTTCGCAAAACTTAAGGACTTGATTGTCTATTGCTTCGTGTTCTAAACCGTGAAATCGGTAAGGGAAAGGTATACTATTTTGAATAGGTTCTTCTATCAATGGGATCCTTACCCCTTCAGCTAGGCTAAGGATAGTTAAATTATCTGTAACTTTATTCCATTTTGAAAGATAGTTATTGAGATTACCAGCTTGAAATGTATTGCTTACTGGTGTTTGAGTTGCCACTTCTATTTGTTCCCTGGACGAGGGAACGACTTCTGGGCATTGAACTCCCTCTTGAAGGGCCTGTTCCAGTTGTTCCAGCCGAATGACTGCCTCTGGCCCCTTCCCCTGTCCTGGAAGCTGAAGTTCGTCCCGAACCGTCCTCCTCATTGGCCGGTTCATCGGTTTAGAAAATCCTGCCTCATCTTCTTGAAGCGGTTGTGATTGGCATTGGACAACTTCTTTTTGTCCATTTCCAAGTGTTTGTCATACTTGGAACTGGTCTTCACTTGTTTAAACAAGTACTGGAGCTGACCGCCAAACATCTTGGTTTTGTCTAGTTGTAAAATATTTGGGAATTTCGGGGTGATTTTTATTTAGTGCTAATTAGGTCATCTAACTGATACCCGTCTGCATTGGTACTCTGCAGCCAACAGGCTGCCGGGTATCAGCTAACTAGGTCACCTGACTGGTACCTGGCTGCATTGGTACTCTGCAGCCAAGGGCCTGCCAGGTACAAGATAGGGTCACCTGACTGATATCCGGATTTAAACCTATAAATAAGGGTGCAAGTCATATGCTCTCTCTCTCTTTCACCACAGCCACCAGCCAGTCCAGACTATGTACATGTGTGCCTGTAGCAACTATGTTGAGATTAAAGAAACCATGTGAGTACAATGTTATCTTCTTGTGGATGTTTCAGACACTGAGCCTACCAGGATAGCAGAAGTAGATAAGAGATATATAGAAAGATACACACACTTTTCAGTGGCTTTCCCTTGATGGGCTTTGGTGCAAGGAATATTGTCTATTCCTTTCCATCGTTGTCCGTGATTTTCTTGGACCTAGCCACCTCCTTGCTTGCGTCAGTGCAGACTGCCTTGAATACGTTCTTGAATCTCCTGTATGAGAAGAAGTTGCTTGTTGCTGTAAGCAAAGCAATCCCCCAATTCATGTCATCACAGAGTGATGAGAACTTGTTCTCCGCCAACATTCTGTTCGCTATGGGTGTGATGGCTGTCAGCGCCGAGAGTACCCCTTTGTGTACTGGATGGAGTGCCACCTCAAACTTTTTGCGCTCCTCGCTGAGCTTCACTTCCAGATCCATTTCCTTGATGGCAGATTCCGGGATCCCTTTGATCCGCGTGAACTTTTCGGCCATCTTAATGATCACTTCAGCCGGCTTAAATGTGTTGAAGTGCCCCTGAATGGTTTTCCTCATAAGCATCGTGATATGGATCATTTTGCGCCTCTGCACCTTGCACATCTTCATTTCCTTTCCACAGGATTTAGCGTATTTTCCCGTGTGTTTGGTGTCTGAGTCAGAGCTCGTCGATGAAGAGTCTGACGAAGAGTCAGAGGAGGAAGATTTGTGTTTCCTCCTCTTCTTAGTCTTCTTCTTGCTCTTCTTCATGAGGGGCTTCTTTTTGCGGGCCCTCGTGTACTCATCCCCTTCAGAGGACTGGTCTCTTTTCTTATGCTTGCATTTACGTGCCGACACAAACACCTCCTCCTCTGACTCGTCGTCAGACGAGGCCTGATCTTCTGATAGATCCTCCCATTCAGACTCATCAGAATCCAGCGGGACCTTAGTCCGCTTTTTCTTGGAGGCAGCCGCTCTTGAAGGTAGCATTTCCTCCATTTTCTGTTGTTCCAGTATAGCGACTTATTCGTCCAAATCAGCTGGGCCGGGGCCGGAATCATACCCCCCTGCCTCCTCAGAATCTCTTTGTTCTGGCGATGGCTACCTTTGTACCCGCGGCGGCGGCGAGCCGTCTTCATCAGCACTGAGAGATGCCGCTGCCTTACTCCGGTTCATAGCCATGGCTCCGAGCTGTGAGTAAAAACAAAAAAAACATAATTAGGCATTGTCTTAGGCTGAATATCACACTGATAAGTAGATACTAGGTGTGTATTTATGGCGTTAAAAGGGTTTTTAACGCATGTGTATGGCTAACAGACAGTCTCAGGATGACGGCATGGTTAAAGTTGCATAGTCCGATCAAAACCAAACCACTTATCTAGATTTGATTTTACATATCGAACTTAGATACTGATGCACTTATTAAGCATTTGTTTCTGCATAGAAGGCAATACTGAGTCAATTTAACAGAACCTGTTACTGCAGAAATCTGTGGTGTCAGAGTTTTGGCAAGCTTGCCAAAACTAATTTTCCATGTTTGCACTCAAAATATCTCAAAGGTTTACCACTTAAAATATAAGTAACTTTGAACTAATGTAAAGTAGATACTAGTGATCGATCTAATATATTTATCTCATAAAACATACAGAAATTCAAAACCATCGGACTATGCAACTTTAACCAACTGATCCAAACGAGGGCTAGGGACCAGTGTAGCAGTACCCTCCCACACTCCAAGTAACTATAAGCTTCTCCCACCTGTGACTTTCTTCGCCAACAAGCTGAAGAAAATACAATAGGACTCAGAGGTACGCCTTAACGAGAATAATAATAATTGGGGAATCTTAGAGAAACCCAGGGAATGAATCCCTAGAGATGTAACTGGGTCCTGCCAAACATCTCTCCGTTCGGCAAGGGCGGTTTAATTAATAACCGAACAATGGAGGCATTGTTCTAACGATCATGTCAAATACGATCGAAACTAAGCTGTAAAAAGGTAATAACTTATCAAAAAGTTTTTTAAATTGTGTATGTGAATGCTAATATGAACTGAACCAACGTATCGAGTTTAAAAGATACTAACCTGTCTGGTTTTGTAGTAAATGCAGAAAAACTGCCAGAGCTGCTCAGAAGACGTCCTCCTGCTGTGAGCTGATTATGCTAATTGCTGGACCCGGATGTGCTTCCTTCTCCCTGGGATACGAGTAGCCAGAGGCGTAGTACCGAGGTAAAATATATATATAAGTCAGACTCACGAAAATAGGCCAATTGGGGAAAGTTGTCGGCGTCGAGCATTGGATGTCGGCGTCGATCGGTATAATTATAGTTTAGCATTGACATAGGTGTTGGAAAGTCATTAAATTTAAAGTCTGAATGTAAAGGTAGAGAAAATACAACAACCTTATTTGTTTCTAGGATAATTTAATATGAAACAAAGAAATGCACTACACTTTAAGAATTGCGATGCCGACATCTTAAATTGACCACCAATTGGCCAGTTTTCGTGAGGCTGACTCATATATAAATTAGGATTCCCGGACAAAAGACACAAAACGGGAATGGGTTGAAAATCTGTATTTCATGTGACCTCTGGCACGGAATACTGCCCGTACCATACATAACAACAATTTTCAAACAGGAATGAAACAAAGCAGGGAGCGGTGATGGTACCAAAGAACGCCGCTCGTGTCGCCACAGTCTAAGCATCCCGCAGCATATGCCTGACGGGAAGGGTGGTGGTTCGAATCCAACCTGCGTCGATTGGCGACAATATCAACATATAATACAATTACAATACACAATAATTTCGCCGTTACGTCCATTTATATTTCTAAGTATAATACTTATACATCAAATATTACCTTTCCACATTCCTAATGGCGTCGCGGTAAGCACGCCACCCATGTCAAAGATGACTGCCTTAGTTGTCTTCCGGTCGCTCTGCGCAGCCGTGGATGCCAACGCCACCTGTTGTTGTGCGCGTGGAAGATGCGCGTGCAACATCTGGATCCGAAATGCCGCCGGAGCCTTTGAGGTGAGCCACATGATGATAGCTGCAAGAAAATGCACTGCTTTCTTTAGGGTCGGGGGTCGAAGTGCAGATCTCGTGTTGTTGTTGGTTATAAGAATAAGGTGTATGGGGGCGGGGGGAAATGCAACTGTGTGTGTGGGGGGGGGGGGGGGGGGTAATACAATTCAAATTGACTAAGGTGTAGATTACGGTCAAATGTGAATAGCATATAAAGCCTGGACGAATATTGACCAAGGTGAAACTTCAGACCACAGAACATTAAAAATATGGCAACAACTTTAAACATCCCCCCTTCTCATCAAAAAGAAAACAACTAACAAATTCGGGCGCTAGCTTTCTGTATGGGAAGTGGTGCAGTTCAATCCCAGCATATTGCCCCCCCCCCCCCCCCTCCCCAAGATTCGTGCCCCATCCCCCCTCAGTAATATTATATGGGAACAAACCTGCCAGAGGACACTAATATATTGATATAGTAGGCCTATGGGGACATTTCAGTTTGCATGACTCTCTCGTCAGGGCCGCGTTCAGGGTCCGTCTCGGAGGCGCCTCGGCGACGTCTCGCCGATGCTTTTTGGCCTATTTGCGTTCAGGGTGCGTCTCGGCGACGTCTCGGCGATGCCTCCCTTTTCAATCAAGAGACAAAAAGCGCCTCATTTCCAGCCGTGTCCAGTGGTTTCAGCCAATCACAGCGCAGCTTTTCCATTGCAAATGGCCGCCGCCTATAGGGGCGGCCATTTTCGAGACAACAAACTGCCTTTGCCGTTCAGACTAGCGTGACGTCAGGCCCGTCGCCGAGGCGCCTCCGAGACGGAGCCTGAACGCGGCCCAGGTGGCGCACCATGCCGGTCTCTGTATGCTTTGGTGTGTGGTGAGTGTGTATGGTGGGGTGGGGGTGGTTGGGGTGTAGGTGGGTATGGTGGGTGTGTGGTGGGGGTGTATGTTTGTGTGGTAGAGGTGTAGGGGTGTGGTGAGGATTTTGGTGTGTGTGGTGAGTGGGTATGGTGTGGTGGGTGTGGTTGTGGGTTAGGTGTGTTTGGTTGGTGGGTGGTGGGGACGTATATTTGTGTGGTGGGTGTGTTGTGGAGGTGTAGGAGTGTGGTGAGGATTTTGGTGTATGTGGTGGGGTGTGTGGGTGTGGTGGGGTGTATGGGTTTGGTGGGGTATTAGGGATGTGGGGTGTAGGTGTGTGTGGTGGGGGTTGACGGTGTGTGTGGTGGTTTGTGGTGTAGGTGGTTTATGGTGGAGGTGTAGGGGTGTCTTGCAGAGCGGCACCTCACAATCTTTAGCATCCCTAAACCCCCACCATGCACCTACACCCCCACCACAGCCCTAAACCCCTACCACACACCCCACCACACACACCTAGACCCCCTACACCCCACAACACACCTATACCCCCAGTACCCATTACACCCCCACCACACACCTAAACCCTCACCACACACACATACACCTCAACCACACACACCTACACCCCCACTACACACCACCCCACACACCTACACCACCACACCCACACCACATCCCAAAACCCCCACCACACACCTACACCACCTCGCCCACACCACATCCCTAAAACCCCCACCACACACCTACACCCACCACACACACCTATACCCCCTACACCCCACAACACACCTGTACCCCCATACCCCTTACACCCCAACCACACACCTAAACCCCCACCACACACCTACACCCCCACCACACACACAACACACTTACAACACACACCTACACCACACACACTCTACACCCTCACCACACACATACCTACACCCTCACCACACACACACCTCACACCCCCGCCACATGCCCCCCCCCCCCACACACCTAAACCACAAACACACACTACACCCCCACCAGATCCATAAACCCCCACCACACACCTACACACCCACCACCCACCTACACCCCCACCACACACCTAAACCCTCACCACACACCTACATCCCCACCACACCCTTACACCCCCACCACACACCTACACCCCTACCACACACATACCTACACCCCCACCACACACCTACACCACCAGCACACACACACACCTACACCCTTCTATCCAACCATGATGGCCGACTTGGACCGGGAACGGGTGCTGCCACCAAGTGTATAGCGAGAGAAATGGCTCATGAAAGGTCCCCATTGTCCTCTACAGCATAAAACTGCACCACCTTTTAGGCTTACCAGTAAATGGTGAATGATAGCTAATACTATGTGATATGGTGTGAGATGTGAGAAGTGGTGTGTTATGTGTAATGTCTGAGATGTGTAGTACGATGCGTAAGATGTGAGGTGGCTATGAGTGCAGTCACACGTTGGTACCGGTCCTGATAACTTTAGATGCTGCTAAAAAGCAGGCCTAAAACTCCCAACAAACCAAACAGCACTGATGGACTGCTATTCTAAAATTGTATTCAGTTGATTGTACTGTGCGGTTTTCTAGGGAGCATTTATATACAAGAGAGGCAGCACTATACCAGTGCAAGATTTTCGCCCAGGCCAAGAAGTGTGTGTGTAGGTGGTATGTATATGGGGATGGAAAATTATATTGGGGACAACACCATACTTTGATTTACGCTTACATTTATTTAACACATATTCACCTCCACTATCCACGGAACACTTTGATCTGTTTGACTACTTGATATAGACTAGTACAACCTAGTTAATTCCTATTTAAAGCAGTTTTTTTTGCTCGGATTTAAGCAAAGTTGTCATTTAGGCCTACCGTTAGTGCGTTTCTCTGGGTAGGGATGAATCTTTTAATTAACTTCTAAGTCAAACCAATTCCAGATGCGTACAAAATCGAGACCTTGCCTGGTATCTGGCAGGACAGGAAAGGGACAGTGGAATGAGTAGTTCCCCGACTCAAAGTATGGGTCTGGGCGTGGCTTAGATAAAAGATTCACCTCTGACTCCTACTCAAGATACTGTAGTAGTACGGGGTCAATCTTTTATCTAGATGTGGCTTCGCCGCGAACTCTGTACTAATGAAGACCTTTCAGTTTGCATAACTCTCTCATCAGATGGCGCACCATGCCGGTCTCTGTAATGCTTTGATTGGATAGAATTAGAAGCAGTTCCTTCTACTATCAAGTGTGTGTAAATAAGAGGGTGTGTAGGGGTGTGTGGTGGGTGTGTAGGGGTGTGATGGAGGATTAGGGATGTGGTGAGGATTTTCGTGTGTGTGGTGGGGGGTGGGGGGATTATGGGGTGTGGGCTGGGTGTGGTTGGGGTGTAGGTGTGTGTGGTGGGGGCGTTTGTTTGTGTGGTGGAGGTGTAGGGGTGTGGTGAGGATTTTGGTGTGTGGTGGGTGTGTGTGTGGATTTAGGGGTGTGTGGTGTGGTAGGTGTGGTGTGGTTGGGGTGTAGGTGTGTGTGGTGGGGGTGTATGTTTGTGTGGTGGGTGTGTTGTGGAGGTGTAGGGGTGTGGTGAGGATTTTGGTGTGTGTGGTGGGGGTGTATGTGGATTTAGGGGTGTGTGGAGGGGTGTAGGGGGGTGTGGTGAGTGGGTATGATGGGGTGGGTGTGGTGGGGGCTTACGGATGTAGCGGGGATGTAGGGATGTTGTGGGGGTGTAGGTGTGTGTAGTGGGGTTTGACGGTGTGTGTGGTGGGGGTGTAGGTGGTTTGTGGCGGAGGTGTAAGGGTGTCTTGCAGAACGGCACCTCACAATCTTTAGCATCCCTAAACCCCCACCACACCCCTACACCCCCACCACAGTCCTAAACCCCCACCACACACACCTATACCCCCTACACCCCATGACACACACCTCTACCCCCTGTACCCCTTACACCCCCACCACACACCTAAACCCCCACCCCACACCTAAACCCCCACCACACACTTACACCCCAACCACACACCTACACCCCCACCACACACACACCTCACCTACACCCCCACATACCTCCACCCTCACCACACCTACACCCTCACCACACACACTGACACCCCTACCACCACCATACCCCTACACCACACACACCAAACACCTACACCCCCTAAATCCCCACCACACACCTACACCCCCACCACACCCCTAAACCCTTCCCACACACCTACACCCCCACCACACACCTACACCCCCATCACACACATATCTTACACCCACACCACATCCCTAAACCCCAACCACACACCATCACCCCCACCACACACATACACCACCACCACACACACACACCTACACCCTTTATCCAACCATGATGGCCCACTTGGACTGGGAAAGGGTGCTTCCACCAAGTGTATAGCCAGAGAAATGGCCCATGAAAGGTCCCCATTACAACTACTACATTAGTGGCAGTAGTGTTGCACTGAGCAGTACGCAGTAGGCTACTAACTAACCAGTGTTCAGTAGGCCTACTATTGAATTGAATTGAATTGGAATTTATCTAGATGTGGCTACGCCGCGAACTCTGTAATAATTACAACTACTACATTAGTGGCAGTATTGTTGCACTGGTAGGTTACTAACTAGTAGGCCTACTACTACTATTGAATTGAATGGAATTGAAAATTGAAATAGTCTAGTAATAGTAACTAGTATAGTAGTACTTAGTCTTAAGGCCCTGTCACACTATGACGTACAGCGTCAGGGCGTGCACAACATTAAAAAATGTGCCACTACGTCGGCATTCGTCAAACTTTTCAGCGGCGAGGAATAAAAATGGGCATATAAGCCTGTCTCAAAAGGTGCTAGCTCTTCGTTTTCTTGTCCATATTAACGATTGACACAAAACAGCACAGAAACGGTTACACTGAAAACACAAGGAAATTTGCTTCAAATCAATATGTATTCTAATGGGATTATGAAACACCATGTAAAAAAGAAATCAGTTTATCCTGAGCAAATGCATAAGTAGATAGTGTGTTGATCGTTACTATGGACAAAGTTTTGTCCCATATTGCTTAGCACCTTTTGAGACAGTCTCATATACACAACGTACACACAACATACATAACGTAAGCAGAACGTATCTCTGACCTATTGCTAGCATATGAGAACGTTCATGTGCCTCACAAAACGGTTGCGAAACGTTCGGATATGCTCACGGTACGCTGACCAACATTACATACGTTACTCCATCACTAGAAGTATGGCGTATATGTTAAATATGCTGGAGATATGGCAAGCATACATTCGAAGTACGTTAGGTGTATGTAATGCATCCGTTGGCAGCGGCGGACTGTACACGGACTGCACGTTCCCACCGGCTGAACATACGGCTAACGTGCAGCAAAGTATACCAACGTATTCCTAACGTAGTCCCAATGTACATAGACATATCCCGAACGTACACGCAGCGTATGTTCAACGTACGAGCCACATGTCGGACATTTTTAGCATGCACACACATTTTTCGGAGCCTCGACGCATGACGACATAAGAAGACGTATTACAGCGTACCTGGAACCTACCCGACGTACGCCCAACGTATACGTAACATATGACCACGTACGCCGATGTGTTGGACGAAAATCACATATGTCGGCATACGCTAAGGCATGCATCGTAGTGTGACAGGCCCTATAGTGCTAATACTATAGAGAGTATTCCCGTGACGTCATCAACCGGAAGTGCGGCCATTGTGGCGATATCAACCAGTAAACAACCTGCTGGTTGCAGTAACATAGTAGATCATTCTTTCAGTTTTATTCCAAATTAATATAAATGCAGAACGTATAAATTTAATATAATCTTTTCATTGAATTTGTTTTCTATATGTGTGCCAAGCGGTTTGTTTCTAGATGGTGTAGTTCTAGAGATATTTCACTTTTTCTGGATGAAGATTGCTCACGGCCATTGACAATGCAATGAGTTTGCCGATACGTGCAGTGCAACACGTCAATTTTATTCTAAATTAATAGAAATGCAGAACCCTAACCGTATAAATTTAATATAATCTTTTCGTTGAATTTGTTTTCTATGTGTTCCAAGCGGTTTGTTGGTAGGTGGTGTAGTTTTATAGATATTTCACTTTTTCTGTATGAAGATTGCTCACGGCCATTGACAATGCATTGAGTTTGCCGATACGCAGAGTGCAACACGTCAATTTTATTCAAAATTAATAGAAATGCAGAACCCTAAACCTTATAAATTTAATATAATCTTTTCGTTGAATTTGTTTTCAAACAACGAGCTTGGAGGAAATACTCAGCCACAAGAAGCTCTGATGAACACAAAATATATGCCAAATTCAGAAACCAGGTATGATGGAAGTCACGTTAAGCTACAAGAAACTTTGAGAAACTCATTGCCCAAGAAGCCAAGGATAATCCAAAATCATTTTGGGCATATATAAACTCTAAGATGAAAACCAAGAGTGGAATAGATGAACTGGAACAACCAGATGGGAGTCTAGCTTCAAAGGATATGGATAAAGCAGAGGTATTAAATAATTTTTTCTCAGGAGTTTTCACTAGAGAGGATGTTAACACATTACCCCTGGTACAGAAATGCAAATTGATGAAGGACTTCCCTGAGGTGCTATTCACACCAGACATTGTTTAAAAAAAGCTGGACAAACTCAAAACAGGCAAATCACCTGGACCTGATGGAGTACATCCAAAAGTGCTGAAGGAATTGAGTGTGGTGCTTGCAAAACCACTTGCTATAATTTTCAGTAAGTCATTTGAATCTGGTTGCCTACCCAACGAATGGAAAATAGCAAATGTTATCCCAATTTTCAAAAAAGGAAACCGGCATTCTCCAGCAATTTATAGGCCAGTAAGTCTCACATCTATAGTATGCAAAGTAATGGAAAGTATCATCAGAGAGCACATGCTCAGCCATATGCTAGAGAACAAACTGATGTCGGACCACCAGCATGGGTTTCTACTAAAGAAATCAACAGTTATGCAGTACTAGAAACTTTGGAAATATGGACCGACGCATTGGATAGGGGGGAATCAATCAATCAATCAATAGTTCCGTCCTCTAGTCGAGGGTTGGATGCAATGGTTCTCCACTTGTCCCGATGGTGTGCTGTTCTGATAGACTGTGAATAATTCAAGCCTGTCCACTGTGAAATATTTGTAAACCATGATGTTCTTGGTCTCCCTCTCCCTCTGCTGCCATTCACCTTCCCTTCCAACAATGTACGGTATATTGAACTCTGACGAATGATGTAGCCAAAATAAATAAGTTTCTTTGTCTGTATAGTGGCAAACAAGCTTTTCTTATTTTTAATTTTTCTGAGAACTTCTTTGTTGGTGATCTTCTTTGTCCATGATATTTTCATCATCCTTCGATAAGTCCACATCTCAAATGCTGCTAAACGTTTGTACATTTTCTTAGAGATTGTCCATGTCTCAGCGCCATACATTAGAGTAGACCACACATAACACTGAAGAATACGCTTCCTTGTTTGTAATAATATCTTACTTGATGTTAACACTCTATACATTTTGGAGAATGTTGTTCGGGCTATTGTTATCCTTCTTTTAATTTCTTCCTCACATCTCCCATCATTTGTAATCTTTTGTCTGAGATATATGAATTCGGATACTTGTTCTATGTTTGTGCCATCAATGGTTATATTGATATTTGGTTTATCTGTCTTTTTACTTATAACCATTGTTTTGGTCTTCCTGGCATTCATCTTCATGTTGAATAGTATTCCAGCTTTATTGATTCTATTCACTATATCTTGTAGGTTTTTCTCACTGTCTGCTAGTATTACACTGTCATCGGCATATCTAAGATTGTTGATGTTCATGCCACCTATTGTCACTCCCTTGTTGACGTTCATGCCACCTATTGTCACTCCCTTGCAATCTTCAATGTGTCTGAAAATCATCTCTGTGTACAGGTTAAATAGACATGGTGACAATACACACCCCTGTCAAACTCCTCGTTTAATCATAACTTCATCCAATAGGCCCTGCTCCATTTTTATAAATGCACGTTGTGTCCAGTATAAGTTCACAATTAGTTTAATGTCTTTGCCATTGACACCAATATCTCGTAAACATTTGATTAACATTTCATGATTGACTTGGTCGAAGGCCTTCTCATAGTCAATAAAGCAGGCATAAACATCCTGGTTCATTTCACAATAACGTTCACAAATCATTCTCATATTGAAAATGCCTTCACGTGTACATCTTCCAGATATAAACCCACTTTGTACATTACTGATTTGTTCTTCAATTTTCTGTCTGTTTCTCAGTAAAATTATTTTCAGGATCATCTTCAACATATGACTCATCAGGCTAAAGCCCGGTACACACCTCCCGTATACAATCTAAAACTGCCCAATCTAAAACTGCCCGAAAAACGAATCGGGCAGTTTTAGTCGCGAAACGGGATGGGTCGGGGTCGTGATGCACAGTCAGTTTTAGTGCGTGAATCGTAAACGGGAGGTGTGTGCCAGGCATTAGTGTTCTGTACTCAGTACACAATGTTGGTTTTAGCTTCTTTGGGAGTCGTACAAATATGGATTCATTCATATTCAATGGTATAAATCCAGTCTCATAGATGTCATTTACTAGCTTATGAATGATTTGAATCCCCACTTCATCTAGTCCTTTTATCATTTCTGATGTTATCTGGTCACTTCCAGGAGCCTTACCTGACTTTAGATCATTGATAGCCTTCTCAACCTCTGAAACTAATATAATATTCCCATCTTCTTTCTCAATTGTGGGTGGGTTCCCTCTGTCATCATTATATAGTTCGTTTACATATTCTTCCCATCTGGACTTTATTTCATCTTCTTCAAAGAGCATTTTGCCGTCTTTGTTCTTGATACATTTACTGCTTCTCTGTCTGTATCCTTGACCTGTTATCTCTTTCACTTTCTTGTGCATCTCTCTTGAACGATGTTGAGAGTCAAATTGTTTCAATACTTCACACTTCTTATTCCACCATTCATCTTTAGCTTTTTTGCATTCATCTTCTATTTCATTCTTCAGGTGTCTGTATTTAAGTGGATCAGTGGTTTTCACTTTCTTCCTTTCTGCCATCTTTTCTAGTCTGGTTTGCATTATTTATGATTGCTTTGTCTCTCGTTTTTTATTTGGTAACACCTTCTCTGCTGACTTGACCATGCTTTCTCTGAGAGCTTCCCATTCCATTTCAATGTTGTTATACTCTCTCTGAGGAGTTTCTTCATTCATCAGTACACTGAATTTGTTATGGACAGAGACATTATACTTAGTTCTGTATTTTGCATCTTTTAACATGTTCATATCCATTTGAATGTTGTTTTTAATTTTGTTCTGCTGTTTCAATTTCACTACCATACTGATTACTACTGGATTATGATCCGAACATATGTCAGCACCTGGATATGTCCTTGCCTGTTTGATACAATTTCAATATCGTTGGTTGACAAGAATGTAATCGATCTGGTTCCGATATACATCACCAGGGCTCTTCCATGTATATAGTCTTCTCTTTGGATGTTCAAATAAGGTGTTAGCAATTACTAGTTTTGATGTCAAACAGAAATTTATCAAGTATTCACCACAATCATTTCTCTCACCTAAGCCAAATCTTCCTGTTACTGGATATTCATGTTGTTCTCCAACTTTCGCATTCAAATCGCCCATAACAATTGTTATTTCTCCAGACTTGGTGTATTCCATTACCTTTTTGATGCTGTCATAGAACTTGTTGACTTCTTCATCATCGTGATCTGAGGTTGGTGCATAAACTTGCAGAATGTTTATATTGAACGGTTTTCCCCTCAGCTTCATCATAATAATTCTGTCAGATACTGGCCAGAATCCAATCATTGTGGTGGCAATGGGGGAATCACTAGATACTATATACTTAGATTTCATGAAGGCATTTGATACTGTCCCCCACCAGAGGCTAGCTATCAAGTTACAAAACTATGGCATCGAAGGAAATACTCTGAGATGGATCCAAAGTCTTTTGACTGGAAGGAAACAGCTAGTCGTAGTAAATGGCAGTAAATCTTCCTTCAAGGAGGTTCTCAGTGGGATACCTCAAGGGAGCGTCCTGGGCCCTATTCTGTTTGTCATTTTCATCAATGACCTGCCAGAGATCGTATCATGTGGGATCAAATTATTTGCAGATGACGCAAAGATCTCCAGAACTGTGAATTCCATGGAAGACTGTGCTGATCTGCCAAAAGGACCTGCTGGAAATGGAGAACTGGGCCAAGCAGTGGCAGATGAAGTTCCATCCGAATAAATGCCAGGTCATGCGAATAGGGAGACACCACCCAGACTATACATATGTTATGCATGATAATTCTACTGACCAGCCACTAAATCTCGAAGAGAGTGAGGTAGAGAAAGATTTAGGAGTATTTGTAGACAATAGGCTAAGTTTCTCCCAGCACATACAACAAACCATATCCAAAGCTAATAAGATTGTGGGAATGATTCGCAGAGCCTTCAAATACTTGGACGAAAAGATGTTGATCACTTTGTACAACACTACAAGAGCCAAGTACGGCCAATACTAGAGTATGGAGTCACTATATGGCACCCAACGTTGAAGAAGGATATTAAATCCATTGAAGCTGTTCAGAGAAGGTTAACTAAGCTAGTGCCACATCTGAATGACCTTAGTTATCCAGACAGACTCAGGAGACTCAAGTTACCAAGCCTCACGTACAGAAGATTTCGTGGGGACATGATCAAAACGTGGAAGTTCCTGAATGCTGAGTATAATGTGGATGAGGCCTTGCTATTCAGACGGATACAGGGAAGCAGTACCAGAGGTCACTCCAAGAAGCTTTTCAAGGCAAGGTACAACAGCTCACTCAGAGAGGCCTTCTTTTCACAGCGAGTGATAAACATGTAGAATGAGCTACCGGAAGAAGCGGTGGAAGCAGCTACCATAAATCAATTCAAGAATGCGCTGGACAGGGCCTGGGCCAGAGAAACATTCCTGTACGATTTCAAGGCTGCATACCACTAGAGCTGAGAGCTACAAGCTTTGTATAGGCTACCACAAGCCTGCATTAAGGAAGAGGATACTACTAATAATAAAATAATGTGTTCCACGCGGTTTTTTTCTAGGTGGTGTAATTTTAGAGATATTTCAAATTTTCTGTATTAAGATTGCTCACTGCCATTGACAATGCATTGAGTTTGTTATTGTGGGTTCTATTGCCAAAATGGCTGTACTTCCGTTTAGCATGACGTCAGTGCATACCCTCTATAGACTACATCACAGTTCCAGCCACGCGGTGCATTGTGGGATGTGTCAGAGCAAAACAAACCCGCGAGAAGCACATGGCACATGCTAATACACCCGGGTGAGGTTATAAAATATGCTAGTTTCAGCTCATCTCAGCTCTTGTTTGAAACATAGAACACTAAGATATTAATCTTTTATCCAGCATTGCATTTACATCAATATAATCAGCACATCTTATGCCATGTGCATTTGGATTTAGACAAATCTGGGCACTCAGACTAGTGTTAGAGCCATAGCCAGATTTACTTATTTTATTCATGTTTTTATTTATATCCTATGGTTAATGCCATATGTAGAAATAGAAAATGAGTAGGGTTAATCAGATATTGGTTATATATTTCTTTGACACAAGTTTTTGTTGACACATTTGACATTTTAATATTTAGAACAAGAATTACTTATGGCTAATCAATGGTGATGTAAACATCAGCCTGTAAACTGACTGAAATTGTACGTTTCTTAGCTCAAGTCAAAATGCTTAATTATGGAGAGTTGTGTCTTAAACATATTCATTATATTATTATATTGCATCCTTCCGTCCATGTTTGTGCCAAATTGTTATGTATTTCTATTAATTTTGAATAAAAGGGAAGTTATGCCCTACGCATATCGGCAAACTCAATGGCTGTATGCCTTTGCTTTGCTCCCAACGCCATTTACAGCTCATGCGCACTCGAAACCGTGATCTCGTCTATAGTATACTATAGAGGGGGTGTAATAACGTCCCGAGGCAACTTTCGGTGGCCATATTGGATGACATACAGAAGGCTTGCAACTGCCTACACTATGGTTATTTACTGATTTGTTGATTTATTTGTCACTGTTTTGAGCAGTTTGGCCTCAGAAGTTGTTGCTAAAGTGCTGTAAGTAAACACACTGACACTGGATGTAAATTGGCCAGAACCTCCCATAACACAAGAAAACTCTGTTTTACTGCATCCGCATGCATTCACAACATGGCTAGGGAGGGTGCTAGTAATCCAAGATGGCAGCCCGCTGACCGCTGATTGCTAAGTAATGACGTCACATGCACTCCCTCTATTTTGCAGTCTAAGCTCTAGACTAGTCTAGTCGAGGCACGCCCACTATCTCGACTTTTAATTCAACTCAGTTTCAAGTGATCGCAAACATTAACTTGGAGTTCTTATCCAACACCACATGTTAGAATGCACGTATATGACGCACACGTACCCTGTTCTATTCCTGTGAAATACAATGGTCAATGCCGAAACTTTTCCAACCGCACTGGCGCACGTTTGTTTTGGACTGTCAACCTTCACCTTTGATCAAAACAGTTTGGTATCACCACCCTATTACTCGCTACTACTTAACACACTATTTTAAGTATTTATCCAATGAAGCCGTAATCATTGACGATATACAGTCATTATTATTGTCATATACGCAGCTATATAAATAGCATAAGATTAAAAATATTTTGGGGAGAGGTGGCAGGAATCACGAGTAATCGATTAACACCTGGGCCCGTATGCATGGAGCAGTGTTAGCGGCGTGTGGTGTTATCCCTCTAACACCGTATAGCTATCACCGTTTATCGGCGGCGTCGAAACGGTATGCATGGCGGTCTAAACGGTGAGTGATAGATAAACGTGAATCTATTTATAGATTTGGGGTATCCCCTCCTCAAGTAACCGGCGAGCCACTGTTTTGCTCAATACGCTCGCTGGTGCCGCGGCGTCAGAAACAGCGGTTGTAATTTAGATCTCATTCTGGCAAATTGTGGCTGCGGAGCCGCTATTTTTATCTCGATTTGAACTTAAATGTGAAAATAAATACTTTCTGCCAATTCAAAAACAGTTTGTATGCCCTCTGCGCGATGATTTTGATGGTACGTTTATGTCTCGATTTTGGCATACCTGCTGGAACTTGTTACCGGCGGGTCAACTCTATTCCTATAGTGATCGGTGAGGTTCAGCGTGACAAATGTGTTGTTAACGTACACAAATCTCAGCAAACTTTACCCCGTTTTACTTTGACTTTTCTTCCAACTACTATCACTACCAGACTACTACTACTACTACTTCTTCTGCTTAGATAGGATCGCACAGACAGGCAGAGACCAACAGACTCCTACTGACATATGTACACAGTGAGTTAGTTTCGTCCAATACGACTGTCACCCACATTTCACAAAAACGCCCGTACTGACACTCTCACTGAGATAGATACGTTCATACACCGCGGCTGATACGAGACAAAAGAAATCAACAGTATACACTCACACCCATCTATACGCACACATACATACTTACACACACACAGCAAAACACACATACATCAATACAGCAAAACACACATAGATTATTATACATCTCGGCCATCAAACTATTACCCACAACGCTGAGACACTTACCGATTTCTATTACAACTTCTATCAAAAATATCAGCACCACTACTGCCACATCCAGTAATATCAATATTACTACTACTACTACTACTACTACTACTACTACTACTACTACTACTACTACTACTACTACTACTACTACTACTACTACTACTCCTACTACGACTACTACTACTACTACGACTACTACTACTACTACAACTTCCACAACTACAACGACTAGTTCAACTACTACTACTGCTACTGCTATGGCTTTTCCTGTGTCAGCCTGTCCTCCCAAGCGCCCGAGGAAGGCCAATTTTGCGGACCGTGAAATTCTAGTCCTTTTGGACGAGGTTATGCTCAGCAGAGATATGCTCTTCTCTGCTTTCAACAACACGATAACCCTGCAAGAGAAGAACATTGCTTGGGACAAAATAGTGGACGCCATCAACGCATGTGGTGTTGCTAGGCGTTCACGGGCGGAAGTAAAAGAAAAATGGAAAGCGATGAAGTCCGATCTCCTTTCCCGGGAAAAAAAAGGCGACTGACACGGGCGGAGGCCCCCCCGCGCGTACACAGTGCTACGACGAAAGCATCCAAAAGATCATTGGATTGCAGTCGAACCTATACTCGGGCATCAGTGGTAAGTTTATAGGGAACACTAATGCATGCCGTGTTTCTAGTGACCAAATACGTTTATTTGTCTATAGTAACAACGTAGTGTGAGGGCCACACTGTTACCTGCTAATCATAACATAAGTCGTGTTTATTATTTTAAAAGTTTATGTTCTATTCAATTCCAACATTTATGTTCTCAGCACTGAAGACACTTTTTTTTTTTTTAAATACAATTATGGCGTAAGGGCCATCTCGAGGCAAAGGCGCGTACGGCAAAAGTGCCAAATGGTTTTCTGCGCCAACTCACAAGAGCAACTTAAAAAGAAAAACACATGCCGCATATACAGAGCGAGATAATGGAAAGCATATTTTAACAGTCCTATGGTGTTTTCACCCACACCATATATATTCACTGCTAATCCTCTTTCTTTCTATTGTATCTTGCAGCGTCGTGTCCGGCCAGCTTTGACCGTATGTACAATTTTGTGTTTCCGTGAATATAGGGTGACATCTGCTGCTATTTCCTAAGTGGCGTTACAAATTTAGATAAATTACCCGCAAATCCGCATCGAGCTGCGCAGTATATTAAATTGAAGTAAACTAACCAGGAATCAGTTACCCCCGAAAACGTTATATGTCTAAGCTGTGTAGCAACCCGTAAATTACAATCAATACATTATCCCCGGACTAGTATGAACTCCTAGCGCACACATCCATATCCCGAAAGACAGGTTATCTACATATTCGACTGGTTGTATAGGCGTCTTGCGGATTTCAGCTAACTGCTCGCCTTTTGCGCAGAAGTAGGGGCTAACTAGTGATAGCGCATCGCCAATGTAGCCTACTGTAGGACTCTATGTGATTGACACCGCTCAACAGAGAATAGCGATCTATGTGAAATGCCCACCTAGTTTACATTAAACGGCACAATCGCAATGTTAACCTATTGCAGGGCCCTTTGAGCTGGAGGTTGAACAGGAGGTGGAAGTTGGCTGGTGTGAGTCTGTGGCGGCTTACGACCCCGACACTCAAGTGACGTCCTTCACCCTCAGCCACCCAGACACAGTGATATCGCCGAACCCGTTCCGTCCTACCGTGAGGCAACCAGTCAGCTCTACGGCGACCCCCTCTCCGCCCATTGATATAGGCCGTACGTTCATTTTCTATCACATGCCGTGCTTTCTACAATCAATTAATCGGAAATGGGGCTTGCATCACATCTAACTGTTACCTATCATTTGGCTAAACTTTTGTTTGAATTTTTACCTGTTGGACTCAAACCTCTTGAATGTTAGACACATGATTGTGTACTCTGCGCTATGTATGTGCACACGCTGGGTTACCAATAGTACAGTAGTCACTATTTTGAGGAATTTATGTGGAAAAATTTGCCAGCATCTACATGACACGTTAATGATCCCAGCCGTATTTCAATTGTATGACTTTTTCCTCCACTATATTGTGTCGTTATACTTAAACTACTAACTATTCAAGTCACAAGACAATTTCCATATAGCTTGCCAGTTAATTTTCTATAGGACATGATTGCTGCTCAAACATCGTGATTTTGTATTCAGATGCCGCAACTGTGACTGCAACCCCGCTGTCATACAGGGGCTCACGTGCGCGAAGACGCCGGATGACAGCATCGGCCACAGAGGGGCCTACTGAGCACGAAGAGCGTGTGTGCCTAATACGCTTGCTGGAAAGCGGTTTGGCAAAGAACAATGCCAAAATGGGGCTGATTGAGAGCTGTGTGGGCAACAACAAGGCTAAGCTGGAATTGATCGAAGCCCAGTGTGAGGCCCAGAGGGCTCAGACAGTTCTACTGAAAAGCCAGTATCGGAGAGAACTATTAGAGATAGCGAAATTGCAAAGGGATTTGGACTCCACCAACTAAAGACACACCTTTTGTAAGTCGCCTGGTAATGTAGCCATGACTTTTGTACTGTAAGCGCATTTACATTTCACAAATAGCTGTATGTACGCCAAACAGAGCGTCGGCCGGCGATATAAATAGCTGTATGTACGCCAAACAGAGCGTGGGCCGGCGATATAAATATAAAAAGATACTTGACATATTTAGCATACTTTGCGTAATCATTGCACGCCACACAAAAAGCAATACATACTATCTTAGCAAACAAATGTCACTGCACAAGACATGGGATCGTAGTTTTTACAGGTTTGACCATCCTTATTGTTACAGATGTTACTTCCAATAACCTCACCCAACCCTTGTAAATTGTCAGTTATGTAATATATATATATATACTGGTTAATAACATTGTCACGTCACTGTGCGAGGAGCTGAAAATGCGCCAACATTTGCAAAGTTGCCGCATGATGAGTTAGAAATAGTTGTCAACCAGTCGCTGGCGCGCAGCCTTGCCAACCTGAGAGCGGACACGCTCAGACTGGTGGTAATTATGGGGCCGGGCGTCATAGGGTTCATCGCGTTCCTCTCCCTGAGGCTCGTCCTCCTCGTCAGATTCCGCATCGGCTGGGACGTCTAGGTTGAGGCTTGTGGCTTTGTTGTGTAAAACAATACACGCTGTTATGACGCTGCAGGCTTTGACAGGATCCAGCCGCAGCCGACGCAAACAGTGCCAACGTCGTTTCAACACGCCGATGGACCTTTCAACAAGACAGCGCGCTCGCTTGTGACGGGTGTTGTAGGCCCTTTGCTGAGGGGAGTTTGGATGGAGGAAAGGGGTGAACAACCAGTCACGGAGCATATACCCGCTGTCCCCCAGCAGCAGGCCCGTGACAGGTTTTGCTTCCCCCTCGAAAGCCTCGAACAGGTACGACTCCCTGAGTATTCGCGCATCATGCACGCTCCCAGGCCACTTCACGATACAGTCGATGAATTTGAGATCCCCATCACAAATTACCTGAAGCAAAGAGAGGGGGAAAGGATGCTTAATGAAAGTACACAACACATGTAGGATATTATAGTTATTGGTGATGTTTCCAATCAAGCGCGAAATAATGCACTTGTTCGGTCACGGAGATAAGCTTGCAAATTAGGTACACCGGTATCTCGTTAAATTTTTATTCCCCAAACAAGTCACCTGTTTCTAACAGTTCAGTTGTTATAAAGGTATTTAATCTAGGGAACAAGAGAAATCAAAGAGTATTTCGGTGATTTTAGGGATTATGCCAAAAAAATTTTTACACAAAACTGTCTTTGCTATTTGGCGATTATTGACTGGACATTAACACTCATTTTCACTAGAATTTACCTGCACATTGATGGAGTGGTAGTGTTTTCTGTTAACAAACTCGTGCTCATACTCCCCGGGTGCTTGGATACGGATCTGGGTTCCGTCGATGCAGCCAAAGACGTTTGGAAATCCGGAGGACGTGAAGATTTTCTGCTTCGTACGTTCGGCCGCCGCCTGTGTGGGCAGTCTAACACTCTGGGGGAGTTGGAGTATCAGTGCCTCCGTGACCCGAGGGACAGTACGCGAAACGGTGGACTGATCCACGCCAATCAACTCCCCGCAGACATCTTGGAACGATCCGGATGCGTAGAAGCGCAGGGCGATCATTACCTGAAATATAATTGTGGTGATCAATAGGACACTGCCTTTTTTTGCTAGGTGTTGTTCTTTTAGATACATTAAATTTGTTGATATCAATGTTGTTGTGAAAAGGTTCACTGCTGAAAAATATCATAACACTCATGATATTCCAGAAATCGTAACCTAAAAATGTTGTCGATGTGTAATCCAATCACTTGTTTGCTAGGTGGTGTTGTTTTAGATACATTAAATTTGTTTATATAAATGTTGTTGTGAAAAGGTTCACTGCTGGAAAATAACATAACATTTAGCGACCTAGTTTATGAATAAAATGACAAACACTCATGATATTCCAGAAATCCTAAAAATGTTGTCGATGTGTAATCCAATCACTTGTTTGCTAGGTGGTGTTGTTTTAGATACATTAAATTTGTTTATATAAATGTTGTTGTGAAAAGGTTCACTGCTGGAAAATAACATAACATTTAGCGACCTAGTTTATGAATAAAATGACAAACACTCATGATATTCCAGAAATCCTAAAAATGTTGTCGATGTGTAATCCAATCACTTGTTTGCTAGGTGGTGTTGTTTTAGATACATTAAATTTGTTTATACAAATGTTGTTGTGAAAAGGTTCACTGCTGAAAAATAACATACCATTTAGCGACCTAGTTTATGAATAAAATGACAAAGACTCATGATATTCCAGAAATCCTAAAAATGTTGTCGATGTGTAATCCAATCACTTGTTTGCTAGGTGGTGTTCTTTTAGATACATTACATTTTGATATATAAATGCGCTACAGCTGACCTAGTTTATGACTAATCTTATAAGCCTAGGCGAATGCTGGCATTTGCGTAAAAAAAAAGGAATACATAGCAATTTGCCATCCTACTTTAACGCACCACGCACAGTAGTAATATACAGCAAATCGTTAGTAGAGAACTATCCTTAAACCAATTTATGGAAATAAATAGATGATTAACAGCAATATCTCTGAGTGCCTATGGGTCAGAGAGGCGATTTACATCTAGATTTGTTCTACCATGAGATTGGCTACAGCACTTCATAGAGAATGTGTCACAAAGCACCTTGCCCTACAACTGCGAATTCCTGACACACATAATATTTGTTTGTGTAAGTAGCAACAATAATAAAGAAATAAACGTTTTCAAATGTTTCAAATGTTTTCCTTGTCATAGAAGTAATTGTTTAGAGACATTTATTGGGATTTTTACAATTACGCCATAGCTACTTCATTGCGGGGTGGGGGGGGGTAGTAACTGAACCGTACGTCCTTTAAAAATGTAATAAAAATTTTGCTATCATTATAGTTGTTTACTCAGACGGACTGTTGAAATATAAATAGATATGTAACGTTTAATTGTTACGTCTTAGGTAGTGCCATTTGCATGGACTTTAAAGAAAACCATTTTTCAAATCGCGTGCGGTAAGGTAGTGATTGATATATCTAGAACTGGGGAGGCGTTGAGTAGCGAGCTTAGCATCTAGTAAATGCTGAAATGTTTTAAATTCATTTTTAATGGTAAAATCCATCAAGTGACAGAATTGTTCCTACCTGCAGCAGCGGGGGAAGGGATCCCAAACGGTTCGGCAGATTGATTTGTTGCGCGACCGAGTCTGTGATGGAAAGAATGTCCTGTCGCCTGAACCGGTACTTCTCGTAGATCTCTTGATCGTCATAATTATCAAATGGATGGGTTCGATCACGGAATATTCTGTTTCTGTGGAGCAAACGCCTTCCAAAGTACCGCCGATATAGAAACAACTCCATCGTCAACAATGACTAACACCGATGTAAACCACTTATTTGCTGGTGTTAGAATGTCCGACTATAAACGCGCGGTGTTTGACTAACACCGCTCCACGCATAGCAACTTTTTGGCGCTAAACCAGAAATCCCGCCCTAAACGCGTTTTGACTCGCTAACACTGCTCCATGCATATGGCCCCTGGGGCGACTCACCCGAGTCATCCGAATAATACACGTGCCGTGTGCAAAACGATCCGACCCAAGTAACCCACCCGAGCGATGACGTCACATTTACGCTGGTGCCGTCCTGCAGGATAACAGCTAACCGTACCAGTCATACATGTTTAAAAAAAAAGAATAACTTAGATAAATAAAATGGAAATATAGCTAAAGGAGGCCATCATAAAATACTTTAAATCCTATTTTGCTGTAGTTTTATCGGTTATTAAAAAGAAAATCATTTTTTCCACCCCGAGCGTGGAGAAACGTATTCGATTATTCGACCCGAGTCTGTAGGATGTGCGCATGCGCCAGAAAGTGGCTCGGGTGACCCGAGTTGATTAATCGATTACGCCCGGCGCTCAAGATATTATACCGGAAGTTGCGCCAAACGCTGCGCAGAAAGCAACATTCCCCGATGTAAACAACATGGCGGTCGTGTGAGAGATTTTCTCACTTGAACAACTGATAAAGGTAACGTGTTCATTACATAGAACGTGTAATGTAATATATAGACGTTCTGATATTACCTCCATGTTTATGTCATTATTTTGATATCCATACGATTTCCTAGTTTTCATCAGAATTCCTGGTTCGTCCACTAAAGCTGTGTTTACACGGGCAATTGTTAGCAATGTGGACAAAATTTTCAAACCATACCTATATGAAAATGAATGGCATTGTTGGAAAGAGCTTTGAAAACCATACAATAAAATCCAACAATCGTGTCAATCGGTTGATTATTAAGCGTGCTAGAGCTATTTCAATTTCGATAATGAGGGGTAATTTCCTGCCATTATTTCAATGCTTTACTGCCTTTAGCATTACAAGTGTGTGACCCAAAATCTAGATATTTAATCAATTTTTGTTCTAACTTGCTTAATAATCGATATATCTCACTGAAATTTTCGGTGTAAGTAGATCCCTAGCTGCTCTGTTGATTTCACCCATTAAAATAAAAGTGACTTGGGGGATATACGCCATTAAAATAAAACTAAACGAATACATTAGTGATTTAGAACCTAGATATTTAGTCTTTTCTTTTTCTAACTTCCAAAATAATCGAGATATCTAAATGAAGTTTTCAGTGTAAGTAGATGTCTATCTGCTCTATCGATTCCACCCATTAAAATAAAAGTAAATGCATACATTAGTGACTTCTATGGATTCATTGTAACTAATTTCATCCTTACCGTCATATTCGGAAATTCATAAGAATCTCAGTAATATGTCAACTTAGAAGTAAGTCTAGTATAACTATCATATGTGAAATACAATATATCCATGAATAACCTCAAACCTAATGGAAATTGACTATTTGGTATCAAGACGGTACCAGTGCTGATATGACCTTAGATGTTGCTAGGATGTAAAACAAACAAACAAGGTAAATACAAGACAGTAGCTTGAAATACAATATCATAAATCACCTCAAACCTAATACAAATTGACTATTTGGCATCAAGACGGTACCCATGCTGATGACCTTAGATGTTGCTAGGATGTAAAACAAACAAAAAAGGTAGTACAAGACAGTAGTCCTGATATGACCTTAGATGTTGCTAGGACATAAAACAACAAACTTAATACAAGACAGTAGCTTGAAATACAATATATCCATAAATCACCTCAAACCTAATGGAAATTGACTATTTGGCATCAAGTCGGTACCCATGCTGATATGACCTTAGATGTTGCTAGGACATAAAACAAACAAACAAGGTAAACTTACAAGACAGGCACAAATGCATAATAAACACTAGGCAATAGCTTGAGATACAGATATATGTTCATAAATGACCATAATTTTGGGGACCTAGCAAAGTACCTTTTCGACCTAGCAGCATCATGAAACTTCACACAATGGTCAATAAATAACAGATTTAAATGTCCATATACTTTTTAGAGCTACCCAAGATGTATAGAAGGTGGAGTTTGAGTGTTGAAATCAAGTCAAATCTTCTGAATGTGCACAGGCACAGAAAACATGAACAGATTTTCAAACTGTCAACATGAGCTTGTAGCTGAACATTTTATCTATGTCATAGGCTGAAAGTCATGGGGATACCCCCATAGAGCCAATGAAAAACAAGCACTTTGGGGCACCCCTCCGTTTTCAAAACGAGATTCCCCGGAACAGATATTTGGCAGAAAACGGCGGTCGCGTAGCGCGCGGACGTGCACGTACCTACAATTGTAAGCCGAACTAGACAAAGCGAATTATATGAGGCGAAGTAGTGGTGCGTTTACACGCACCGAGTTTGAAGGCGGAAATCGATATCTGCGCATGAGCAAGTCCATACAAACCAGCGCCAATTTCGGTTAGTCGACGTCGCCACGAGAGAGTGTGGGTTCGACCTAGATCTGTTTCGACTGAATTGTATTGTTTTGGAACGGTCAAAACTTCTGCTGGGCAGTGAAACCCTAAAAATAAATGATGAAAAAAATATCTGTGCACAGCTAGCACTTTCATAGAACAAATTTACCGGAAAGTCAACAAACTCAGGTCTCGACTGTGACGTCCTTAATCCGCCGTATCTAAACCGCTACCGTTTACACAGGCAATATGGGCCGACTTAAGCTAGTTCGCTTCATATAAGCTACCTCGTGAGGTGAGAATCATATGAATCGAATCAGCCCTAATCCGCCTCAGAGTCGCGTTTACACGGCGAATGTGAGGCGAACTAGGCAAGTCGCTTTGTTTGAGGTGTTTTAACTCGCCTGTGTAAACACGGCTTAAGAAAGTTACATTACATTCATTAGACTTAAGCCCTGTTCACACGGGCAAAATATAAAGCAATTTAGACAAGGCGAATCATATGATTCGATTTAGTTTGAAAGTGTTTCGCGTTCACACGAGCAGTGCTTTGCCTCGATTTAAGGCGGAAATCGATATCTGCGCATGAGCAAGTCAAGACTAACCAGCGCCAGTTTCGCTTAGTCGACGTCGGCACTAGAGAGTGTGGGTTCGACCTAGATCTGTTTCGACTGAATCATATTGTTTTGGAACGATCAAAACTTCTGCTGGGCAGTGAAACCCTAAAAATAAATGATGAAAAAACTATCTGTGCACCTCTAGCAGGTTCATAGACCAAATTATATAATATGCACTTTTGATCGACCGGAAAGTCAACAAACTAAGGTCTCGACTGCGCATGTGTGTCATGTCCTTAATCCGCCTCAAGTAAGTCGGTTGGGTTCACACATGCCACTTGTGTCAATTTAAGCTAAATCGCTTCATCTATACTACCTTGCGAGGTGGTTTATTTGAAGCGAACTAGATGCATCGATTCAGCCCTAAATCGCATTAGCGTAGCGTCCACACGGCGAATGTGAGTCGAACTAGGCAAGTCGATTTATATGAATCGAATTAACTGCCCAGTGTGAACGGGGCTATAAGCCCCGTTCACACTGGCGAGTTAAGACCGCTTAACTAATTCGCCTCCTTTAGTTCGACTCAAATTGGTCGTGTGGACACTACTCTGAGGCGACTTAAGGCTAAGTCGCCTCATCTAGTTTGCTTCAAGTCAACCACGTCGCGAGGTAGTATATTTGAAGCAAACTAGCTTAAGTCGGCGCACCTTGCCTGTGTGGACGGTAGCGGTTTACTTGAAGCGGATTAAGCACGTCACACTATATAATTTGATCTATGAACCGGCTAGAGGTGTACAGATATTTTTTTCATGATTTATTTTTAGGTTTCCACTGGCCAACAAAAGTTTTGATCGTTCCAAAACAATACGATTCAGTCCATACATATCTAGGTCGAACCCACACTCTCTTGTGGTGACGTCGACTAACCGAAACTGGCACTGGTTAGTATGGACTCGCTCATGCGCAGATATCGATTTCCGCCTTAAACCGCCCCAAGTACTGCATGTGTGCACAGGACGCCTAGTTCGCCTCCTCTAGTTCGCCTTATCTAGTTCGGCCTAAAGTTATGGGTGTGAACGGGGCTTTAGTTAGTTAGGTAGGGACCACACACAAACATTTTAAAACAGGTCTAGAACACCATAAATAGTACAGAATTGAAGTCCTTCAAATTCTGCGTAGTATACACCTTTTTTTTTTTTAGCCCTATAGCGTTGTTAATAAAATAGTTATGATGATTTTCATTTCACTCTTTTCAGACTTTTGTCTTAATTCCTGGACACTTGTCTATGGGGGAACTTGGTGAAACCATATGGCATGATATGCTAATTGGGGATGACCTACATTCATTATTTATTTCAAATTCAACAGATTCCAACATAAAATATATCAATGCAAAGGTATTGGAAAGACCTTTCTAATGATACCTAAATCATCATCCTGTGACAATTATAAAGGAAGTTGTGACACTTTATTAAGCGGCGATCGCCGGTATTCGCACATACTACAATGTAAACAACACCACTGACAGTGAATGTCTCCATAGATAGAATTTTGAAATCGTTTTTTTACAAATCGACCTACCGCACCTCACCGCAGCCAACCACAACCTACATCCAAACATTGTTTAAAAGAAAACAGGCCATAGAATCATTTGATACAACTTTAAATAAGGTTTCATGTAGTTTTAAGAATAACAAACTTAACTTTCAACTTAATCCAGAGAATTTTGAAATCGTTTTTTACAAATCGACGTACCGCACCTAACCGCAGCAAGCCACAACATAAACGCAAACATTGTCTAAAAGTGAACAGGCCGTAAAATCGTTGTATACATCTTTAAGCTACTTTAAACAAGGTTTGATGTAGATTTAATGCTAACAAACTTAACTGTCAACTTAATCTGTCTGCCGAATCCAGAAGAAATGCTCAAATATGCTTGTTTTTGGACTGAAACACTTGGGAAGACTCTTCAGAATCGTTAGTTGAAATAATCAGTAGGTTGTGTACTCCCACAATGCAATGCAAAGCCGTTTACCCGAGCATGGGTGCTGCCAAAACCGTTACCAAGATTTCAATGGCTGTGTTGACATGCGCAGAAAGCCTTAGAGAAGTGCCTTATTTAGGGCTGTTAAATAGACTAATTATAACAACATTTCTTTGTAGTTTCTTTATTAATGATCAGATCCTGATCAAACTTCACACCAAGGTTCTTCTTCGTATAGCAAATCACCCCAACTTATCAAAACTCATATATAAAAAAATTAGATCACAGGAAAATGTAGGTTACCATGGCAACCATAATACAATCACTCCCACCTACAATATGAGTCAACTGTAGCTCTTTTTGAATAATGGTTAGATCCTGATGAAATTTCACATCAAGGTTCTTCTTGGTCTGGAAAATCACCTCAGCTTATCAAACTAATATAAAAAAATTAGATCACAGAAAAATGTAGGTTTCCATGGCAACCGTAATACAATCATGCCCATAACTGGTCGAGCCAAACCAATGACTTAAAAATTTATACTTCCTAGCCAGGCGCTCAGCATTATTAGTACAGGGCAAGGACTGGTGTGCTCAGTGTCAGGATAATGTGACTGAGTGGGATACCAGGTCATGGTGCTGATGGCCTGGTTTCCCAGTGGGACAGCACTATAAAGTCGCCATGAGTGCGCACTGTCACAAGTCGGTACCCATCCTGATATGACCTTAGATGTTGCTAGGATGTAAAACAACAACAAACAAAAAACGTTAATGTTCGGTCCGTCGGTTTGACATTCGGTTCTCGTCCGTTGGCTATTCGTTAATGTACATTCCATGTTCGTTTAGCGTCCGTGGAATGGTGAATTTTTTATAGAATAACATGAAACTTTGTATTTAAAACCTTTAGAAGGAGCTCTTTACATTCGTGTAGTCTGATAAGCTCTCCTCCTATTGTCCAATGAGTATTAGGCATGTGCACATCACAGTATTTACCCGACTTTCCCTCCGACCGATAATCATGAATATTTATCATTATTTGAGGATATTCATTTTTTGATCTACCATATTCATTTCCGTATACCTGTTTTCTATGTATTGACCAATTTTCATGAAAATTGGGTGATGAGCAGATGCATTGTGATGATGCATAATACTTAATAGGCTGTGTGATGAGAGTCACTCATCCCAGCCATACAATTCTGACCTAGAAAATCCAGTCAAAACTGCCTGGCAGCAACTTTTGGCTGCCAGATTCTAGAGTTGCGATTCCAGTTGTAGTCATTGTATGACAATTTTTAGGAAGAAAAAATGCTAAAGATTCACATGGACATTCCTGGCAGTCTTACCTCTGATTTTTGCATCTGAAGACTTGAATGGCTTACTAAAATGCCTTTCAAATGTCGCACAAGAATGAAAATAGTCTCTATCTGTGCTGAAGTCTTTGGTGCTTCAAAAACGGATGTAGCAATGAATGCAGTGTGCATGTGCTTTAGGTGTGGTGCCTTTTTCCGACATGACTGCCGCTCATGAGGTTGCAAAAATCTGTACAAGTTTTATCGGTCTGGCGACAGTGGCACTCCCGGCGGATTGTAGGGTACCTACCTATTGGTTATAGCTGTTAAAGCTGCATAGTCTGATGAAACATCTAATTTTCAAAATCAAAGCAATTATCTAGATTTGGTTCTACATATCTGACTTAGATACTGATGCATTTATTAAGTATTTGTTGCCACATAGAAGGGAACACTGAGTCGATTTAATAGAACCTGTTACTGCAGAAGCCTATGGTGTCAGAGTTTTGGCAAGCGTGCCAAAATTATTTTCACATATTTGAATTTCAAATATCTCAAAAGGTAGCCATTTCAATTAAAAGTTACTTCAAACTAAAGTAAGGTAGATTAGAATGATTAATTTAATATATTTATCTCAGAAAAATGTCAGAAACTCAAAACCTTTGGACTATGCAACTTTAACTGTTTAAGTTGTGACCCATTTGGATTCCAGGATAGGTACATTTCTTTGTAGTTTCTTTATCAATGGTCAGATCCTGATCAAATTTCACACCAATGTTCTTCTTCAGATGGCAAATCACCCCAGCTTATCAAAACTGATATAACAAAAATGATATCACAAAAAAATATGGGTTTCCATGCCAACCGTAAATTCAAACATTATTTACATACTATAATTTAAAGCTGCCTAGTCCGATGAATCATCAAATTTTCAAAACCAAAGCAATTATCTAGATTTTATTCTACATATCTAACTCAGATACTGGTGCGCTCAGTAAACATTTGCAGGCACATAGAAGGGAACACTGAGATAATTTAATAGAAGCTGTTCCTGCAGAAGCCTATGGTGTCAGAGTTTTGACGTGCTTGCCAAAATTAATTTAGCATGTTTGCACTTCAAATATCTCAGAAGATAGCCATTTAAAATGGAAATTACTTCAAACTGGAGTAAGGTAGATCATAGTGAACAACCTAATATATTTATCTCAGAAAATGACAGAAACTCAAAACCATCGGACCATACAACTTTAAAACAACTACTAAAACTCCTAAGACCACACTTAATCCTGGAATTCACACATTACTTGCAACATAATTCATAGATTCTTAAGAATCTCAGTAATACCACAATATACAAGTAAGACTGGTTTAAAGCTCTAAAGATCACGCTTTATCCTGGGTGAAAATGGCGGGAAATCAGCGTGAGCAGCTACCACCGCCGCTGATGCACACGCAAATTTAAAAGCACTGTAGTGTCTAACCAAATGGACAGATATACACAATATAGGTATCAAATGAAAGATAAATAACTACATATTGAGGATTGTCAGACTACTAGAATGATTTTCGAATTTTACTTATCTGTTCTATGACTTTTTCAACAGTGGTTGACTTCAACAGTTTGTAAAACCATGAGAGGTATCCCCTAATGCACTAGAAACTGTCCCAGATGTAAACAAGGTTATGTTTGGTCAATTCTGATGTCATCCTGTATGGCAAGTCATTTGCATAGGATTTGTGAATGGGTTTTAAAGAGCGCCTCTGAATATAGGCATATAGAAACCAGGTTACAGAGTTCAGCTGCAGTAGTGGAGACAGCTATACCGCATCGCCCCAAGTGGGATTTGATGTACCTAGCTTAGTAAGTTAGTCTTAGTCTTAGATTAAGTCACTTAGAAGTTACACTTGTCTTAGTTAATTATTCTCGATTACTTTAGTACTAATTTATGTGGCAACTACTGAACTAGTTACTCCCGCAACCCTACTGCAAGTAGGGCCTACAGGTAGCTTGGTCCCCCCCCCCCCCCCCCCCCCCCCGCTACGAACAAGCAGTCCTTAGCCCTTAGGCTTGGCACAAACCATTACTGCATCAAACCATATATTATTTGGAAGATCTGCAGGGAGGGACCAGTGTAGTTGTTCCTCCATGCAGCATGCGCTACTCTGCGCCGGCTCATCGTTAAGGCGTTAAACCTATAGCCTCATAGGCCATCAATTTATTAAGCCTATGACATGTACCAATACCGGCATCTATTTTTGGATTGATATTTACATTCCCTAAATATATATATATTTCAAATAAAACTCAAAGTGAGATGCCAGTAGATAGTTATTGCACAATATAACCGTAAATCGGGCCTATTGGCTCAACGACTTGACTGCTCCGTCGCAGAGTAGCACAATTGCCGAGGAATACCTACACTGGTCCCGATGACGTAATGCTTTACACCAAGCCTAAGGACTGCTTGTTCGTGACGGGGCACCAAGCTCTCGGCCTATGGGTAGCTTGGTACTCAATGTGAGATGCTGGTACATAGTTATTGCACAATATAACCATATTTCGGGCTTAGGCGCTTAATGCCTTGGCTGCTCCGTCACAGAGTAGCGCACACTCGGAGGAATACCTACACTGGTCTCGATGACAAGGCTTTACGCCAAGCCTAAGGACTGCTTTTTTGTGGCCGGGGACCAAGCTAGGCATACGGGGTGAATCTTTTATCTATCGTAATCCCGTTTCTGAGATACTGAGGTACGGTACTATTAGGACTAGACTATAAATTGATTAAACTATATGTTTAGTTTTTGTTGTGTATGCTCAAACAGAATGGGGACCTTTCATTAGCCATTTCTCTCGCTATACACTTGGTGGCAGCACCCGTTCCCAGTCCATGTCGGCCATCATGGTTGGATAGAAGGGTGTAGGTGTGGGTGTGTGCTGGTGGTGTAGGTTTGTGGTGGGGGTGGGGGTGTGTGGTGGGGCTGTAGGTCTGTGTTTGGTGGGGGTGTAGGTGTGGTGGGGGTGTAGGTGTGTGGGGGTGGTGTGTGGTAGGGTGTAGGTGTGTGTGATGGAGGTGTATGTGTGTGTGGTGAGGGTGTATATGTGTGTGGTGAGGGTGTAGCATACCTGCCAACTATTACGATTTTGGCGGAATAATTACGATTTTTTAATTCTCATTCCGCCCTACGAATTATAAACATATTATTCCGCTTTTTCAACTGGTAATAATTTCTTTAATAATGTGCTGAAAATGTGTCTGGAAATGCACCAGAATGCACCATTTTTTATGTATTTTTCAAATTTGTCTGGGGGGCATGCCCCCGGACCCCCCTAGAATGCTTGCGTGCCTCGCTTCGCTCGGATGGATTTCTATTATTAGGATTTTCGTTTAACAAAAGTTGGCAGGTGTGGTGTAGTTGTGTGTGGTGAAGGGGTAGGTGTGTGTGGTGAGGATGTAGGTGTGGTGGGGTGTAAGTGTGTGGTGGGGGTATAGGTGTGTGTGGTAGGGGTTTAGGGCTGTGGTGGGGGTGTAGGTGTGTGGTGGGGGTTTAGGGATGCTAAAGCCTGTGAGGTGCCGCTCTGCAAGACATCCCTACACCTCCACCACAAAGCACATACACCCCCACCACACACACCTACATCCCCACCACATCCCTAAGCCTCCACCACACCCATACACTCCACCACACCTACCCCACCATATCCACTCACCACACACCCATACATCCACACCACACACACCAAAATCCTCACCACACCCCCACAACACATCCACCCACAAACATATGCCCCCACCACCCACTCACCATACCCACCTACACCCCGACCACACCCACCACACCTACCCACTCACCACACACCCCTACACCCCCACCACACCCCCCTAATTCCACACCCACCCTACCATACACACTCACCACACACCAAAGCATACAGAGACCAGCATGCTGCGCCATCTGACGAGAGAGTCATGCAAACTGAAAGGTCCTCATTGTGATATTTGTTTATGCAACTTTATGTTGTCAGCTTTTTTGTCAGGCGTGCTCAAAGACAAAGTCAAACGGAGAAGGATTATATCAATTGACGTAACTTTGGCCGTATTCGATTATGATGGTCCGAATCATTCGGATTACCCGAGTCGTCAGAATTTCAAATAGAAACCCCCTAGGTGAACCTAAAAATACACTCGCAGTATGCAAAATGATCCGACTCCAATGCCCCATTTCTTCGCTGGGGGTATCAGGAGCATTTGTGCTGGTGCCTAGGCTGGGTTCAAGGTATGCCTCCAAGGCGGCTCTGAGACGTCGCACTAGTCTGAACGACTTTAGCTCTCGGGTGCCTCGAAAATGACATCCTCCATAGGGTGCAGCCATTTGCAATTGAAAAGAACAGCTCTGATTGGCTGATCCACTGATTCTGGCAGCCACTTTTGAGGCGCTTTTTGCCTCCTATCTGAAAAGCGAGACATCTCCAAGGTGCACCCTGAACGCAACTAGGCCAATAAGACGTCATGGAGCCGTCTCGGAGTCGACTCTGAGGCGTACCCTGAACGTGGCCCTGTAGTGAGAGCCTGTACTGCAAAGCTACACTTTTATTTTTAAATGTAAAATACCACCAGATTAAAATGGACATATAACTAAACTATGCAATCATAATATACTTTAAATCCTATCTTGCTGTAGTTATATTGGTTATTTTTAATGGGATGATCCGCGGTGATTAATCGATTACGGCCTTTGTGTCGTTTTTCTTTGGTCAATTGTGCTCAAACGGTGAATGGTGATATTAATTGATGTAACTGTGTTGATTTCTTGTCAAGTGTGTTTAAACAGTGAATGGTGATATATCGATTGATGCAACTTTCACGTCTTTGTGTTGATTTTCTGTCAGCTGTGCTCAAACGGTGAATGGTAATATCAGTTGACATAACTTCATGTTTATTTTCTTGTCACATGTGCTCAAAACGAGAACAGTAATATAGATTGATGTAACTTCATATTTATTTTCTTGTCAGGTGTGCTCAAAAGGAGAATAGTAATATAAATTGACATAGCTTCATGTTTATTTTCTTGTCATGTCTGTTTAAAAGGAGAATAGTAATATAAATTGACGTAGCTTCATGCTTTATTTTCTTGTCATGTCTGCTCAAAAGGAGAACAGTAATATAAATTGATGTAACTTCATGTTTATTTTCTTGTCAGGTGTGCTCAAAAGGAGAGTAGTAATATAAATTGGCATAGCTTCATGTTTATTTTCTTGTCAGGTGGGCGCAAACGGGGAATGGTGTTACAAAGTGACATAAGTTTGTGATTTATTTTGGATTTGTTTAAAATCAGGTGTGCTCGAGTGGAGAATGGCGCAGCTGTTGGGGAGCAGGTTCTGCATTGAGAGCCTGCACAATGACGTGTCTGACCTGCAGGCCGTCGTGGTGGACGTGTTCTCACGCACGGGGCCCATCACACAACCGTCGTGGAAGTACCCAGATAAAGTCGCCAGCAACATCCAGATGGACGAGCTGCTCGAGATCTACGTGTACACGGACGACGAGGAGGAGCGCCAGGTGGCGCACATCGTCCTGCTCGAGCTCGTCATTGACAGGTGCGTGTCTGTGTGGTTTTTTTATTGTATTTTTTAAGTTAAAAAAGTAAATAATACATATATTATACATACTGTATTTTAGCAGTACAGTGAATGAGGTTAGGCGGCCGTTACAGAGAGGAGCGAGCGTGAGGTGGCGCACTGTTGGAGCTGAGGTTGAGTAGGTTGGAGCGTTAGATGACTAGCACAGCCTCCAGCACCTGATGACCGAGGGGGGACCTGGGGGGAATTCTGGGCAATTATACTCTTATAATTCTTATACAGCATATATATATATATATATATTACCTCATCCTCACGCTCTTGGCTATTTATAGCCCAGTGAGATATAGCACTCCCGACCGATCAATTTGCGTTCCCAACTCGCCATGAACGGACGTACAAACGGTAAGCTCCGGTCTTTCTAACAACTACCTACACTACCAAAGGATAATGGATATTATTTGGATATTACTAAAAACGCCTGGCATGGTTGGCAACCTTCTTTAAAGGTTAAGCTGTTTAGAGCTGCATTTGGCAAACTCTGTAAATTGTTCTAAATTGAGTTGGTGGCTACTGGTGGCACAGGAGCCACTGGTAGTGTTGTCGGTGGGATTATATGTCTGCCCAATTAAATGCCTAACCCACATGGGCCCACCTCGCCCTTCATACGACAACAGAATTGTGCTCCTAGCTAGTGCCAGACCCCGAGGGCATTCACATAACAATTTTGGATTAGAGCGCAGAGCAGCTCTACATTCCAATGAGCCAGAGTCAGCTTTTGACCATGAGGGCAATCAAGTCGGTCAATAAGATGACACAACAGCCAGTCCAGGCCCTCAGATGTGGCCGAGCGAGGCCGACCAGCTGCTTCAACTAGACGCGACTATGGAATCAAGGCTGGACGAACTGATTCAGTGGAAAGTTCAAGAACAGCTGGACCTGGCAAGCAAAACTGGGTCAAAACGTGACCTTGCTCATGCCTTATCGGAAACCGACTCTGATGAGGTCTTTGTGTGCTCACAACACTCAGTCGTTAGATGTGTGACTGAAAAAGGGGGGAAAATCGCCGAAAACGTAAGTCAAACGTTTCTACTTCCTCTGACTCTGACTTGTCCGAGGGGACCAAATACCATCGACCGAAGGCTAAGCCTAAGACTAAGAAGAAAAGTATACATAAGAAATCGAAGAAGAGTAAAAGCTCCTCCTCTTCGGAAAGTTCTGAATAATCTTTCCCTTCCTCTGACTCTGACAACAAAGAGGATGGTGTTATGGAACGACAACTAGCTAAAGTTGGCAAGAAGAAAAGGCGTGAACCGGCGAACTCAGTAAGGGCGCGCCCCCTTCTTAGAACCGCTCTTGATGCTGGATTTGACACATTTAAGCCAGCTGAGTTCATATCCCAATTAAGGGAGAAATACACAGGTATTAAGGGTGTGAAGGAGTCCGTTTTACGGGAAATGGATTCTGATGTCATTATCAATGACCAGATGCGTCGATTCGAGACCACTTTAATACGATTCAGTCAGCAGTCTTATCAGCGATGGCTGCTATTGTACCAATTGTGAATCGTATGGCCAATGAACATCGATTTACCCCATTGGCCACCACCATGAATGATGGATTGGAAGTACTAGCAGCAGCAAGTAGCTATACTACCTTCAAGAGATACGAGAACATTAAAAAAAATGTTACGACTGACGCAGGTAAAGAGGTCGCACGAACCAAGAAAATAAAAGCTAGAAATGGAAACCATGCCACCTAACCGATTCCAGGGAAGCCCTGGGACAAGAGCAAATTCTACGGTGGTCAAATCCAACACCTGATCAAGAAAGCAGAGACTGGTACCAAAAATGTGAAACATATGGTTATCAAAAACAAGACAGCTGACTATCAACCCCACAGCAAGCGCCCAAGGTTCTAACCCCCAAAGAGATCCTACTACAAGGGATCGAGAGGAGGTTACACCCAGAACACCCAGAACTTCAGGAACCGAACACAACGTGGGCCGGGTGGTTGGAACGAGTACAATCATCCCAACTTCAACTACAACAGGCCTGCTCAGCATCCAAGACAACAGGGTTTCAACCGGGGAGGAGCAAGGTAGATACAGCTACAGCTTCTCCCCAACCAGCTGCCCCGGTAATTAATTAATTAATGATAATGTATTATTTGTCACTGAAAATGTATCTAATCGCTTTGATTATTGGTCGGGGTTAACATCCTTCACTGGAATCTTGTCAGATGTACAAGGGATACAAATACCATTTGATGAAATACCCATCCAAACACAAGTACCAAAACCGTATCAATTTTCTAAAATAGAAATGGAAGCGGTGGATTGTGAAGTAAATAAGTTATTAATTCAAGGTGTTATTACCAAGGCTGTCCATTCGGAAGCACAATTTGTTTCAAACATTTTCCTTAGTCCCAATGGTTCACATCGGGTAATTCTAGACCATACTCTTTTGAATAAATTAGTAACCTACACTCATTTCAAAATGTTTTCGCTTAAAAATGCACTGCATTTGGTAACATATAAAGCTTGGATGGGTAGTATTGATTTAAAAAAATGCCTATTATTCGGTTTCGGTAAGAAAAACGTTCAGAAAATATAAGATTTATTTGGAGAAATCAGTTATACGAATACACATGTATGCCAAATGGATTATCGGTATGTCCACGTATATTTACGAAATTGCTTAAACCAATTTACTCCAAACTTAGTGACCAAGGTTTCGTTATGTTCCCTTATATAGATGACTCCTTCATAATAGCAGAAAGGGAAGAACATTGCACTTTGGGCATTCAGGCCCTGAAAGCAGAATTGGTAAACGCAGGTTTCACATAAAATCTAGAGAAGTCCGTCCTAAAACCAAGACAAGAAATCGCTTTCCTAGGGTTTAACATTAATACAATCAAAATGCAAGTTACACTTACGGCTGATAAAGTGGCAAAATTCAGAGACTTTGCATCCAATATTATTAATAAAAGGAAAAAATTGAAGATTAGACAGGTGGCGGCCATTATTGGACTCATGGTCGCCTACTCCCAAGGCTTACAAATATGCATGTTCACATTTCAAATCACGAGAAATTGATAATAAAAAAAATGCTGCTTTAGCCAGGGCTAAAGGGAATTACAATAGAAACGGGAAGATTTCTTGGCGGGGGTTGGAGGATCTGAACTGGTGGCTACTAAACATTGAAGGCATTCCAAAGAGTATTAAAATAAGCGACCCAGAAATATTAATTTCTACAGATGCCTCCCTGGATGGCTGGGGAGCTCAAGGGGGGGCAACTAGTACGGGAGGTAGATGGCTACTCACTGAAGCAGACGAGCATATCAATGTTCTAGAATTAAAAGCTATTTATTTGGGTCTCTCTATCCTAGCAAATACAAAGAAATCAACAGTTAAAGTTTTTACAGACAACTGCACAGCATTGGCATATGTCAGGAAAATGGGAGGCAACAGGTCTCCCAGCTGTAATGAGATAACGGAGGAAATTTGGGATTGGGCAGAAGCCAGATCACTTAGGTTGAAAGTCGAATACATTCCTAGCAGAGACAATATTGTAGCAGACGCCAAAAGCAGGTTTCATGACCGTTTAGAATGGAGTTTGTCACAAGACATTTTTGATCAACTGTGCTCCATCTGAGGCACACCAGACATTGACCTTTCTAGAAATAATTTAAAAAAAAAGTAATATGTATCTTGGCAACCAGAGCCAAACTCATGGAAAGTTGATGTGCTTACATTCAAATGGAAACATTTTCTATTTATGCATTTCTACCATTCAGCATGGCGGGGAGAGTGGCCAGGAAGATGCATCATGACGGGACGAAAGCAATCCTGCTAGCCCCGCTCTGGCAGCCAGGAATTGGTCGAGACAATCAGTGACATTTCAACAAGCTCCCAACAACCTGTGTCACAACGGACCTCTGGCACCAAAGGGAGATGTCCATTCAATCCCCTTGGTGGCATTCCTCTTCTGAGGAAGCATCTACAACCCTTTGGGATTGACAAAATGACCCTACAAAGACCTGTCTCTTCAGCCTGGAGACCCGGGACAGTAAAACTTTATGCTTATTATGTTAAGAAGTGGCAATTGTTTTGTACATTGTCTAAAATTGATTGTCTCATCCCCTCTCTTGCACAGGTTCTTCGTTTCCTTCGCACACTGGAGGATGAAGGTCTAGCGTTCGGGGCCATTAATGCCACTCAGTGTGCTCTATCAGTGGTTCTTCCCAGGATAGATGGTTAAACAGTGGGGAAACATTACTTGGTTCACTGGTTTCTAAAGTCAGTTTATGAAAGAAACCCAACAAAACTGAAATACTCCAGGTTTTGGGATGTTGCGCTAGTTTTCAAACTATTCAAAACTTGGCCAGACAACAAAAACCTTTCCATGAGACATTTGGGGTTCAACGTTGCGTTACTTATCCTGCTTATTAAAGGGCATAGATGCCAGACTATACTAGCTTTAAATTTAGATAAGATTGAATTGTCAAAAGAAGTCATTTTTGACGTAGATAAGTTATTGAAGTCGAATAGGACGGGACCGACCCCCCCCTGTTACACTGGATGAATACAGATACTATGCCTATAAGAGGAACATTGCTGGCAAGTCAGTGGGTGCCAAGTTCACTCTAGCCACTCTGCCACCCACCAGTGCAGCTGCATGACAACATTCTTTGCGGACCTACTTACAGGTGCAACAATGGTTGGGAAAGGATCCCTCACCGACTGAGTGGGGATGGAAAACTCATAACAACGTATTGCTTCCCCTCCCTACTGACTTGCCACCGGCACCTCAGAAACTAATAAAACTCATAAGCTGCAAATGTAAGGCAGGATGCATGAGTCGTTGTGGGTGCAGACAGGCCGGAATGGCTTGCTCTGCAATGTGTTCACAATGTATGGGAATTGGATGCAGCAACGCCCCACAGGCTGAGGAACTCGGTACTGGTGAGGACGAGTAGATTCAAGTGTTGGTTGATCAGTTGATCACTCATACATCAGGATTACATAGCTAATAACTTTCCTGATAGATATATATATATCGATATGCAATGAACAAAATTGAAGCATTTCATTGATATCTATGCTGTTGCCATTGGTTACCGATGTATAATAATCATGTATGGTGTTGTTCTATGTATTATCTTACTTGCTTATTAATTAGAATGTTAATTACAAGCATATGTTAAGTTCATAATGCAATAAGTCCATTTATAAGGTCATTATCTGGGCCATTCGCATGCATCGATGGTTGCTAGGCAACATAATCTTTTTAGCGATGAAGAAAGGGTGGGATTTCAGGGTACTTTTGATATTTTGTTTAATATACTACACTAAGCTTATATACAAAAAATTAGCTTGACATTATTTTTTTCCGGGTTTTACTGTTCTGGTAGCTAATGCTCCTGCACTATGTCTTCTATCAGGCTCAAAGCTTTTTCGAAAGATAAGAAACTTTGTGCGGTCAGGGCTATTAAGACCTATATTCTAAACACTAAGCATTTAAGAAAGAACAATCAATTATTGTTAAGTTACATTAAACCCTATGGTCCAATATCAAGAGACGCGTTAACAAGATGGACCCTTAAAATACTGTTAGCAGCAGGTATAGATATTAAGAAGTACTCAGCACATTCTACTAGGGGTGCAGTAGCTTCAATTGCCAGAAATTTGGGCATTCCCATTAAAACCATTCTAAAAAATGCAGGATGGAAAACATCTATCATTTGCAAAACATTACAACAAACGGATAGAGAAAGACAAAAACATGGCATCTACTTTGTGAAGCAAGTCATGAGTATTGAAAGGCTATAAGAAATAGCAAAATTGAACACTCAGCAGAAATTATGTCTCCGTAAACATCTTACTGGGCTATAAATAGCAAAGAAGGTGAGGACGAGGTAAAATAGGATAATTATGTGAGACTTACCTGGGTACAGTTAACACATAATTCTTGTTTTACCGAGTTTGAGGCCTCGGATATTTGTGGCTCAGTCCCACCCTCCCTTCCCATTATATTGGAGGTTATGGGCTTCGGATTCCGAAGGAGAAATTGAGTAAAATTAATCATGAGAGGAAATAGGCATCATTTTGGTAGGTTAGTTAAAGATTGATCGGTCGGGAGTGCTATATCTCACTGAGCCACAAATATCCGAGGCCTCAAACTCGGTATATATATGATGTATAAGCATTATGCGAGTATAAAGGCACGGAAGGAATTGTTATTATTGTTATATGCTTCCCGCCCCCCACCATCACGTGACTGGTTATACTGCCACCGCCCAATCCTCTCTATTGGCGTGACAGTGTGTGTATATATATATATAAAGTTGGGCTACGGCAAGAGAGAGACAAGAGGCGGTGATGGGTAGGCGACTTTATTTGCGTCAGGGCAGCAAAATATAGGCTACCGGTAAAAAAAAAAAAAAAAAATTTCAGAAGCAGGAGAGAGACTGACTGCCCGGGCAAGTAGTGCCAGGAACCCACAGGTGGTGGCGCTGGGGTAGGCAAGGACCGGGGCAAACGCGGGCAAGTCAGCGATTGGAGAATAACATTAGTCGAATAACAGAGGAATAATCGTGATAATATTATGAGAGAGCTCCGCCCCTTTTATATACGTATATTACATTATACTCTCTATATAAAACACGTGACTGGTTATACTGCCACTGCCCAATCCTCTCTATTGGCGTGACAGTGTGTGTGTGTATATATATATATATATATACACACACTGTCACGCCAATAGAGAGGATTGGGCGGTGGCAGTATAACCAGTCACGTGATGGTGGGGGGCGGGAAGCATATAACAATAATAACAATTCCTTCCGTGCCTTTATACTCGCATAATGCTTATACATCACATAATATATAATATACAATATGCATAATATATATTATATATATTATATATAGTATATATAATATTATTGTACGCTACGTACCCCTACCAAAGAACACAATGAAAGAACACATATACATATATATATAGTTGGATGAGTAGAACCTCTGGCTGGTACCCTCTAAAAGGCCCCTCCGTTTATTTATGAAGCAAATTTTCCTGCCGAGTGGAGGCAGATACAGTATGTAGCAGACGCACACGGCCAACCGGCGCGCTGCAGTAACCGGAGCGGGCTGCCCACTAGCAGCCCGACTTCAAAGCAGCACAGTGCTGCCCAAACATGAGAGCTGCACTGTCCCAGCGGGCCGTTTGACCAAAGACTAACTTACACTCTGCTCGAATAATATTCGTGTAACTAGTTACACACCACATTATTGTACGCTACGTACCCCTACCAAAGAACACAATGAAAGAACACATATACATATATATATAGTTGGATGAGTAGAACCTCTGGCTGGTACCCTCTAAAAGGCCCAAACACCCAACCAGTTAGTTAGGTTTCATGCCGCGAGCAATGTAGCGACCATCATGTCTCTAGACAGTCTCTCCTGCAGCGATGCCTTCAGATATTGAAACACAGCATCTGAATTCCAGTCTCCTCTTTCCTTTATCTCCAGGATCGATGCCCCAGACATGCGGAGGAAAGTCGCTCCACCCCGTCTCAAGCTATGCGTCGAGAATTCGACTGGATTCAAACCGGCTCTGGCACATAATAACCTCAATGATGCTAGGTAGAACGCGTAAGGCATCGATACCGACCCCTCCCCCCGAGGTAGCCTGAACGCATGCGCCTGGCCCCCGGCCTTGACTTCTCGGAAGTGAGTTTCGACCCAGTGCACCGCACATAGCGCCCTATCCGCTACTTTCGAGACAGGAATTAGATGTACACGCTCACGAAACTGTATCGTCTTGGACTTCCTGACTCTCACTATCATCCCCCATTCGTAGAATACAAAGTCTGATCTTAATAGAGCTGTATCCGAATCCGATACATGGCACTTACGTAATAAGGCCCTGAATGACACCAGCATTGCTGCCCTTACCACCACGTGTCCCTTGGTATTGAGCATTCTGTTAAACACTAACCTCAGCTGCTTTGGTAATAGGGGGGCAGCCTGCCTAGGCATATCGCCGATAGTCCTTCTAATTCCCGCCATGCACTTCTTAATCCTGTGACTAGTGTAGTCAATCGGGGCCCATCCCAGATCTTTCAGATGGTTATTGAGCGCACTCAGATACTGCCTGATTGAGTTATAACACATGCGTCTAGCTAGAAAGGACATATACAAGCATGTTTGCGTAGTTGAACATGGATATGGTGACAGTTGGTCAGTAAAGATCAGACAGAACTCATGGTACGCTTTGACCTGGATCGATCTGGCAAGCTTTGTTGATTCGGCATAATGGGCATCTTCGTACTGCCCGCATTCCAGTTTTAGCCTTGCCCAGTCTGAAATCAACAAGAAAACAGTTCATGACAGCACAGTGCTTGCGCGCTGTCCGCATCTCGTATGCGGGCAATGTTTCTGTAATTCTCCAACCTGCTCAGACTGTCACATATTACGTTGTCATGTGTGTTTATGTAGACAGATTGTACATCAAAGTTATTGGTAATGGACAACCAGAATATTAGCCTAAGCCATGTCATCGTGGTCTTATTCCTGCTCCTCCCCGAGTTAAGTGCTGCTCTAACCTGCGTGTTATCGGTCACGAAGATAACTGTCCTGTTCGCCCATAGGTGGCCCCACCTTCGAACCCCCGCTAGGATCGGCCACAACTCCAGAACATTTATGTTATCCGTTTTACAGCCCCTGTCTTTTGCCTCTACGTGGTGGTGTCCCACCCAGTCCAGCGCCCTCGCTTTCCTCACCTCAAAGGCCCCAGCTAGCCAGTCTTCCCCGTGTAGAGCCCCGAACCCCGTTAATGAAGCATCACTGTATACCGATATACATGGCTCACCTGACTTAATTATTTTTGCTTTTCCGTTGAAAGAGCCCGCAAATTCTACCCACCATCTCAGGTCCTTCCTGAACTCGTCATTTAGCCTAACCTTGTGCGTACTCTTCTTTACTGATGCGACTAGGTCATATACCCGGCGCGAGAAGGTCCTGCCGCCGTGAATCACCTTGCAGCAGTGCGCCAGCACTCCTGCCAGGCTCTCCAGCTCCTTTTTAGAAGCTTTTCTCCTACGTAGGAAACTCTGTAGTAGTGCCTGGAGCTTTTCTAGTTTGTCTAGCGGCAGTCTCAGTTCCATGAGGTTAGTATCAATGTCTATACCCAGGAAACGTCTCACCCGACCTGGGCATACAAGTTTCTTATAACTCACGTAGAACCCCAGTCTGCGTAATATTTTCACTAGAGCCCACTGGGCCTCCCTGCATTCTCGCTCTGTCCGTGCCACCACGCAGAAGTCGTCCAGGTAGTTAATGCAGTCAGGGTAGCCCTCCCTCACCATACAGCGCACTACCATGTCGCTTATCTTTGAGAATACGTATGGGCTGCTGCTCAGACCCATACATAAGCGATTGTCTCGTAGATAAATAGTACCCTTGCCAAAGTCCCAGGCCAATCCCTGCTTCTCCCGCGACGTCGGGTGAATGTTTACCGCCCTGTAAGCGTTGCTTACGTCGACCGTCGCTAAATAATCCCCCACTTGCAGTAGATCCGTGACCGAACCCACAGAATTATAGCAAAAGTTAGCCCGACAACCTTGGGTATGATCATTGACGCATATGCCCTCTGGACTCGAGCAATCCACGATGGCTCTGAAGTCATCATGGCCCTTAGGTACAGCACCCAAGCCATGAATACACGAACAAGGTTCATCAACGACAGTTAGCAATTGGTGCTCAATTTCCACCTGTAACCGCCCACACATTTTAACCCCGACGTCACCCTTAGTGATAGAGCCGTAGTTGGCCCTATTATAGGTACTGTCACATATTTCGTCGATGACTCTGAAACCGAAGCACACACCCCGGAGCACATACTCCCAGTCAGGATCGACATCCCCCCTACAAAAACATTCAGCAAAAACACGGCAAGGTTTTATTTGGGCCAGAGCCCCATCAATCGTATACACACAATCACAACAACCAATAATGCAGGCGTTAAAGATGTCAATATATCGCTGAGTACAACTGTAGCGGCTCTCTCTGTCGGCTACCCACAACGTGCAGACCAGCTCCCCCCCCCCGCTACGGGCTGCTTCTGGGCTGACCACCCGGAACCAGTCCTCATTGCAATTGCTCAGTTCTTCGTGCGACGCGCCAAAGTCCCCCGAGGTGCGACCACCCCTTTCTTCCCTTTTGTTGATGGCTGCATCTTGCTTTTGTATACAACCACCAGCGGTCTCAGACACGAGATCCCCGCTTGGTAGTGTTCGGATATCACTACCCCCATCCGACGAAGTTTCACTGGCCCCGCACTGCCCCCTTTGATCGGCACTGACTGGTGTTGCGCTAATCCCCTTGTCGGTGTTTGCTGCCCCGTCGGTCCCCTCCGCTGTGTGTGGGCAGTGATTAGCTCGCCCGATGGCGGTCGCTTCAAGGGGATTACCGACGTAATCCCCCTCGGCCGGCGCCGACTCACTGCAACGGTTTCCTCCTCCGTGTCCCCCACACCCGCAGCCACCCACACAATGGTTTGAAAGTCAGAATTTTTTCTGTGGGCATCCCTCCGCCACGTGGCTTTTACTGCGACAAGTGAGGCAATGATGATCCCATGAGCATTTTTCACGAGTACAGCCTTCTTTGTTGTAATTATGCGCGAAACATGACCCTTTCACCTTTTGCGAGACCATCGTCCTGCCCTCACTATCGCCCTTACTGTATGTCGCCCGTGGCTTCTTCGTTTCCTTGTATGACCGTGAGTTATCCATATTGAAATGGAGCAAGGATAGACCGTTGTCTCCCATCTTGAACGCTCTCAAGCCCTTCTCTTTTGCTTTATCACGGATAGCTCTGTCGTAACCCCTGTAGGCTTCATCAGAGTAATTGTTAGTTATGGCGTGCATGCACATATATGCCAAATGTCCCATATATCCCATCACTGCCTCCATGTCCATATCGGACTTCTTAGCTCTCTTAGAGCCCCAGAGACAAGCCGCATACATTAGTTCTTGAAAATTCAGTTTGTTCACATTTTTCCTCCCCTTGGTGTATTTATCCAGGGCAAACTTACTGCGTTTTTTGCGGCGACGCCTCCTCCGTTCCCGACTCCTGTCCCTGCTACTGTCTGTGTCTGATGTTTCCGACGATGAACTCGATGACGAGTCACTGCTTGGGCTTGTATCAGGATTCATTCCTGCATCCACTTCCCTGCCTCGTTTCTTGTCGCTGCTCTTTTTTTTCTTCTTCTTCCTTTTCTCCTTTTTCTTATTCCGTGATCGTGACTCATTCCCGTGTTCGCTGATTTCCTCATCCGTACTTAGCGCCCTCTCCAATTCAGCGCGTAGTTTTGCTTTGCGCCTCTCCAACACCCGTTGCGCCAGCCTACGTCGCAGCTCCAGCTCCTCCTCATCTGCTTCCACCTCCCCCACACTCAGCCCAGTTTTCCGCGCCGCTTTCACTTCATTCCCTTCGCCTAACGACATCGCCAACATTTTGTCCGTCGTATCCTCCGTTCCCCCGACAGCGGACTGCGAGTCAGTGTCCTCCAGTGCCTCTACCTTAACCGGCCGTCGCGACACTTTAGCCTTTACCACCTTACACTTGGCTCCACGTGGCGCCTCATGTTCGTCGCCACAACCTTGGCAGACATCGATCCCCATCCTGTCAACACTAAAATTGGTGACCAATATCCGACTGTGGTCCAGCCTCTTGAGATCTACCACCCTACGCCCGACAACTCGACCGTTGTCCGTACTAGCTCGTGGCGGCGGGCGGCAGTCGACAGCTGACACGTCCGAACGAAGCAAATTTTCCTGCCGAGTGGAGGCAGATACAGTATGTAGCAGACGCACACGGCCAACCGGCGCGCTGCAGTAACCGGAGCGGGCTGCCCACTAGCAGCCCGACTTCAAAGCAGCACAGTGCTGCCCAAACATGAGAGCTGCACTGTCCCAGCGGGCCGTTTGACCAAAGACTAACTTACACTCTGCTCGAATAATATTCGTGTAACTAGTTACACACCACATATGTAGTATTTATAGTGTATATAGTATGTACAGTATATATGGTATATATATATAATAATATAATCTACGTACACAGTCTGCCTAAACAACACACATATCCTGCCTGATCTACATATACAGCCTGCTTAAGATTTAATACATTAGTTCTTTGATATCCTGACAATGCCAGCTAAATATCTAACATTTATCAGATATATTTATTTTATACAAAGTTGCATATCTATTTATGCTGTGGTATAATGACCCTGTATAATGCTGATTAATTTAGCGGTTCCATTTTTTCTATTGAATGCTAAGCAGGATTTTTACTGTGCTTGCTAATAATCATCGCCCCGTTCTCCAGGCTGGTGGTTTTGCTGCAGGCGATGGCAAATTTTGTGGACGGGATGTTGGCTTCCAGCCGGGTACATTCTGCACACCAGACTAACAGCACTTCCATAGGACTTGTAGTGCGCAAGTATTGGAACAAGATGGTGCAAGTCAACACAGTAACCAAGCAGCTGCAGTCGGAGGTAGGTGGTCTGGTCTGGGAAGCAGTGGGCGGATGGGCTGAAGCAACTTTATGGTTGTATTAAATGCAGGGTCCGTACAGGGCCTGGAAACTCTTGAAAAGTATTGAACTTCATTTGCTCCATTTCAAGGCCTTAAAAAGCCTTGAATTTAACCTATTTTGGGTAATTCGTCTTGAAAAGCCTTGAATTCCATTAAACTGTCCCCACTGATCTAAATTAGTTTGAAATCGCCATTTGCCATTGTTGTTTTTCCCTGAAATTCAAATGAAAATTGTCTTGAATTCCTATCAAAAACAGCCTTGAAAAGCCTAGAAATAGCTTTGAATTCCATATCTTCACGTGTGTATGGACCCTGAAAGCATAACAATTAAAAGACAAAAGCATTTACCTAGATTTGAACCTACATATCCAATTTAGATATAGGTGTGCTTATTAATTAAGCATTCGTTGTTGCAAGTAGAAGGTTAATTAAAGTTGATAGTAATCAACTTTTGATGTCATATTGAAGAAATACTTTCTTGGTCCTAGGCTAAATCGAAGACAAGGAAAATCGAAGAGCTGGAGAATGCGGTGGAGAAATTATCAGGAGCCGTGGACACTTTACGTTGCGCTACTGGGGAATCCATGCAGAACCTGAGCGACAGCTCTGGCCACAAGGGTATGAGCCCGGAGGCCTACCTGCCTGGGGGCATGGACAGTGAGGCCTTCGCCAAGTTATTGGCAGTGGCAAAGTTGAAAAAGAAGCAGGAGATCTCCCAAGACAAGTACAATAAGGCAACTCAAACTATTGAAACCACCTTTGTGCCTTGCGAAACTTGTGACCGCGTCCAACAAAACCTCAGAGAACTTGGGCGAGAGTTTGTCTCCATGTGCCGAAACCAGGAGCTGCAGTCTGCACTTGAGAGGCACATGGGGTACGTGAAGGATCTGGAATGGATGACACACAACGACATCACTCGCTGGGTCACCGAGCAGAACAAGGACCTGCAGAAGCTCAACAAGCATCTCAAGTACTTGAAATCCACGATTGAACCCCTTCAGAGCGATCTCGCCAAGGAGAAGGAGAAGACCAAGAAACTGCAGGACAAGGTGTCATCCTTGAACAAGGAGCTGGCCCTGGAGAGGCAGACCCAAAGCATCCAGCTGGCAAACATCGAGGACAAGGTGGAGAAGGCTCGCGTTGAGAAGCAGAAGGAGGTCAATGTGGCTGTCAAGGAAAAGGAGCATTTGAGCTTAGCAAAGAGAGATTTGGAGAAGCAGCTGCAAGCTATAACTGGTGAATTACAAAAAGCACAAGTGAAACTGAAGGAGCATGGTAAGTAAATAAATATCACTGCAGGGTCCGTAAGGGGCCTGGAAAGTATTGAAACGTCTTGAATTTCATTTGCACCATTTCAAGGCCTTGAAAAAGCCTTGAATTTAACCTATTTGGGGTAATTAGTCTTGAAAAGATTTGAATTCCATTAAACTGTCCCCACTGGTCTAAATTAGTCCGAAATCGCCATTCGCCATCATCTTTTCACCCTGAAATTGAAATGAAAAAAAGTCTTGAATTGCTATCAAAAACATCCTTGAAATAGCCATGAATTCCATATCTTCAAAGGTGTATGGACCCTGTTACTGTAGTAGTAGTAGCAGCAGAACTATATGTATCAGACTTATTCATTTAAGGAGATATTTGTTTGGCATGGATATTTGCTATACAGCACTACCCCAGTTAGCGCTGATTCGCTATAGCACTCTTTTATTCACTTTCCCAGCCTATTAGCCAATAGGAAGACGGAAGCCACCTTTCTCCACCCTCCAGACATGGGAGGTCAAGCCAGAGCACCTAATTAAGATCTATTCAATATATGGGAATCAAGTCTGGGTTCTTTCCGCTCCTCTCGCCCACGCACATGCTGGGGTCATCTGACTAAAAAACAATCGACTGTTGATGGTGATTTACGTACTCTTCCATTTTTTATTAACAATTCCTTCACAAAATTCTGTTTCGCTTTGCAATAGGGACATATCTAGAGTGCTAACCAAGATATTACTGATTTTATTTAGTAATGTTGAAATTCTAGAAAAAATAACTGTGACATTGCTCTTGAAACTACTAAGAATAACTCTAATAGCTGAGAAGGGTCATTAGCTAGAACATAGAACCCCAACAAAAACAAACTGTTTTCTACTGTTCCCTTCTAACACCGGGGATTATGTGCCTTCTGTTAGAGACGTCGCAGCGGGAACTTGAGGCTGAGCTGGAGCGCTGCCAGACTGACAACGCAGAGATCCGCCGACTGACCGAAGACCTCAAGCAAATGGAGTGTCAGCTTGACAAGACCCGCGGGAAGCTGAGTGCCACGAGCAAGGAGCTCAACAAGGAGCGCGCACGCAACAAGAGTGTCAACAAGCACACTGAGGTAAGGCTGTCCTTCCTTCGAACACTGCGGGGTGTGAGGTAAGCCCTTCCTCCCCTCAAACACCATGGTGTGCGAGGTAAGACCTTCCTCCCCTCAAACACCACTGTGTGTGCACACATTTGAACATGACTCCAGCCAGGCCTCCCCGTTCCACTTTAGGCTTCGCTCTGGTCATCGCTTAGGGCACACTCTCTCACCCCTCCATAGCAGCCAACACCATGTGGTGTATGTAGAAAAGTTAACTAACGTCTAGAAGCCTTCTATAAGTGAACCCTGTCTTGAAATAACCTGAGAGGTTGCTAGGAAGTAAAACGCTAACAATTAAACTATAATTAAACCTTGCTTATCCCCCTCCCCGCCATCACAAACATTACCCAATTACCACCGTCACCATAATACCTACATATCACCACTTCTCTAAAACCATATTCATCAATTCGTTTCGGGGAACAGGAAGTCCAGTTCCTCTGTACTGAGAATAAAACATTTTGATTGGCTAATAAGGTATGTGTCTGTAAAGGTTGCTCGCAGAAGTCCCCCCCCCCCCCCCTTCATCTCACCTTTCCTGCTCTTAATCCATCCTCTGCAAAAAGAACAAAAACCCTACACCAACAGAAATGCTTGAGTTACCTGATGGCTCTGTTACCTTGCGGTGCCACAGTCCCTGCAGGGCAAACAGGACTCGCTGATTGGTCAGATCGACTCGCTGGCGGAGGAGAACGAGGCTCTGCGCGTGCAGGTGGGGGAGCTGACTGATGACCGTGAGCGGCTGGAGGAAGCCCTGAGCCAGGCACGCGCTGACACCAGGCAGCTGGAAGGCAAGGTCAGGGATGTCCAGGTACCAGTAGGCTCCAACTACTACTATCATCGTTGGGTCATTCTCTGAAACTGGGTGCTAAAGTGTGACATGAAGACCAACAGTGAAAGCCTTTCAAATAATAGAATCTTGTGCATATGAAGGTTTACACATTGTGCATATGTCAGAGTTGAAAAAAAAAAAATATTCCACTTTTTGATTTTGATCTTATACAAATTTTGCAATACATTAAAATGATTTGTGTAACATGGAAATCAAGCGCACATCTAGAATGTCATTTTAACATACACAACAAATTCAAACATGATTTTATTGATTATAGTTAGGCAAACAAGATTATGTCTTACATTACAAGAAAAATGTTGGAAAAAGTTTGGCTTAATGCGTAATGTCGATGTATAAATTTTCACATTTTCATTTTAGCACAAAATCATACAAGCATACTTTTGATACATTTTGTGGGATAGATTAAATACATGTATTGCTAACATAGTTAACACACAGAGGCAACAAAAACTATTTGACTTCCTACCACAAAAAGAATTAATTATCACCATTGTAACCTGGAAAGCAAACATTGTATCCAGTTTCAGAGGATGACCCAGTAATGGCCCTGTCACACTATGACGCAATGCGCCAGCATAGGGCCAACGTGAAGATAAATTTAACACGTCAAAAATCTCGACGTAATGTGCAAATACGTGGCCAAGTTGGACGTCAATGCCGCGTAGTCGACGTGAGCGTAACGTCGGTATAGCGTTATGCCAACGAGTGAGGCTATCGGAACCCCAGCGCGTGCGACGTCATCCTAGCTTGACAGTAGTGGCGGTTTAGCGTCGAGCGGGCATGATCACGCTCGGCCTAACGTGGCCCGCATGTTCCTCCTCCTTGTGCGTCACTATGACGTAACGCAACGTTGATCTAATGTAGTCGACACATCCCTCCCACATGTCTAACGTCGGCGTAACATCATCCAAACGTCACTGCATCACGTCGAGCTACATCGAAAGTTTTGGACATGTCCAAAACTTGGACCCACGCTGACGTAACTCAACGTAACCTGACGTAACTCGACGTAAATCGACGTCAGTCTAACATAAGCATGACGTACCTCAACGTAATGACCAAAATTCACCTATGTCAGCTTACGTTACCTCCTTAGGTCGTAGTGTGACAGGCCTATTACATCATAGTCCATCCATTATATAGTCGGGCACTCAGTTTTAGCGCTTATCTGTAGATCAGTTCTATCAGTGGTTAACTCTTGGGGTTTATCCAGCTTCAAACTGTCCTTAGATGTTGCTAGGATGTAAAACCCCAACAAACAAATACCTCTTCAGAGGTAATCTTCACTTATATTTATATTATAAAGTTGCATGTTAAACAGAAAATGACGTCAATGTTTTCCGATTGAATGTATAAATTAAATAGGTTGCAATTATTATTAGTACATTGTTGTTGCATTGTGATATCTACAGTAGTACCTCTCTTCAGCAACCCTGGCATGTGCAGATCATTTTTCAATGCACACACTGTTCTTGTATCATTTGACTGTTCCTCTGATGACAGGACACTTGCTATGTACAGGACACCATTGGTCTGGATGCAGAGTTGTCCTTTGAAGACAGGTACTACTGTATTGCAGTCATTATGTACATCATATGAAGGAGCTCCATGTTTATGTGTATCCCGTATTGCTGCTGTGATTTAGCGCGGACACAAGGAGTTGACGGTAATCAATGACTGAAGGCACCATTTCAGTCAGTGCCTTATCAAAGTGGCAACATGTATGCCTTGTTACCTTCACTCTGCACGCCATCTACTACACCGTTGACATGTCCAGTAGAAATTATTTGTTACCATTCCCAGTGTTCCAGGCTGTGTCAATCTAATATTTATATTTTTTAACTATCTGGTTGGTTTTTCTATTTTTACATTTATTAAGTATATCAATTTGTGGACAATATATCTTCCTCATTCCACTGTGCCTTACCAATTCCTTGTAACGCTGAGCACCAAGCAATGTAATATACATTGTGTAAGTCTTTGGTTTGACTCGGCTGGGGATCGAACCCACACAGGAAGTGAGCACCTATTTATTGTGGTCTTTTCTAAGTACAGTATAACCCCCTTAAACCAAACGTAAAGGGACCCTAGAAATTTGTTTGGATTAACCGATCATTGGTTTAACCGAGCTTTGGGTTTGACTTTGAGTAAGCGTATATTGCACATGTAATATACAATGTATGTGGACACTTTGATTATTGTTTTTTTTATGTATATACAGTATAACCCCATTAAACCAAGCTCGGTTAAATCAAACAATTGGTTAATCCAAACTTTTTTCGGCGGCCCAGCAAAATACTACCATTTATCATATAAAAAAAGTCAGTGGGGTCTCAGATGACCTTATAACCACATGGAAATTTGGTTTAACCATACCGGAGTGGCCTGGGGTCTGACAATTTTGTTTGGATTAACCGGTAATTTGGATTAACCGACTGGTTTAACCAACTTATTTATATGATAAATGGTAGTATTTTGCTGGGCCGCCGAAAAAGTTTGGATTAACCGATCGTCTGGTTTAACCGAACATGGTTTAACGGGGTTGTACTGTACTAGTTTTGTTCAAATTAATTTTTTTTTACTTGGGTCTCTTAGTTCAACTGCAATCAGCATTGAGTACGGTGTGCTGTAGTATGTTTATTCTCAATTGTAGCATTGGAACCTATTTTAAACTTCTCATGAGAGATTGTAGTTTAGTAGTGCACTTTAGAGGTAGCCACTTTGGTTTTCTAGTATTCACTCATGCTGTTCACTAGCGTAACGTGTCTGATTTAGTTATTTATACTTGTCAACATCACTATTTGAAGTAGGGTAATTACAGAGCCACAACTGAGTTAGTTAGTCACACCTATCAATATCGCCATCTGAAACAGGTTGATCACAGAGCCACAACTGAGTTACACGTGTAGTGGTCCCTGATGGTGGAATCTCCGACTTGGCCTGAGCATACAGCTCAAACTCTCTAATCTAAGCTAATCTAATTTGATCTAATTTAATCTAATATAATCTATTTAACTCAAAAACGTAGAAATCTAAATTTTAGAGCAGTGCATTATGCAACTTAAGCTGCACTCTCTGCGGGAGGTAGGGTGACTAGCGCTGTCGAGCTGTGCCTAATGCTGTGTAATGCTGTATAATGCTGTATATTGCTGTATAACGCTCTCTTACTGTATAACACTATCTACCACTATCCAACGTGTATAACTCTGTATAACTGCCTAGAGCTGTATAATGCTGTCTAACACTCTAACATTATATAGCACTGTCTAACGCTAACGCAGCCTATAGCTGTATAACGCTGCTTAATACTGTATAACGCTGCAGGGGACGGTGAAGCAGCTGGAGCAGGGCACGTCGGACATAGAGAAGACGAAGGAGAAGCTGGCCCGGGTGGAGCAGGAACTGGAGGACGCCCGAGAGAGGCAGCGTCTCATCGTCGAGTACCCGGACCTCAACGGGCCGGTCAACAAGGACATCATTGGTGAGGGCGCTAGGAACACAATTACACAACTCTAACTACGCTACATGGCTGTGCGACTTGTAACTGCCATGTTGCGTTCATCACAGGCCGACCATGCTATGCGATCCAGCACTGCAGTCGGCTGTCGCTTCCTAGCCAGGCGCTTGGCATTATTAGGATAGGACAAGGACTGGTTGGCTCAGTGTCAGGTTAATGTGACTGAGTGGGATATCAGGTCATGGTGCTGGCAGCCTGGTCTTCCATTGGGGCCGCACTTTAAAGTCTCCCTGAGTGTGCACTGTCACATGTCGGTACCCCTCCTGATATGACCGCAGATGTTGCCAGGATGTAAACCTACAAGAAACAACAACGTGAAATGTGCCAATTTGTATTCTTAATCTTATACATTCATGTAACACTGCAGCTCACGTTGCTATGTTGCTTGCAGATAACATTTTAAGTAGTAACTGTGAACTAGTCTAGACATATTGTCTTAGCAGACCCCTGGGATCAATCTGTACTATATATATTTGTGAATCCTGCATCCGTAAAATATTTGATTAAATAATTATAAAGACCAGTTCAGTGACACTGATAAATTACATATTCAGACCAATACACATTTACCTCCCAGTGCACCCATAATATCCTTATATTCCTGGAGTACTTTTTTATTTTTTATTTTTTATTACTGACCCGGTTATGTGATTTTAACCTTGGGAATATGTAGTTTCTGACCCCCAATAGTCCATGGTTAACTATTTAGGCACCCAGCCTTGACCACCTCATAACTAATTCCCAGAGAATATATAGTGGGGTCGGGGGGGGGGGGGCAGCATGCAGTATTCTCTGGTTCCAAACACATGTGTTGTGTAAGAGCGGCTGTTGCTGGTTGGGGCGCCGACAGCTGCTGGTCCTGTGGTTTCACCTTCTCTGTGCAGCCTTGTCAAACCAATTACTTATAGAATTCATACTTGTCATTGCCCAGCCTGGCACTCGGCATTAGTAGGATAGGACAAGGACTGATTAGCACATTATCAGGATAATGTCACTGTGTGGGATGTCGGGTCATGATGCTGATTGGCCTGGTCTCCCAGTGGGGCAGTGTATAAAGTCGCCATGACTGTGCACTGTCACAAGTCGGTGCCCGTTCTGATATGACCTTAGATGTTGCTTGCTAGGGCATAAACAACATAACAACAAACAAACCTTGTGCCTTGTCTTGTCCAGGCACGGGTGACATTGCCGTCGACATGGAGAACCAGGTGCGCGCCAACTCGGTGCGCATCAAGCTACTCGAGGACCAGAACGCCAGTCTGCGCAGCACTATCGCGCGCATGCTCCAGCTGCAGACGGACGCCAAGGTACGCAGCCACCAGGGGTGCCACCAATAGTTAATTTGATACAGGGATACTTTTGATACATGGTTACTTTGATCCAGGGTTACTTTGATACAGGGTTACTCTGGTACAGGGTTACTTTGATACATGGTTACTTTGATCCACGGTTACTTTGATACAGAGTTACTTTGATGCAGGGTTACTCTGGTACAGGGTTACTTTGATGCAGGGTTACTTTGGTACAGGGTTACATTGATACAGGCTTACTTTGGTACATGCTTACTTTGATAAGGGTTACTTTGATGCAGGGTTACTTTGATACAGGGTTACTTTGATACAGGGTTACTTTGATGCAGGGTTACTTTGATGCAGGGTTACTTTGATGCAAGATTACTTTGATGCAGGGTTACTCTGGTATTGGGTTACTTTGATGCAGCGTTACTTTGATACAGGGTTACTTTGATGCAGGCTTACTTTGATGCAGGCTTACTTTGGTAGAGGGTTACTCTGGTACAGGGTTACTTTGATGCAGCGTTACTTTGATACAGGGTTACTTTGATGCAGGCTTACTTTGATGCAGGCTTACTTTGATGCCAGGTTACTTTGATACAGGGTTTCTTTGATACAGGGTTTCTTTGATGCAAGGTTACTTTTAATGCATGGTTAATTTGATACATGGTTACTTTGATGCAGGGTTACTTTGATGCAGGGTTACTTTGATGCAGGATTACTTTGGTAGAGGGTTACTCTGGTACAGGGTTACTTTGATGCAGGGTTACTTTGATACAGGGTTACTTTGATGCAGGGTTTCTTTGATGCAGGGTTTCTTTGATGCAAGGTTTCTTTGATGCAGGGTTACTTTGATGCAGGGTTTCTTTGATGCCTGGTTACTTTGAATCAGGGTTACTTTGATGCAGGGTTACTTTGATACAGGGTTTCTTTGATGCAGAGTTACTTTGATACCGGGTTTCTTTGATACCGGGTTTCTTTGATGCAAGGTTACTTTTAATGCATGGTTAATTTGATACAGGGTTACTTTGATGCAGGGTTACTCTGGTACAGGGTTACTTTGATACAGGGTTTCTTTGATACAGGGTTTCTTTGATGCAAGATTACTTTTAATGCAGGGTTAATTTGATACAGGGTGACTTTGATGCAGGGTTACTCTGGTACAGGATTACTTTGATGCAGGTTACTTTGATACATGGTTACTTTGATACAGGGTTTCTTTGATACAGAGTTTCTTTGATGCAAGGTTACTTCTAATGCATGGTTAATTTGATACAGGGTTACTTCGACGCAGGATTACTATTTTTTTTATATTAAAAATTCTTTTATTATTTGGTGATTGTTTATTCTGTTCATACGAGTTAAGTGCATGAACTTGGTTTCGCCACTGTGCAGTAGTAGTCATGATCCATACGGATTGATTTCCTTTATCAATAATTTCTGTAAACTTGTTTGGGGTGTAAAATTGGGGAGTTGCCAATTAAAAGTGTTTGTTTTTCTTCATCTCACTTTGATGCAGGGTTACTTTTGAAACAGGGGTGAGTTCTGCCGTGAGTGAGCGGCACTCGAACCCACATTTCCGCCATTCCATGGCAGGGTGTCTTAACCATTACACCACAATGCCTGGAAGGTAATTTCCGCGTATGTCGCGTGAGGGGTGGCATTGTATTTACAGTGTGTATAATTCATGTGGTAATGTTGCAGATGCGGGGAAATCAACACAATGTTCAACTTCTTACAGTAAGACTCACTTAAAGGACGCCAACTCTCTTTGCGTTTTAAATCTAACAATGGCTGCTTTTCACTATGCCGTCTAAGTCACCCTCTAGTCTGTACATGATCTGTTGTAGTCAGCTGATGGGTAGATCGTGGTTCCGTGATGTTGTAACCAGAATAAGTGAGTGCTACTCGCTATGAGAATACTTGGGTTCAAATCCTTGACACAACTGAAGGCCCTTTGCATTCATGAACCTGCTTTTATGTGGCTCTCCTCCCTTAACCCTGTGGTTGTTGTTGCTGCTGGGGTTTTACATCCCAGTAATAGCTAAGGCCAAGCCTTTTTGCGGACAGCAGGGCCAAACCATCGCATTTAGCCTATTAAACAAATTTAACCGATTAACAAATATGATACAGGGAAACGCGAATTCTGCGATGATTCATTGGACCCAGTATTCCTTAATTCAAAGGTAATTGAAATTCAGTAAACTGAATCACGATTTAGCGTGAGCCCGCTACTTTATTGATGACATTTTATGGACCCCAACGATCGGGTTATAACGGAGTTTCACTGTGCCATTGAATTTTACCTAGAATTTAGTTTTCCATTTCCTTAAAAAAAAGAAATTTGAGGTTTTAACTTCATATGTATCTTTTGACACATAATTGATTGTATACTTTTATTTTCTGTGGAAAAGCAACGGTTGAATTGCAATGACATGACAAAACAAAAGTTGAATACTTCTCACCATGAATATTGCCTTTGCTGCTGACACACCGTTAAGCAACCACAAATTAATCAATCAAACAATCAATCAAACAATCAATGATCATATCAGGATGGTTACAGGATCCTGGTCACCGAACCAGTGTCATCGGGGGTCTTTTTAGAAATCGCAAGTATTGGCCCCGAAAGCGGGATTTGAACCCACACTTCTTGCCATTCCGGCCCGAGCATCCTAATTAGTACACTACCTAGGCTCCCTGGTGCAATCACTCTGTCCATGCCTACCTGTTTACGTGGCTCGTTACCTGAGAGGTCAATGCAGACTGCTACACTATGTATCTACCTTACATTCTGGTGCACTCATTGAACATTTAATTACAGGTTAGTGCTCATGTGTTAGTCTGCTATGCTTGGAAATGGGTAAACAAAACCTATGTTCAGAATGTTGGTGTGCGTGCCAAATTAATTTGGTATGTTTCACATTAAATGAAAGTTACTTAAAACTAAATTAAAAGGACTTAGGTTATAACGATAAATCTTATACAATAAACTAAAAGAATATCGCAAAAAGTTAAAACCATTGGATTGTGAAACTTTAAGCTAGAAATTCCTAATATAGACGGGTACTTCTGACTTGCATTGACTATTGATGAAGTGGTGTATAACAATGTCAAGGTGGTGAGTGGTGGCGGTGGTGGTGGTGGTGGTGGTGGTGGTGGTGGTGGTGGTGGTGAGGTTTGCATGCCTGTAAAGAAATTCATGCCGACCTTTAATATCGTTTTAAAATGCTATTTCTAGGAGAGAAATAATGTAGGTTATGTAAGTGTAAATAGTTGAGTATATTTGTTTTAATTTGCTAATTTAATTGCTTGTGTGGCTTTATATCTGTGTATCCATCCTGTTGTTCCTACAACTGTTTATAAATGTGATTAGTTATAGTATAATGTTGACTAATTTTGTAGAATGCTTTTCATATCCAGAGACTACTTATATAATTGAATAATTGGATTTTTTTTCTCGCCTGCTTTCGTTATTTACTAATTTATATTACTTTGTGCAAATAGTTGTAGACTTTTGGCGGAATATTAAACAAAATAATTCAGTTGTATTGAAATTCTGTAACTCCTATACTGCCTCCTAATTTTAGGTACAATTCCTGAATATTGATTATCTTTTGAAATTTTGATCTAGCATTGGTATTTTGGATTGACAGCAACATTTGAGGACTGATAATGACTTGTGAGAGTCCATGGTCATGGTTGTTTTATAGTGCTGTTCTACTGAGATACCATACCATCAGTACCATGACTTGATATCCCAATCTGTCATGTTTTCCTGACACTGAACCAGCTGGTCATTTCTCTATCCTATATATCAAAATGTTGCAAATGTGGCACCCAAGAAAACTAACATATCTACTAAAAGCTAAGTTGACAAGGCAACTACCAAATTGAGACTATTGCTGTTCAGCGGTTTAAACAAGCTGCAGTGTGACTTGCTCGTTATGGACAGGGTAAATAAACCATCACAAAAATCTAAAACAACAAACAGGGCTGGCTGACTCCCGATGCAGGATGCCATCCGAGTCAAACCAATGACATACTAAATTGACACTTGTTGCTACCTGACCTGCCACTTTGCATTACTAGGATAGGCAAAGGAATGGTTTGATCAGTAGTAGGATAATGTGACTAGTGAGTTATCAGTCATGTATTGTCGACTTACAAAATTATTGCTACATAGACTTGCAGTCGGCATCAATAGGATAGGACAATGACTGGTTAGCACAGGATCAGGATAATGTGACTGAGTGGGATATCATGGTCATGGTGTCGGTGATCCGTTCTCCCAGGGGGCAGCACTATAAAGTTGCCATGAGTGTGCACTGTCACAAATCGGTTCTCATCCTGATATGACCTTCGATGTTACTAATACTAGGAGCTAAAACCCAACAAACAAACAAATCACGTGTTAGTTGTTGATTTGTCGTGGCCAGTAATTGCTCCAACCACCCACCGCACATGAAGTAACACATATTTGGAATGAACAACCAAGCACAACCTAAAATCCACTGAAGCATACAAACAACACATACATACAGGGATGTAAGATCTCCGCGATTTCGCGGATGTCCCCGATTTTTTATATTCACTGATTATTGGTTAGTTTGAATCCCGTTCTTATTATATGCCCTTAGATGTTGCTGGAACAGAATGCCCAAAGAAGAACGAGTTAGTTATGGGTGATAATGTAGGCATAACAAGGATAGTTGAAACTTGATTTCCGGTGTCAGAGTTTCATTTCCCACCAGTTGAAATTCCCAAATGTCGCTTCTGCGCATGCGTGTATTCGAGTGACGAATGTAAACTGCAGAATGTCAGAGTTTCATTTCCCACCAGTTGAAGTTCCCAAATTCCCGATTCGGCGGCGATTTGTTTACTTTACATTCGTCGATTCGACAATATGAATAACGGTTCGATTTTAGGGTTAATTTGATTAAATTTCACTTATAGCATATGTAAATCTGTCAAATATGATCGCATACTTGACTTTCGACAGTATGGATATCGACGTCGATGCAGCGGCGGCGGCTATTTGTTTACTTTACATTCTTCGATTCGACAATATGAATAAGGCCGCCAATGCGGAGGCAGCGTTTATATTGGTTCGAATTTAGGGTTAATTTGATCAAATTTCACTTATTGAGTATGTAATTCTGTTAAATATGATAGCATTGAATAGATTTGGGCTCCATCCTGAAGGGGGGGGGGGGTCTTTTACATTCTTTTAATAGCTTGGGTTGGGATTTGAAACTGGTTCATTTTTGACGCATGCGCAGACGACACTGTTGGATTCTGACGCATGCGCATAAGCGATATTAGGGAATTTCAACTGGTGGGAAATGAAACTCTGACACCGGTATTCTTTCGTGGTTCTCTGACATGCTAATCTTGTGGGGAGAAATCTGCGTTTTCGCGGTAATTCAGCGTCAGTGTAATACTCTCAGCTTGATTTCCACGTTTTTTGCTGCAGACCACTTTCATCCCTGTACATAAAACAAAACGACGTATCCCAGGAACCAACGGAGAACGTAGCATTAAACTTAAAAGGTTTCAGTGTGTCAACATATTACCCATCAAGAATGGTAATTGTGGGCCAGGAAGTTCCTAGGTAGCTCTGAGATAAAATACAGCATTGAAAACAAGTTCTGTCATGAACTTATGTTTTGGATAGGGTAAATAAACCATCAGTAAAACACAACAAAACAAAAAAAACACATATGACTTTGCAAGAATTGCCTATTTGATGATTTCCCTTCAGTGTATTGTACTTTAAAAAAAAGTGTGTGTCCAAATATTAATTGGTGAGCTGGGTTGTGTGTTGATATTTCAAACTGGTGCGGTGTTTCAGGAGGAGTCAGCAGCCAGGCCATTGTGGAGCCAGACCACTGCTCATGTTATGAAGGTGGAGGTGAAGGAGTACAACCACAGTGGGGATGGCAGCGGATACTCAGACAGCGAAGAGCTGGAACCTGTCACCTATCGGCCTTCAGCAATGACACCCAACCACCCGCCATCAACCCAGCGACAGTCTCCACCAGCAGAGGACAATGGTGGCAAGCTTTTCTACAAGCGAGGCGCTTCAGTGCCACATCGCCCCCCAGTGAGGCATAAGCCGGCAGCCAAGGGGGATACGGAGTGGGTTCCACCGGAGATATTCACCATTAAGGCGGCACCGAGGCCAAAGACTGCCACCAAGCCGCGACAGAGGCCAGCAAGCGCTAAGCCGGCAATAGGAGATTCATTGCACGCCAGCACAAGGAGCATCAACGCGTACATCCAGCTGAAGCGCTCAGGCATGATCAAGGAGAAGAAAGACCCTGGTGAGCAATAGATGAAGATGTGTTTAGTACACAGCCATTGTATAATCGCTATTAGTAATTTGTTAATCAGACAGGATGGCCAAATGAGTTGAGGGTCCGCCTCCCATTCTGGAAGGTCGTGGGATTCGAATCACCGACTTCGAACACTGTCCGAGTCAAACCAATAACTTGATACTTGTCGCTACCTAGCCTGGCACTCAGCATTACTCAGCATTATTAGGGCAAGGAGCAGTGGAATGAGGAAGACCAATTGTTTGCATTGAAATTTCCACTGCTTAATCAACAAATGTATACCAAAAAAGAACCCAACAAAAAAACAACAAAAAAAGCCTATTAGCTTAAATAGGTTCCTGCATCTTAAGCTATTTGAGATGTCCATAACAAACATGGTTCACTGTAAGTAAGTCCTCATTTCACTTCACTAACCGCATGTGTTAGTTTATGTTTTGCTGTTACATATACTGAGTTTTCTTTTTTTGATTGAATATAAATGAATTCCTCCAGCCTCTATACTGGTTAATCATGCTCTAGTTATTGTGAAATGTTCCAGTCGAGTTGGGCGTTGTAGGTAATGACTAAAACAATTACTCGTCAACACTTCTTTTAATTAGCAATCAATGCAAGTTGCATCGCATCGTACAGCAAGCAAGCACTCTTCACACAAGCAGCTGTTTTAGTTAGGAGTCATCCACATTTTCCAACATTTTTCACGCCCATACAAAGCATAGAACTGGTAGATGTGGGGGAGGATTCAGTCATGTGTGATTTTTATGGTTTTATCAAAGTTTTTATAAACCTATATTCTATAACTCATTCTGTGATGAAGTTTGTATAGCCCTAAACCACTCATGTTCTGTGATAAAATATTAACATACACCATTTTGTTTGGGAGGTGGCGGGGAGGGTCTGGAAAAGTAGTGCCTTTTTGTGCAACCGTGAAAATGATGAAAACTTTGCGCAAGCTTTCAAATGGCCAATCAATTTTATTGTTCTGTTCATATCAAAGAAATTGTGGATGGTGAACAAATGTTGTTTTGATTATTTAAAACGTGGAATCAATTGGGCGCGTCTAAGTGTTATAGGTAGGTTCAGCATCAGCATTCATGTTTGACCTTGACCTCCCGAGCTCCCTTATACTGTCAACACCTCCATCTCCTTTTAACATCCTTCTATCACATCTATCAGGATCCGTACGGGGCCTGGAAAGTCTTGAAAAGTCTTGAACTTCATTTGCCCCATTTCAAGACCTTGTAATTTAATGTAAAGCCTTGAATTTAACCTATTTTGTGTAATTAGTCTTGAAAAGCCTTGAATGCCATTAAACTATCCCCACTGATCTAAATTAGTCTGAAATCACCATTTTGCCATTGTTGGTTTTTCCTGAAATCCAAGTGAAAATAGTCTTGAGTTCCTATAAAAAACAGCCTGGAAATAGCCTTGAATTCCATATCTTAGCATGTGTACGGACCCTGATCTATTGAGCATTGCCATCTGCACAAGATTTCTGGAGTTTTAAGTGCTGCTCCTTCGATTGGTAACACGGGGCCAAAGAAGGTTGGCGACCGGGTGAATGAACTCTTCTTAGCATCTTTTACTTCTGCAGCTCTTTTGGTGCTGACGCAATTTATACTTGTCACTACCTAGCCTGGCGCTTGACATTAATAGGATGGTGCAAGGGCTGGTTAGCTCAGTACCAGGATAATGTGACTCAGTGGGATATCAGGTCATGGTGCTAGTGGTCTGGTCTCCCAGTGGGGAAGCACTATAAAGTCACCATGACTTTCACAAGTCAGTACCCGTCCTGATATGACCCTAGATGTTGCTGGGATGTAAAACCCCCACTAAACCCCAAACAAACAAACAACTTGAAGAGATGATGCTCATCTGTGATTAGGTAATAATGGCACAGCATCAAACGCTATAGGTGGCTAATTGTTGAAGACAATATTTGAAAAACTACCTCTCCTGTGATAGATATTAAAACAGTAGACTTTGGTGGTTTAAATTTAAACTTTTTTGTTATTGGTTGCTTATTCTTCAGACCTATTCCCCATGCTATCCCAATCGTGATCCCCACAACCTCTACGCTAATATTTTCAGAACTTATAAACCTTGGGCCCCATAGACATCTTTTAGATCTCCATCGAGTGCAGCCTTCTAAAATCTATTTATGTATTAACAATATTTAATGTGTTTTTTTTATATAGATAAAACGAATGTATGTAAGATTAAATATTTTCTCTGGGTGTATAGAAAATTAATATACAAATAATAAATTAAAAGAAATCTCTACCCTCCCAACAAATCATTTAAAGTTTGTTCGCAAATAAATACTAACCCTTGTGTATGAATTCGAAGTGTGAAAGACCTCACAAACTCAAGGATTACTGCACCAGTCATAATGATACATGTGATAGTTCTCTGAGGGTATACTTTAGTGAGACGTCACACGTTGAATTGTAATTGATCTATGTATTTGGCACAGTTCTGCATTAAAGTTCCTGATGCACTCCTGCACCTGCCTACTTTGTAAGCACATACTCCAAACCATGCATGCTTTATATGTCAGCACATACTCCTAAACATGCAGGGCTTGTATGTCCACACATACTCCAAACCATGCAGGTTTTATATGTCAGCAGATACTCCAAACCATGCAGGGTTTGTATGTCAGAACATACAAACCATGCAGGGTTTGTATGTCAACACATACTCCAAACCATGCAGGGTTTGTATGTCAGCACATACTCCAATCCATACAGGTTTTTTTTGTTAGCACATACTCCAAACCATGCAGGTTATTTTTGTCAGCACATACTCCAAACCCTGCAGGTTTTGTATGTCAGCACATACTCCAAGCCATGCAGAGTTGTTATAGGGATCTGGAAAACCTGGACAATCTAGAAATCTAGGAAATTTTAAATAAGTGAAAGTACTTGAAAATCACCTCCTTTTTAAAAATAAGATTTTGGAAAGTTCTGGAAAATCATGGATGGCAATATGGTGAAGGTTTGTTTATTCCTTGTATCGTATTTCATGCATATTTAGTATTAACCAAAAGTCAGCGATGTCATGTAAAAAAAGAAAGAAAGAAAAACGACAATGTATATTTACAGAACTAAATTCTCGACAATGGAATCGCGTGATTCTGTAAAAGCTTCATTGGAAAATTGTGGCTTACTTTACTGGAAAGTTATGGGGTTATGGTCAGTAAAAAGTGTAGAAACCCTGGCCCAACAGCACTTGTTTCTCTCGCACTGTTGGCTAGTTTCATAAGCCTTTTTCCATTTTCCGCATTCACTATCCGTGGGTTCCTTCAAGATCTGCATCTTGATTTACCATCTCCACTTTTAACCAGCCTGAGTGTTTGTTCTGTCTCCTTCAAACCATGCAGGTTTTGTATGTCCACACATACTCCAAACCATGCAGGTTTTATATGTCAGCAGATACTCCAAACCATGCAGGGTTTGTATGTCAGAACATACAAACCATGCAGGGTTTGTATGTCAACACATACTCCAAACCATGCAGGGTTTGTATGTCAGCACATACTCCAATCCATACAGGTTTTTTTTGTTGGCACATACTCCAAACCATGCAGGTTATTTTTGTCAGCACATACTCCAAACCCTGCAGGTTTTGTATGTCAGCACATACTCCAAGTCATGCAGAGTTGTTATAGGGGATCTGGAAAACCTGGACAATCTAGAAATTTAGGAAATTTTAAATAAGTGAAAGTATTTGAAAATCACCTCCTTTTTAAAAATAAGATTTTGGAAAGTTCTGGAAAATCATGGATGGTAATATGGTGAAGGTTTGTTTAATTCCTTGTATCGTATTTCATGCATATTTAGTATTAACCAAAAGTGAGCGATGTCATGTAAAAAAAAGAAAGAAAGAAAGAAAAACGACAATGTATATTTACAGAACTAAATTCTCGACAATGGAATCGCGTGATCCTGTAAAAGCTTCATTGGAAAATTGTGGCTTACGTTACTGGAAAGTTATGGGGTTATGGTCAGTAAAAAGTGTAGAAACCCTGCCCCAACAGCACTTGTTTCTCTCGCACTGTTGGCTAGTTTCATAAGCCTTTTTCCATTTTCCGCATTCACTATCCGTGGTTTCCTTCAAGATCTGCATCTTGATTTACCATCTCCACTTTTAACCAGCCTGAGTGTTTGTTCTGTCTCCTTCATGTCACATAGTTTGGGCTATTTTCCGTTCCAACCGGTGGTCCACAACTGGTTCATCAAAGGCTGTGGTATGTGCTGACCTGTCTGTGGGAAAGTGCATGCATATAAAAGACCCCTTGCTGCTTATCGTAAAGAGTAGCCTATGTGGCGGCAGCAGGTTTCCTCAAAGAAATATGTCAGAATGACCATATTTTTGACGTCCAATAGCTGATGATAAAAATCTAGAGGCATTGTTAAATAAAACAAACTTTCCTTTTCCTTTCCTTCATGTCACATTTTGTGTTATTCACCTGCCATTTTGGCCAGTATTTCTTCAGTGATGTTGTTCACTGGGCATGGTGGCCGAAACGGTAGAGTGCAGGCCTCTCATGTGGGAAATCGGATGCCGGTTCCTGGTCGAGTCAAACTAATAACTTGTCAAATTGATACTTGTCGCTTCCTAGCCCTGCGCTTGGCATTAATAGGATAAGGCAAGGACTGGTTAGCTCGGTATCAGGATAATGTGACTGAGTGGGATATCAGGTCATGATGCCGATGGTCTGATTTCCCAGTGGGGCAGCACTATAATGTCGCCATGAGTGCACACTGTCACAAGTCAGTACCCGTCCTGATATGACCTTAGATGTTACCAGGATGTAAAACTCCAACAACCAACCAACTTCACAGTGTTGTCGGTCCAGCCACAACAAATTTATCTAAAAAATAGGGAATACTAGAATATTCACATGAACCTGTAAATAATTGCCTTTAACGTAAACATACAGAATTTAATGTAAACATACAGAATCCATTGGTTTTGATTGTGTAGTGGTCTGCACTGACCTCTCGGGCAAGGAGCCACATAGACATCCATTAGGGAGTCATGGTGGTGTAATGGTTAGCACACCAGCCAGGAATGCAAGTGATATGGGTTCAATTCCTGCTCTAGGTGTAATATTTCCCATTTTCATAATCCCAGCGACACAGCTTTAAATAAATAAAATATTTAGAAAACTGTATATGTAGCATCTCTAATACTGCTATTCCAAGTACCGCTCGTCCCTCAGTTCAAGGTGCAGGGAGGAAGGAAGGGAGGGGAATGGGGTGTTCTTGCTCTTGATTAATCTATTGGCTTAGGTGTGATATTTCAGGTAATTGATTGCGTTTTTTAAACGGTCTTCTTTTTTTTCTTTCTTTTTTTTCCTTAAAGGCCGCAACAAATCTGCCAAGCAGGTGCCTGACGGCTACAAGACCGGGGACCCCGTCACATGTGAGAAGTGCGACAAAGTCTACATGCACATCAAAGACCTGCAGATACACAAGAACTACTGCTTCGGTTGCGCGTAATCTACACAGGGTCTGTACTGGGCCTGGAAAGTCTTGAAAAGTCTTGAACTTCACTTGCCCCATTTCAAGGCCTTGAAAAGCTTTGAATTGAACCTCTTTTGTGTAATTAGTCTTTAAAAGCCGTGAATTCCATTTAACTGTTCTCACTGATCTAAATTAGTCTGAAATCGCCATTCACCATTGTTTTTTACCTTCCTGAAATCCAAATGAAAATAGTTTTGAATTCCAATCAAAAACAGCCTTGAAAATCCTTGAAATAGCCTTGAATTCCATATCTTCACATGCGTACGGACCCTGTCTACACAACATGGCTCACTTGATCTATTACTTTGAGAAACCTATGGTGCATTTACATGGCGCAACAAGTTGCGCATCTTGTTGAGTGCAGCATTGCCTTAACAAATCACTCCAATTACAATGTGAAAGATTTGTTGAGTGCAACATGCAACACAATAGGATTTGCTCTATTTTGTTGAGCCTCTGTTGAGATGTTGAGTGCAAGGACCAATGAAAATTCGCCTCTGATCACATGAACTGGTTTTCTGGATCCTTTCATAGATGGCACCACTATTATGAGACGTTGAGCACAAGGACCAACGAATACGTGCCTCTCTGATCACGTGACCTGGTTCCCTCGATTTCTTTTGTAGATTCAATTCAATTCAATTCTTTATTTCAGACTCAGGATTATGGTAGTTACATAATTTGGTCCATAGTAGGTAGATATAAAAATTAATGTGAATAGGATATAAGTAATAGTATGAATACTGCCATACTAACCAATATCAAAATGTTGGTCTACATACAGTAGTTTGTACCAATGCCTCCATATGACAGCCATAACTCTGAGATCACTCTCTTCTATTTTTACAAGTCCCTGTATTATAACATTTTCTGACTTGTCAAGTCTAGTAATAAATTTGAATATTAGATTCCTGATAACAACCTGGAAGGCTGGCACATCAATCTTGGCAAACAGCTGACTAGCACTGTGACACCACTAGCGTGGTAGTTCTTCTCAACAACTTTCGCAACAAGATGCGCAACTTGTTATGCCATCTAAACGCATCTTAAATGTCCACGGCCACGAATTCTGGAACTGCTGGATGAATGAACCATACAAGCTTCTCAAACTTTCTCTTTGTTCTAATGTTTTATAGCTAATTGAGATGTTTTATTTTGTTTTGATTCATTTGGATTGGCTCGGTATGACAATAACCATCTTGATATGACGTTACATGTTGCCAGGACGTAAGACCCCAACTAATTTTGTGGTAAACTAAATTTTCCATTTTAGCACCGTTTTGATATTTGATTTGATCACAAGACATGGAGGTTTCCTGCCTTTGGGCAGCAAAGAGTCATCCTCGATTCAGATATCCATTAGAATGATGTGCAATGTAAAATGTAAATACATACTACAATGAAACCCCGATTTAACGCGCCTCGATTTAGCGCCAATTCGTTTATAACACGATGAGTCATTGGCCAGAAAATTCGTTAATTCAAAGGTAATTCAGTTAATGTTGCATAGTCCGATGGTTTTCAGTTTCTGGCATTTTCTGAGATAAATATATTAGGTTGATTGTTATAATCTACCTTACTTTAGTTTGAATTATGCAAATGGCTAACTTCTGAGGTATTTGAATCACAAACATGCAAAATTAATTTTGGTACACATGCCAAAACTAATACTATAGCCTTCTTCAGTAACAGGTTCTAAATTGTCTCAGTATCTAAATTAGACAACTAGAATCAAATTGAGATAATTGCTTGGTTTTGAAAATTCAATTTTTTATCGGACTATGCAGTTTTAACTGAAACCCGCATTTTTCGCGATGACTTTTATGGACCTCAACGGTCGCGTTATACCGGTGTAAAGATTTCAAATTCCCCCCATATTCAAGTTCCCCCCCCGGGAACTTGAAAACGTTTTCAAATTCCTCCCAGGGGAATTTGAAAATGTTTTCAAGTTCCCTCCCTCGTTTTAACTTTCCCTCCCCCCGGGGATTATAATCCACACCATCTTAAATGAAATAAAAATGAACTACGGACTGACATACACACACAGACATACAAAAATCTCTTATTTTGTGAAATTTCATGAAATATTAGATTTTTCGTGAACTTTAATTTTTTTCGTTAAATTCGTTATTTTTCTGAAAATTGTCTGGAAATTTTTTATTTTCGATTTGTTTAACTTTTCAATTTGTTGTGCTTTTTTGAATAATTAAAAAAATATAGAATCTTTGTGTGAAATTCTTTATTTTCGTGAAATATACATTTTTGTGGTGAATTTTTTGCGTGAAATTGTTCGATTAACAAAAAATCTTTTTGGGGAAATTTTGGTGACTACTATTACTATTTTTCATAAATCTCCGATCTTTTTAAAACTTTTACATTTTTATGGAATTTTCTTTATTTTTAAACAATTTTAAATTCCCGGAGGGGGGAATTTGAAAATAGGGGGAGGAATCTGAAAACTGTTTTTAATTTCCCCCCGGGAATCTGAAAACGTTTTTAATTTCCACAGAGGGAAGTTGGGAACGTTTTCACATTCCCGGGGGGGGGGGGGGGGAACTTGGGAAGGGGGGAAGTTGAAATTGTATTCCTGTAGGGGGGTATTTGAAAATAGGGGGAGGAATCTGAAAACTGTTTTTAATTCTCCCCCCCCCCCCCCGGAATCTGAAAACGTTTCTAATTTCCCTGGAGGGAAGTTAAGAACGTTTTCAGATTCCCGGGGGGGGGGGGGGGAACTTAGGAAGGGGGAAGTTGAAATTGTATTCCTGGAGGGGGGAATTTGAAAATAGGGGGAGGAATCTGAAGTTTTTAAGTTCCACCCCAGGAATCTGAAAACGTTTTGAAGTTCCCCGGAGGGAAGTTAAAAACGTTTTCAGATTCCCGGAGGGGAACTTGAGAAGGGGGGAAGTTGAAATCGTTACACCGGGATCTCACTGTAAAACCCGCCAGCAGCGACCCCTGTGATTGGGGGACCTGTGACATGTGTGCAAATCTGGTTGGCTCGGTGTCAAGATTGGATTACATATCTAGGTGTGTAGTGATATACATATATATATATATAAATAATTGTAGGAAATATTGTGATTGGTCAAATCTATTCATAAGTTATGATGTGTGAGAGTGTTCTTTCTGTTAGTGTTTTTTCTAGATTTGAATTATGCATTGTTTCATATATCTATTTCTTTTCTTTTTTTAAAGGAAAAAATAACAAAAACTATTTATGCCTGTTTCAATGGCTGTTACCTTGCATAACAAGCTTGTTATTTGGTCATTTACCGTATTCACACGGGTTAACGCTCTGACCGTTTAAATTGGTAAATCACTGAAGTGAGGTGTGTGCATTTACCCACACATGGGCGTTTAAGGGGTGGGCATTTGTGAAATATTGGCTAAGTGGGGGGCGGGCATTAACTCACACATGGGTGTTAACCCGCGAGAATACAGTAATACCGTCTATTTGAAATTCCTACTATGATGCGTCTGATGCCATTACTATGTATTCACAATACAGTGAAACCCCGTTATAAATATAACGCAGTCATTGGGGTCCATACAACGTCATCACGAAAGCAGTGGGTTAGTGTTAAAACTGGGTTCAGTTTACTGAATTACCTTTCAATTAATGAATTCTGGGTCCAATGAATCATTGTGTTATAGCCGAATTCACGTTAAATCGAGGTGTATTATAATGGGGGTTCACTGTATCTATGCTACCGCATTCCAGCGGTGCTTTTAGATATTAGGCAAATGCTCTTATGGGACCATTGTTGATCTAATGATATTTGACAGTGATATCAGTGTAAATAGTTATTGATATTTATGTACCATTTTATTGGGCTTTGAGAAAGTTATGATGTTCATAACTATATTCTTATATGATGTGGTTTGTGCCACTATCCCAGTGTCCCAGTATCCATGAACTGTGATTCTTTTATACTTTAATCATATTAAAGTTACCTAGTCCTATGGTTTTGAGTTTCTGCATTCATAATGATATTTGTGCACCATGGTTATACAACACATATTTCCATTGTCATTGCTCAACTGACAACCACCTGTCACCTGTGTGTGCTACACCTATTGTATATAGGTGTTGCTTAATTGGTTGGATGTTTTTAAAAATTCTAATGTGTCCACTAAAATCACTGGATGTGGTGGCTGATTCGACAAGTGCACAGGTCCTTTGTCGCAGGTCGGGAGTTAAAATCCCAGCCGAGTCAAACCAATGACTTATAGAATTGATACTTGTTGCTACCTAGCTTGGCGCTTGGCATTACTAGGATAGGGCAAGGACTGGTTAGTTCAGTATCAGGGTTAACTGAGTGGGAAATTGGGTCATGGTGTCAGCGACCTGGTTTCTCAGTAGGGCAGCACTATAGAGTCGCCATGAGTGAACACTGTAACAAGTCGGTACCTGTCCTCATATGACCTTTAATATTGCCAGGATGTAAAACTGATATTGAGAGAATAGACCATTTCCATGGAGCAGGCACAGTCACCTGCTGCCCAGTGCACTAGTTCTTAGCATTACCATCAGAGGGCATGGTGGTGGTGGGAATTCTCTATAAGGCCATTTCTTTCGATACTCTTACGGTACCTGGGCCGCGTTCAGGCTCCGTCTCGGAGGCGCCTCGGAGGCGCCCGTGACGTCAGGCTAGTCTGAACAACAACAGCCAGTTGGTCGCCTCGAAAATGGCCGCCCCCATAGGAGGCGGCCATTTGCATCGAAATGCTGCGCTCTGATTGGATGAAACCACTGCATGCGGCGGCCATTTTCGAGGCGCTGTTTGTCTCCAACCTGAAAAGGGAGGCGTCTCCGAGACGTCTCCGAGACGCACCCTGAACGGAAATAGGCCAAAAAGCATCGCCGAGACGTCGCCGAGGCGCCTCCGAGACAGACTCTGAACGCGGCCCAGATGTTAGATCATATCGTTGGAGCAAGCACAGTGACCTGTTGTCCAATGCACTATTTCTTGCCACTGCCGACAGAGGGCAGGTCTGCTGCTAGATGCTTTACTTCCTGTCACTGCCATCAGAAGGTGGCTTGCTCGTAGAAATTGTATTACAAAATAATCTGTTATGTCTGTAATTTACAGGGCTCACACGCGCCTGGAAAGCCCTGGAAAATAAATTTAAAGTATTCAAGTGCTTGAATAACTTTGAAAATCATCTTGTGGTCTGGAAAACCCTTGAAAATAATAATTTTATGTAATATAAATGCCTAAAATGTTTTTTTTTTAAACCGCACAAAAAAACCCGATGTGAGAATATCACGGCCACGAGATCCATGTGATAGCGTCGCCATCTTGGAAAAGAAAGTTTGTCACTTTTATCACTTTTAGCTCTATAAGGTTCTAAAATTTTGGTAAAGTTGATGTGGAAAGTGTGTGAAAAATCCTTAAATTTTGGCTTCCTTCAAGTGTATGAACCCTGAATTTAAGACAAATATGTATATGTGTAGTTCTATTGCATGACGTGTTCTCGGTTTCATATGTGGCCACAAGCATCTAAGTAATGTCTATTTCTGCAGTGTTGAATTCATACTAGCTGATTTATGTGCCCCCACCCTTAACCAGTATTACATAGCATAAGCGGTTATAGCAGATTGACAGTGGCGACATATATGTACCTACTGAACGACTATATAAGTAGATAAAAGATTCATACCTGTACTTGCAGTCGGGGTGAATGACAATGTAGACTAAACACGGGCAAACATTGCTTTAGTATGGAACAGGAAGTGGAATATCTGGTTCCAGAATTTAATGGCTACTTATATCGGCACAGAGTTGGTGAAATGGGAGAGAATGCGAAAATACAATGCTGTCGATTTCACTTTAAAAGTCGATTAAACTACATGTTTTATTATATTTTCCAACTCAAAAGTAGGAGGTAAATATGAAGATGTATATAACAAATATATTTTGCTTCTTAAATTAAGAATTTATCGCTGATTTCATGTACCCAGCCTTTCGCCACTTCTTCTAATGGGTTGTTTTTCACCCCTACTCTGCATAGGGGTGAATCTTTTATCTACTACATAAGGGGAATGTATGACATCAACTTGAGATATGGGCAGTCCGCACATTGCCGTACTATAGACATGTTATGACAGTGTATCAAACATGAGATGCTGTTTTAAAGGTTACCTTTCTCGTATCTGATTGGCTGATTTTATGTGGTTAACACTTAAATTGGCGATGACAGGTACAGCGCACCTGAATACGCTATAAATCCACATGTGTTGTAGTTATTTATACAGGTTCCAGTGCCATGATGGTAGTTTTATTTTCGTATTTTATTCTGCTAACAAATTTGGGACAAGTGATGCATTTTTGTTGTCGAGTTGATAGTTTTATTTTCAAATTTTATTTTGTTAGCAAATGATACATTTTTGTTGCAGTTATAGTTGCACTACATGAACAGGGGCAATAACATGACCAACATAACTTTACTTCACAATTATCATGATGCAATATCCTAACTTGTAGAGCTTTAAACGACCTATTCTCTCGGGGTTATTTACGGTCCAACAATGGCATTAGGGTATCTTCTTTTTTGGAGGGGTACATTAGTTGTTTAAGGAGGGGAAATTTCAGTTGAAGACGACTGGTCTTCCTCATTTCACTGCTCCTTGTCCTATCCTAATAATGCAGAGCGCCTGGCTAGGAAGCGACAAGTCAATTTTTAAGTCATTGGCTTGACTCGACCTGGATTCGAACCCACGATCTACCAACACGGGAGAGGGACGCTCCAACTCATTCGGCCATCCCGTCTGGTTGTCTATGGTCACGCTGTGGCTCTTAGTCTTAGACTACTTTAGAGTCATTATGCCCTAATGACGCTCTTCATTTATTAGTTACATACAGTAAAACCTGTCTCAATCTACCGACTGTGGAGGTGGTCGGTTAGAGAGGTTTGACTGTACTTGGAAAGTTGTACAAGCCTTACTAATTTAAACCATTTTGACCATGCGTTATAACCTATGTTAAAGTTGCATAGTCCGATAGTTTAGAATGTTTGCCATTTTCTGAGATAAATAGATTACTATGTTATTGAATAAAATTCCGATTCAATGAGCTGCTTGTTCGCGTCGTAAATTACTTCAGTTGGAGTAACTTTTATTTTAAATGGCTAACCTTGGAGATATTTAGAGTGAAGACATGTTAAATTAATTTTGGCAAGCACACCAAAACTCTGACAGGGTTTCGGCAGTAATGGATTCTATAAAATTGGCTTAGTACCCCTTTATATGCAGACCAAATGCTTAATAAGTACACCAGTGTCTAAGTTAGAAATGGAGAATAAATATAGATAATTGTTTTTGTTTTGAAACTGAGGCTTCATCGGACTATGCAGCCGACTAATAAGAGCTATTGATATACTCAATCTAGTGGTGCTGGATAGATCAGACCTACTGTAGCCCGATCTATATGCAATGCAGTTTGATCTAATGGAATATGAATATTTTGTTAAAGCTGCATAATGCGATGAAAATATAAAAACCAAAACAATTATTTAAATTTGATTCTATGTATCTAATTTAGATACTGGTGCACTTATTAAACATTTGTTGCCACATAGAAGGGAATACTGAGGGTAGTTAATAGAACCTGTTACTGCTAAAGGCTATGGTGTAGAGTTTTGGCATGTTTACCAACTTTGATGCGCGGCAAGGAAGGAAGAGAAGGCAGGGGTGGGAGAAAGGCACTTTTATTGAGTGCCTCGACAGGGTACAAACAGGGTAGCAACAAACATAGCAAGGCGAGATGCAGGAATACAAGGTACTGACAAGGCAAGGAAGATATACAGGGGTCAAAGGAGCAATATGTCAGAGAGCTCAGAAGGAGCCAGAGGACTATATAAACTTAGGGACTAGCAGGAGCTCGGAGGGAGCTTGTAGTGTTCATCCCGAGGGGTGCACCGAGGAGCCCTCCACCAAAATGGAGGAGAGGGCTCGAGGGGCGGCCGAGGGGGCGAGGCGGGGCACGGAGGAGTGAACCGCCTCCGAGGTCCAGGTCCCCTGTGCCATGATGTCGGGCAGGGGGACCCCTGCGCGGTGGCAGGCCTGGGCGGCGCCGCGGCGTAGGCTATGGAGCATAAAGGTCTGGGAGGCGGGGATGCCTCGGGCATGCACGGTGCCCCTCAGGAGCGCGGTGAGGGAGCGCGGGTCGAGAGGGCGTCCGGGGGGCATCATGAAGGGGGGGGCGCCAGGCACTGGGCGAGGGCGCGGTGCCAGGCCGCGACGGGGCAGAGGCTGGAGCCCTCAGAGGCAGGTATGAAGAGGGTGACCGCCCCCGAGGGGCCGGAGATGGTTTTCGAGCTTCTTAAGTGGACCCGGAGCCCCCCGGGGGCGGGGCGGATGTCGTCTCGGGTGATGGTTTGGGGGCGCCCCAGCCCTCGGGGCGAGGAGGTTCGACTGTCGTAGCATGCCGAAGTACCTGAGGAGGGTGGCCCGAGGCACGAGCGAGGCGGGCCCCGCCCGAGCGAGGTGCGCAACAGCGAGGGCGAGCTGCTCTGCTGTGAGGGGCGCCAGGCACTGGGCGAGGGCGCGGTGCCAGGCCGCGACGGGGCAGAGGCTGGAGCCCTCAGAGGCGGGTATGAAGAGGGCGACCGCCCCCGAGGGGCCGGAGATGGTTTTCGAGCTTCTTAAGTGGACCCGGAGCCCCCCGGGGGCAGGGCGGATGTCGTCTCGGGTGATGGTTTGGGGGCGCCCAGCCCTCGGGGCGAGGAGGTTCGACTGTCGTAGCATGCCGAAGTACCTGAGGAGGAGGGTGGCACGAGCGAGGCGGGCCCTGCCCGAGCGAGGTGCGCAACAGCGAGGGCGAGCTGCTCTGCTGTGAGGGGCGGCACTGGCGTGGGACGTGGGTGGAGGCGCGTTCCCCCCGCGGCAAATGTCCTTGGCGAGGTGGGAGTCAAAGCCCGAGGTGAGGCCTCCCGCCGCCTCGACCCAGGAACGCGCCCCCGAGAGTGCGTTCTTGATGGAGGTCGGGGCGAGTGCGCGCGCGAAGAGGGAGGCGGTGTAGGCTGTGATCCAAGCCTCGGGCCACGAGGAAGCCGACGTAGTCCTCGGCCTGCCGGCGTCGGTTCCTCCAGGTCGCCGGTGCGAGGGAGGCGAGGCGTAGGCAGCCGACGTCAGCGACCTCGGCGGAAGTGAAACTTAGAGGCCGGGGTGAAATGGGAAGTCGTCATGAGTAGGGTGGACGTATTCAAGCCCGAGGCAGTCCACCTCGGCCCACGCCACCTCAGCCCAGGGGCCGGCGAGGTGGGCGCGGCTGAGGGTGTCTGCGAGGACGAGGTCGGCCCCGGGCTTGTGGACGACTGATATGGTGAAGGAGCCCGTGGTGGCGAGGAGCCACAGCTCCCGGGCGCAGGTCCCGAGGGTAGGGTCGCGGGCGCGGCCGGACTCGAGGGAGGCGGCGGAGGCCATGTTATCAGTATTGACAACCACGGTCGCCCCCGCGACGTCATCTGGGAGGAGGCAGTGGAGGGCGACCACGAGGTTCACCGCCTCCAGCTCGTAGATGGCCGGGAACCGCGCCCAGAAGGCCGAGGAGTACCCTCGGGCGTAGCACCTCGTGCTGGAGTAGGCACCCCCATCCGCCAGGCAGGAGTCGCACTCGATCACGTGGCGACGGGTCTCCGGGGCCCGGAGGAGGTGGAGGCCGTTTGAGGCGCGGCCGTATGTGGCGAACCACCTCAGGTCCCGGAGGGCGTCGGCGGTGAGCGTGAGTGAGGCGGCTCCGAAGCAGCTGCGCAGCGCCCCGAGGAGCCGGGTCATAAAATTCCGGGCGGGGAGCACGCAGCTGATGACGGGGCTGAGGCGCCCGAGGAGGCTCCGCAGGTCATGTCATCCGAGGGCGGGGCGGGCGATGCAGGCCTCGCAGTTGACGACGAGGCCCTCGACCTTGTCGGGGGCGATGCGGATGGTCATCGCCTCACTGTCGAGGGCGAACCTGAGCCAGGTGAGGCAGACAGCGGGGGGATGACACTTTCCGGGCGCCACGTCGAGCCCGAGGGCGGCGGTGAGGGCGAGGAAGGCGTCGAAGGCCTGGCACGCCCTCACACCCGATGAAGTCGTCAACGTAGACGAGGGCGTGGAAGCCCTCACGCCGGAGGATCCAGGCCACTGCCGCGGTGACCCGCACGCACGCCGCGCCTGAGGAGCGGCAGCCGAAGGGGAGGGCGAGGTCGACATAGGTCAGGCCGTCGAGACAGATGCCATACAGGGGCCCTGTGTCGGCCGTCCAGACGTAGGCCCCTGGGCCATCGTTGATGAGTCGGTGGCCTACGTCGGCGACACAGGGGAGTTTGTATGAGTGGGGTTTCCCGAGGTACTCCCAGCGGGGAATGCCAGCGTTGACGCTGGCGCCTGCAGGGAAGGAGAGGGTCACGATGACCCGTCTCTTGCACGGGTCGGACTTGGGGCGGGTCATCATGTGGGAGACCTGGGTCCAGGGGGTGAAGGGGGGGATGGTGAAGGGGCCCGCGAGGGCGCCGAGGGGGAGCTCCGTGCTGATGAACTCCCGTATGTGGGGGAGGTTCTCGGGGGCCTCGCGGTGGTTGGAGAAGGTAGGGCGAGGGGGGTAGAGGCGGAGTAGTTGGAGGGGAAGCCGAACTCCAGGAGGTCGAGGACGGCGGGGTCGGGGTAGTCACGGAGGCGTGCGCGCCACGCGGGGATATGGAGGCCAGAGGGGAGGGGGATGCGGGCGGCCAAAAAATTGGGGAGGCCCACTCTTCGAAGAGCTGCGTAGGTGGTGGTGAGGCTAGGGTAGCGGGCCCACACCTCACCGGAGGTGTGTGGCCAGGTGGAGAGGATGGTGTGGTGGTACTGGGCGGGGGAGGGGCCGCAGGAGGGGGCGGTGGGGAGGGTATTTTGGATCTGGTGGTCCACGACGTCGGTGATGGGTTCGCCGAGGGTGTCGGTGGGGGTAGGGGTGGGTTGGCGGGGGTGGGGGAGGCGGTGCGGTGAGGGTCGGAGAGAGGGGCACCGAAGTCTTGAGGGCTGGGGTGGGTGGGGCGCGGTGGGGGGCGGGGGGGGTGAGGAAGGCAGTGTCGCCGGGGGAGATGTGGAGGTCGGCAGTTGTGATGTCTGCGGGCGCAGGACCAGACACCTGGCAGCCGGCGTGATGGTCGGCGGCTATGATGTCTGGGGAGGGTTTGTGGTCGGTGTGGGCAGTGTCTGGGGCCTGAGGGGCGGGGTGATGGTCCCCGGCTGTGTCCTGGGTGTTGTGGGTGGAGCAGATAGGGCTGTGGTGGTCAGCGCCTAGAGCTCCGCGCTTGGGCCGTGTGTGTGGGGAGCCGTCGGTGCTCCTGGCAGTCCGGGTCCGTTGGCTTTCCGGATGCGGGCCGGTGGCTTTTGCTGGGCAGGTGTGGCGGTTGGTGGGGGTGTGGGCGTTGGGGTCGGTGGTAGTCATGGGGTTGTCGGCAGGGGTGTAGGTGTTGAGCCGGTTATGGCCCTCTGGGCCGGCCGGGGGGGCTGGCGGATCAAAAATCCACCGAGGTGGCAGGGGTCACGCGCTCACGGGCTCTCTTGGTCATGCATACGGCCTCGCTGTGCATGGTGAGTACCTTCCTCACGTTAGCGCAGTAGGCGCATGTGTGCCGCTGTCTAGCCACCGCCTCGCCTTGCGCCTCCCCAGCGGCGGCTCGGTCGCATGAGGTGGGCTCACGGTTCCAGGCGGTGCAGGGGGCCCCGTGAGCTTCTCTGCTGTACGGGACGCGCGTGTCGGCTTGGGTCCGGGGCTGGGGTCGGGCTCGGGCAGTGTCTGTGGCTCGGGAGGCTGGGGTTGAGGGGCCGGGAGCGGCGGACATGGTGGGCATGGTGAGGACCTCCATCCTCACCATGTTTATGGCGATTGGGTCGTGCCAACCGTGTGGCAGCCTACCGTCCACTATCCATGTAAATATGGTCTCGGAGTAGCGGCGGACGGTAGGCCACGGATATACGAGGTTGTCTCGGAGCACTGTGAGGGCATGGTGGTTAAGGCCCGGGAGGGAGTGGGCCGGGAAGGCTGGGTGGCTCTCGAGCGTGCGGAGGGCCAAGCTGTACTCGTCCTTCGAGGCCTCCCCTCTCTTGACAGGCTTCCTCCCAGGACCTCTCTCAACGAGGTCGGGGGGGAAGATATAATTGGGTGATATACCTTTTCGCCTACCCGCGTGCTGCGTCTCGGCGGAGGCGAGGATCTCCCTCACGGCGTCGGCTGCGGAGGCGGGGGTATGGGCGGTGGCGTCCTGGTAGTAGGCGGGAGGCGCGGGGGCAGGTGTCAGAGGCGGCGGTTGGGAGGCGTGACGAGTGAAGCGCTACTATTGAGGGTGAACCGCCCCTGGCAGCGGCGGCTGGGGCGGGGGCGGAGGCAGAGCCCCCCCCCCCCCGACTACATGTGCCGGGGCCCGCGGGGTGCTGTAGGCCGGATGAGCCATCGCGGGGGCGGGCGTCGTCTCCTCAGGCGCAGGCGTGCCATGGCAGTCCAGGGTGTCAAACCGGGAGGTGAGGCGCTCCAGTACCTGGACGGTGGCGTGCATCATCGCCTCGACGCCGTCAGCCCAGTCGGCCGAGGGGCGAGTGCGGCGGGCGTGGGGCAAGAGGGGGCGGAGGATGGGGGCGAGCCGGCGTCCGGCGTCCTTTGCACAGCTTTCCGGGCTGCCCGGCGTCCCTTTCCTTTCCCGCTGCCTGGCATGATGGACGAGAGGTCGGTCCGTCCGCGTCGGTAGAGGGCTGCGAGGTGGTAGGCCCAAGGGTAATGCGTCGGCCGTGGAGTGTCGGGTCCGGGAAGCGCCAGGTATGTGCCAAAGAAGAAGAAAGCTTGAGTGTGGAAGGCAGCAGGAAGGCGAATGGCTGAAGGAGGCCGGGCGGGCGGTTTATAAGGGAAGGAGGCGGGGAGGTGAGAAAGCCGGGAGGGGGAGAGAGAGCGCGGAGGGGAGAAAGCCGAGGGGAGGATGACAGCGGAGGTGAGAAAGCCGGGGCGGCATGGCAGGGGGGGGGAACTCCTCCCTCGCCTCACATCAAACGCAATGCAAGCATTACGACCAATTCAGCATGGTTGCACTATCTCAAAAGTTAGCCATTCAAAATAAAAGTTATTTTAAGCTAAAGTAAGGCACATTATTACGATCAACCTAATGTATTTATCTCAGAAACTCAAAACCTCGAACTAGGCAACTTTTAGACATATAGAATATTCATGTCAGGAATATAAGGTGAAATCAGGACACAAGATCTTTAAATATTCAGATGCCTTTGTAATGTACAATAAAACACAATACAGTATGTAAAGGTTGTCTTATGTCTTGATCCAACCTATCGTAATCGCGTGAAAGATGGCCTTTAACTTTGTTAATATTTAGTTTATTTCACTTGTATTTATTCGTATTTATTCGTCCATTTCGCACAACACGTATGTGTGTGTGCGCGTGGGCGCGCGCGCGCGTGTGTGTGTCGAACTTTACCACTACAAATTGTCACTGCTGAAAATCTGTTCAGGGGAAAACAAATAAAGATGAATTCCAATAAAAACCGAACTCACGACCTTCCGCACGCGAGGCCCGCGCTCTACCGATTAGGCCAGCATGAATACTCACACTAAATGGGATAAATAAAGACTACAATTAGTACTACAGTATATTTATAGAGTAATATGTTAAAACATTAAATAATATAATAATTATAGACAATAAATAATCAAGTACAGTTTATTTCTACCAAAAACATTTGGCTTACAGCTTCAAATGAACCGTAATAAAAAAATGAATATTTCTCCAAAGAAATGCATAAATGTTCGCATTATGTGGGGTAAATAAAAACGAAGTAATGTTAAAGTTGATTTATATGCTATTTGTAAAAACTGGGGTTTTTGGAACTTTTCGGATAGGGGATTGTGGGCCTGTGTTACTATCGTTGTTACTACTGCTATCATCATCATCATCATCATCATCACGTACCCCCAATAGGCGATATCTACCTTTTGTGCTGGGGGGGGGGGAGGGTCGCTAAACAAACAAACAAAAATATCATCACGCGTTCTCGCATCACTACACCACTATATACTGTATTCTGGCGGGTTAACGCCCATGTGTGGGTTAACACCCCCCCCCCCCCCCCCTTCCCCCATGGCCAATATTTTGTAAATGCCCACCCCTTAAATACGAAGTGATTTGCCAATTTAAACGGGTGTTAAGTGCAAGAATATGGTATATATATTATATATATTTATATAAATACAGTGGTAGCAATTAATGAAAAAGTACTTGCAACATAGTTGTAGGCTCTAAACTTGCCCGGCGGAAAAGGTCATGGTCCAGGCTGCCACTTGCAGCTGTGGTTATTTACACAAAGTGAGGCACCATAATTCCACATTAATTTTCACATTTTATATTGTTGACAAATTGGAGGCAAATGATACTTTTTTGTTTATGCAGATATATACTACTCACCCACTATTAAATATTCACATTTATTTGTTAAAATATGGTACAATACACATAAGTTCTCTTTTAACTAAACATTTAGTCGAACAGTTCCGTACGTTAACTGCTATGCGTACATAGAAGTAGTCCTACTTTGCATGCTTGCAATACAAGCATCTCCAAAGTTAATACATCATTATAAAGCTACTCTGAACTAAACAAGAGTAGGCTATTATAGTCACCTTTATGTATTCAATTCAATAACATGACTGCTTTTAAACTATGCAACTTCTTGTTCAAATTGAAAAGTTCGGTTAATTATTCCATTATAGCTTTCCCTTTAAAAAAGAAGAGAACATATGATCATACTCAGTGTGCGCGTCCGATTTAATTACTATTATGTTGCTAGCTACACCGGAACTTTTGTATCACAGCGTTCTTGTCTTACTCCCGCACTTGTATGCACGCAGGAGGTACAGCGAGGCACAGGAGGAGGTGTATGGGGGTGGGGGTGATGCGAGGAGGTAGGGGGGGGTCTATTTGTGTGGAATAGAGATATAAAATCTAAACGAAATCGCATATATAGGTATATTTTTGTTTGTTCATTAGTTGATTTCAGCTGGCGACTTTTCAATCGTGGACCTTTTTTTTTTTTTTTTTTTTGGTCAAACAATCAATAGTTCCATCCTCTAGTCGAGGGTTGGATGCAATGTTTCTCCACTTGTCCCGATAGTGTGCTGTTCTGATAGACTGAATAATTCAAGCCTGTCCACTGTGAAATATTTGTAAACCATGATGTTCTTGGTCTCCCTCTCCCTCTGCTGCCATTCACCTTCCCTTCCAACAATGTACAGTATATTGTACTCTAACGAATGATGTGGTCAAAATATATAAGTTTCTTTGTCTGTATAATGGCAAACAAGTGTTTCTTATTTTGAATTTTTCTGAGAACTTCTTTGTTGGTGATCTTCTCTGCCCATGATATTTTCATCATCCTTCGATAAGTCCACATCTCAAATGCTGCTAAACATTTTTTGTAAATGATCATATTTGTTTTTAATGTTACATAATCCGATGAAATCATAATATTTTCAAAACCAGTGCATCTACTTAGAACTTAACTGGCTTCGGTATGTCCTCCATAATGGCGTATTTCACTTGACTTCAACTGGTGTGCACACAAAAATTACCATAGCCATAGCTAAAAAGTTTGGTAGCGAATGACAGATACATTCTTGGAACAGACCAGTGCCAAAGGCACGAGGCACTAAGGAGGGGGGGGGGGAGCTTGGGATATCCTCCCCACAAAGACTTAAAAATATAATCTAGAGGCTCTGAAATGCCATTTCCACACATTTTAAGGTTACATACTGGGGTTTTTGTTTGGCGGGGGTGGGGGCAACCCCTCTAGCTATGTCCCTGATTACTTTGCATGCTTGGACTCCAAACTTTCCCAAATTAGTCAATTATTATAAAAGTTGCTCCGAATTAAACCAGAGTAGGCTATTATGGTCACAATTATGTATTTAATTGGTAAAAATGACACCTTTTAAAACGAAAGGATTATGGAACTTTAACTAACTAACCTCTGATTCAAATATTTCTATCTGTAGAAAAAGCAGGTTTTTGTCAGATTGATTCCATTCTTTGAAATAACAAGCATTTGTATATGAATATATATATGCTATATAATACATCATGTGAATGTAAGCAAGCGACTGTCCTGTGCTAGTTCATCACTATTATATATTGCAAGGAATCTCTGCCATTTCATAAGCATTGATCTGTACTTACCCTACTCTAGGTGCATCACAATGACCTGACTAGTTCCTGTATCTGACACTGTGGCGCCACCTGTCAGTGTACACAATGAGGACATCACAATGACCTGACTAGTTTGTGTATCTGACACAGTGATGCCACCTGTCAATGTACACAATGGGGACACCACAATGACCTGACTAGTTCCTGTATCTGACAGTGGCGCCACCTGATAGTGTACACAATGGGGACACCACAATAACCTGACGAGTTTGTGTATCTGACACAATGACGCCACCTGTCAATGTACACAATGGGGACACCACAATGACCTGACTAGTTCCTGTATCTGACAGTGATGCCACCTGTTAGTGTACACAATAGGGACACCACACTGACCTGACTAGTTCCTGTATATGACAGTGGCGCCACCTGTTAGTGGACACAATGGGGACACCACAATGACCTGACTAGTTCCTGTATCTGAGAGTGGCGCCACCTGTTAGTGTACACAATGGGGACATCACAATGACCTGACTAGTTTGTGTATCTGACACAGTGACGCCACCTGTCAATGTACACAATGGGGACACCACAATGACCTGACTAGTTCCTGTATCTGACAGTGATGCCACCTGTTAGTGTACACAATAGGGACACCACAATGACCTGACTAGTTCCTGTATATGACAGTGGCGCCACCTGTTAGTGGACACAATGGGGACACCACAATGACCTGACTAGTTCCTGTATCTGAGAGTGGCGCCACCTGTTAGTGTACACAATGGGGACACCACAATGACCTGACTAGTTTGTGTATCTGACACAGTGATGCCACCTGTCAATGTACACAATGGGGACACCACAATGACCTGACTAGTTCCTGTATCTGACAGTGGCGCCACCTGTTAGTGTACACAATGGGGACATCACAATGACCTGACTAGTTCCTGTATCTGACATGGCACCATCTCTCAGTGTACACAATGAGAACATCACAATGACATGACTAATTCCTCTGCCTGACATGGTGATGCCACCTGTCAGTGTAGGCCTACACAATGGGGATATCACAATGACCTGAATAGTTCCTATATCTGACACTGGAAACAATTGTGAATTACTATTAAAATGGTATTACAATTTTTATTTTAGAACCAATATCAAGAAGGCTGAAAGTTGACAATCGGGGTGAATTTTCAAAAACCAGTGACCAATCCCTTAAGATATACATTTAAAAATAGTCCAGCTTATTATACCTTTGACATTCATATGCATATGTATATAATTAAAAAAATATAATTGTTGCAAGCTTTTGTCTCTTTTTTCATTAAGGGTGTGAGCTTTTGTCTTGTGAGCTTTTATCTGCACGCCGAACAATTGTGTCTATAGCCATATTTACACGGGCGAGTTAAGTCGGTTCATATAATGCGCCTTGCCTAGTTCGCCTCACGTTCCCCTCACATATAAACCACCTCACGAGGTGGTTTATATAAAGCAAACTAGCTTAACCACCTCACGCATGCGCAGTCGAGACCTGAGTTTGTTGATTTTCCAGTTGATCAAAAGCGCATATTATATAATTTGGTCTATGAAACCGCTAGCTGTGCACAGATATTTTTTTCATCATTTATTTTTAGGGTTTCACTGCCCAGCAGAAGTTTTGACCGTTCCAAACCAATACGATTCAGTCCATACATATCTAGGTCGAACCCACACTCTCTCGTGGCGACGTCGATGAACCCAAACTGGCGCTGGTTAGTCTGGACTTGCTCATGCGCAGATATCGATTTCCGCCTTCAAACTCGGTGCGTGTAAATGCGCCACTAATTCGCTTCATATAATTCGCTTTGTCTAATTCGCTTTACAATTCCCCGTGTAAACACGGCTAATGTGTCATCTGTGCTTTCTTGGCTTGTTGTCTTTTCGATGACAGGACACCAGGTATGTCAGGACAACACCGGCATTGGTCTGGATGCTTGTTTATTGTTCGTTGGAGGGGTTTTACGTCCTAGCAACATCAAATGTATTATCAGGACGGGTGCCGACTTGTGACACTGCACACTCATGTAAACCCACTAGGATCGCAAACAGCCATTACCTAGATAAAAGATTCACCCCCGAACTACAGAGTACTGAACAGAGTCAGAGGTGAATCTTTTATCTAGCCGACACCATGGTGCCATATCCCACTCAGTCACATTGTCCTGATACAAAACTAACCAGTCCTTTTCTTTTTCCTATTAATGCCGAGCAGCAGGCAAGTTAGATTAAAGAGTCACCACTATCCACAGATAACAGATTCACCCCGTACTGCAGTAACCTGAGTACTGCAAGTACACGGTGAATCTTTTATCTAGCTTATCCAGTGTAGGGGCGAATGACAACACAACCAGATCCAAGCAAAAACTGCCTCGGTCTGAATTAACTAACAAGCTGTAAAATATTCCGATAATCAGCAGAGGGGGTACATGGAAATCCTCTATTATTATTCTGTGTGGCCGGCCAAGAGTGTGTGTATATGTATATATGGCTTGGTCCATGCCTGAGGGCAGGTAATTATAGACATAGGGATGATTGGCAAGTCTGTGTGTGAGTGCACTCAGGGCCTGGCTCTCTGCTGAGGTAGGGGTCACTGCACACAGGGGTCAAGGTTGGTGGTGGACATATGTCAACCAGCTATGGTGGTGGGCATACCACTGGTGGTCATGGTAACCAGAAATGCTGAGTCCCTATTGGAGGAACTGGGAAATCTGTGTCCCTATTGGTTGAAGTGAATGGCATGATCCTATACCAAGAATCTGTACTATATATAATAAACCAGAGGGGCTTGGACTCTCTCTTACACTCTTACTTTTGCTTTACTTTCTCTCTTTCTCTCCGTCTGTATTGTTGTTCACTTTAGCCTACCTACATAGCCACAGACTCGGACACCCACTCTACAAAGCTGTGTAGGTCCTTGTTCCAGCCCTCAGTCTTTATCTATATTGAAATACAGTGGAGGAACTCGGAGAACGCAAAATAAAACCCACCTAAGATGGTGGATACTGAACTTATAGTACGGGCTTGACTCGGCCAGGATTTGGACCTCCGACCTTCCGTACGGGAAACCGATTTGGCAACCGCATCCCTGTGGGTTTGGGGGCAGAGTTGACCTTTGGAAACAAGTAAGGGGTCATTCAAAAGTTTTCAACATTTTCACAGTCATACAAAACATGCGACACGGGGTGGGGTTCAGTCAAGTACAACATTTATCATTGATTAAAATGTTGATATTTATTCTCATACTTTATGTACTTTATTAAAATGTTATGCGTACTACTTGGGGGTGGGGTGGAGGAAGGCGGATCTGGAAAAGTAGTATGCTTTGTATGACCGTGAACATGTTGAAAACGTTGGATGACCCATAAGTAGGTCTGCTGTAGACTACATCACCATTCCAGCGGTGCATTGTGGGATGCATCAGAGCAAAACAAACTCGCGAGAAGCACATGGCACATGCTAATACACTGGGTGCAGTTATGAAATGTGCTAGTTTCAGCTCATCTCAGCTCTTGTTTCAAACAGAAGACTAACTAAAAATATATATATAATAAATTAAGATATTAATCTTTTATCCAGCATTGCATTTACATCAATATAATCAGCACATCTTATGCCATGTGCATTTAGATTTAGACAAATCTGGGCACTCAGTCTAGAGCCATATCCAGAGTCAGTTTTACTTATTTTATTAATGTTTTTATTTATATCCTATGGTTAATGACATATGTAGAACTAGAAAATGAGTAGGGTTAATCAGATATTGGTTATATATTTCTCTGAAACAAGTATATGTTGACACATTTGGCATTTTAATATTTAGAACAAGAATTAATAATGGTGATGTAGATATCACTGATTGTTTTGTGTGGAATTGTATGTTTCTTAGCTCAAAATGTTTAATTATGGCTAGTTCATCAGATCATTATATTGCATGTGTGCATACATGTTTATGCCAAATTGTTATGTATTTCTATTCATTTTGAATAAAATCAAAGTTTTTCCCTACGCGTATCGACAAACTCAATGGCCATTTGCATTTGCTTTGCTGCCACGCCGTTTTCAGCGCATGTGCAGTCAGAACCGTGATCTCGTCTATTGTATGCTACCTGCTCGTGGCAAGCATCAGTTGACTGTCACTTTAGTGACAGTTTGGTTGTTTATTGGAGTTTTATGTCCTGGCAACATCTAAGGTCATATCAGGATGGCTACCGAATTGTGACAGTGCACACTCATGGCGTTATAGTGCTGCCCCACTGGGATACCAGGCCCATGGTACCATGACCTGATATCCCACTCAGTCACATTATCCTGACACCGACCCAACCATCCTTGCTCTATCCTAGTAATGCTGATTGCCAGGTTACTTTGGTTTAATAGACGCTGGCAGGGTAATTAGTACACTCTGATTTATGCTTAGTTCACATATCATGCTACTGCGGTCTGCATATCATGCTACTGCGGTCACATATCATGGTTCTGCGGTCTGCCATCTGCGGATGGGATTTTTACAAATCGTACGGTGTCTGAGGTCTGGGGTAGAAATGTTCATAAATCTTGTGTTGTCCATACAGCAATTGGCACCCGTATGGTTTTTAACGCCGCCACACCGCTGTGCCAAGGTTTCTTAGGGCCACCACATGATTGAAGTCACTGTTCGGCCACCTTGCGATACTATGCAGCAGGGTTTGTAGCCTACGGCTTTGCGATTTCCGAAAAAAAGCTTAATGTCAAGGTAGACAAATCGCACCCCCTTGTGGTAAGCAAAAAAACGTGTGGTCGCAAGGTGGCCGTACAGTGACATCAATCATGTTTATGCCAAATTGTTATGTATTTGAATTAATTTGGAATACAATCGAAGTGTTCCATATGCGTATGGGCAAATTCAATGACAATGGCCGGACGTCTTTGTTTTGCTCTCGACACCGTTTTCAGTGCATGCTCAGTCGGAATGACGATCTGGTATATTCAACCCCACATCCAGTTCACGCGCATGCATGCGTGCCGCGCCTGCGCGCGTGCCTAGATCTATGTCCGGCGCGGCGAGGGGTGCGGGGCCCAATTGTTGACCACCTTCCCCTCCGACTTCTGCAGGGCGAAGGGCCTCATAAAGAAGATGGGGTGGACGGTGATCTTGGGCCGGTCCTGGTCGCACTGCGCCTGCGCGCCGTGATCGACGTGGTGCGACGTGTAGGCGGCGCGGTGCTCGTGGAACAGCCGGCGGCGCGGCTTGATGCGCGTGCAGTAGATGTAGGAGTATATGGAGCCCAGGATGAAGACGAGCCCACCCAGCACGGCCGCCACGATCACCATCCCGAAACTGACCGTCACCGCCATCACTGCCGGCGTCGCCGCAGGTAGATGGCGCTCTTATTCCGGGGCCGTGTCCGGTAGATGGCGCTCCTACTAGTCCTGGGCCGTGGCCGATAGATGGCGCTCCTAGTCCCGGGTCATGGCCGGCAGGGGGTGCTCCTAGTCCGGGGCCTTGGTGGGTAGGTGGCGCTTCTAGTCCAGGGCCGTGGCCGGCAGCGGGTGCTCGAAGTCTGTGGTGGTAGCTGGTAGATGGCGCTCGTAGTCCAGGGCTGTGGCCGATAGATGGCACTCCTAGTCCCGGGTCATGGCCAGCAGGGGGTGCTCCTAGTGCGGGACCATGGTGGGTAGATGGCGCTCGTAGTCCGTAGCCGTGGCCGGTAGATGGCGCTCCTAGTCCGGGGGCTGTGGCCGACAGGGGGCGCTCCTAGTCTCCAGTGATGGCCTGTAGATGGTGCTCCTAGTCTGGGGTTGTGGCTGGTAGATGGCACTCCTAGTCCGGGGCGGTGGTCGGTAGATGGCGCTCCTGGTGGTGGTGGGTGTCAGGTCACGGACATTCCCCTTGAAATCACTGCCACCTGAAAACAGTGAGATGAGAAACAATTTAGAAGTCAGAGAGAATCGGCTTCAGCACTGTCAACTCAGGCGGGCGCTTCGAATATGAATCGGATGCGAAGTAATCATATTGAAACTGGGTGGTTAATGGATGTATTTACACAGCAGGAAACACGCCATGCGCAGCCTCGCCTTGAGTACGGATATTCCGAGTTCCGCTGGTCCCTCAGAAAGGACTAAAGCTGAGATCCAGTACGCCGGGTCGCAGCTATAGCTTACACTGCATTTAAAATACCATGATACACAAAGTCATATGTTATCTAATGTAAAATATTTACTACAATAATTTCACTGCAATGTACATTAGAAACAAACGTGTGGTAATAACGCTACCAAGTTTAGTCACCAGGAGGCGTGTGCCAGTAGGTGCAATGTGAGTCAAATGTTTATGGAAGAGGATAGAGCTGGGATGGCAGCCATCCCCAACTTCCGCTGTGTAACCTGAAGCTGTGAACTGGCGTGCTGTGTCGCATCTTCAGCACTTCTCGTGGGTCCAGTGGAACTCGGAATCGCCGTATTGCATTAATCACCAATCAATTGATTCCTGAGGGTTTTACATCCTATCAACGTCGAGGCCCAGTGCACGAAATGAGACTGACTATATGGGACGTTTTTAGCTAAACCCAAAGTTTGTGACAATCTCACAAAAGTTGGTATCAATCAATCAATCAATCAATAGGATACAGCTATAATAGGCCTTGGACGTGTTAGCCGCTCTTAATTAATAGAAATGGAGACAGTTCTTCAGATGTGGTCGATTGTAGCAACTGTCACTGGCTCCAAGATATATGTAATGCTTGACCAGTATGGACATGTATGGACAACTAAAGGTAGTTCTGACATATATATGTGTAACGGACTGCACCGACCTCTCAGGCAAGGAGACACATACATAGGTAGACATAGATAGGGTGATTGCATCAGAGAGCCTAGGTAGTGTAATGGTTAGCATGAAAGCCCTGGAATAGCAATAAGTGTGGCTTCGAATCCTGCTCTAGGTGCAATATTTCCCATTTGCGTCACCCTGACAACACTGGTTTCCGTGACCTGGATGCCATACAAACTAGACACTGTATGGGCGTTGACGTTACCCTGGAAGTGCATTTCCTGTATTTATGTAATTGTTAATATTAAATGACTTATGGATAAAGACTTGCAATTCCACGGGCTTGTATTAGTAGTGTAGTAGACTACACTAACCTCTTAGGCAAGGACCCACATAGACAGATAGGCGTGGATAGGGTGATTGCATCAGGGAGCCTAGGTAGTGTAATGGTTAGCATGCTAGCTCCGGAATGGCAAGAAGTATGGGTTCGAATCCCGCTCTATGTGCAATATTCCCATTTTCACCCTCATCCCATGACATATATATCGTTATATATAGTATATATATAGTATATATATTATTAGATGTATATAGAGTGCCATAACAAGCAGCTGCCGTTATACACGGACATGCGTCATGGGTTTAATTAAAGGTTAAGCATACCTGTCATCTTTGTATTGTTAGCGGGCAGGTTTGCAACCAATCACTATTGATCACAAGGCACTGCTTGCTCTTCTAGATTAGCACATAGCTTGAAATGTCACCTGTACACATGCTTCATCCCACTGTTAATGTGGTCTCAGGAGTCCGCTTCTTATATAGCTGAACTGTGACACTGTGGATTACACCACCCTATTGTCGTCCGATGTTTTCGTAGATCATGGGAATCGAACCCATGGGTTTGACCTCTGTTCGAGTCAAACCAATGATTTAAAAAGTTATACTTGTTACTTCCTAGCCAGGTACTCGGCATTATTAGGATAGGGCAAGGACTGGTTAACTCAGTGTCAGGATAATGTGACTTAGTGGGATATCAGGTCACGGTGCTGGTCGCCAGGTCCCCCAGCAGGAAAGCACTATAAAGTCACCATGAGTGCGCACTGTCACAAGTCAGTATCCATCCTGATATGACGTTGCAAGGACGAAAAACTCCAACAACCAATCAACCAATCCGATGTAAGCATCACATTTTGAAAACCAAAACAATAACCTAATTTTTATCCTATATGTCCACCCATTAGTGGTGAATGCCAACCACATCAAAATCCAAGCAAAAACTGCTTTTGTATGAATCAACCTTAAATAGGCCTAATAGGTGCCACTCCTGGTTGCAGCATTCAGTGGTTATTTCCATATAACCTAGATCAAAGATTCACCTCGTATTTACAGTAGGGGTGAACCGCAACCCATTAGAAAAAGTGGCGACAAAATATCTACATGCTGGATAAATTAAATGAACAGATAAATTCTTAATTTAAGAAATCAAATATATTCTTTATATAAGTCTTCATTTTTACCCGCTATGTTTGAATTGAAAAATATAATAAAACATGTAGTTCTATCACTGCCATCTTGTCTTTTTGCATTCTCTCTCATTTCACTAACTCTGTGCCAATTATCGGTAGCCATTTGATGCTGGAACCAGGGATTCCACTTTCTGTTCGATATCAAAGCAGTTTTCGCCCGTATTTCGAGTACGTTGTTATTCACCCCTCTACTGTAAGTATGGGGTAAATCTTTTATCTACATGTAGCCTAGCCTTTCAACACTTTTTTGAATGGCTTGTTTAGTAGCCCTGTCACAGAGACAGCGCTGTGGGAGTAACTAGTCACAAACCGAATTAGGACAATCCTTTTCTGATTCTATGTAAGCCAGATTCACAAAGCTTCCACTGTGGCGACATTCGCTGAAACATGTTTCTAACAATGCCCCGCTTCAGTTCTACCGCGGTCTTATTTCCGAAGAACCAGCCGTAATTGGAGCAGTGATCAGGAACAGTTAGCTGGTTGTTGGAATGTTACGTCCTGGCAACATCTAAGGTCATATCAGGACGGGTACCAACTTGTGGCAGTACACATTCATGGCAACTTTATAGTGCTGCCCCACTGGGAAATCAATCCACCACCACCATGATCTGATATCCCACTCAGTCACATTGTCCTGATAATGAGCTAAGCAGTCCTTGTCCTATCCTATTAATGCCGAGTGCCAAGCTATGAAGTGACAAGTATTAATTTCCTAAGTCATTGGTTTGAGTAGCCCGGGAATGGAACTCCCGATCTCCTTCATTGGTGTCATGCGCTCTACTGATTTGGCCACAACGTCCGATTGTGATCAGGAATAAGGAGCATTTATCTTTGCTCGGCTCTCAGAGGTCACGTGTGTCGGGAGCTTGTCTGTCAATTAAGGCAGGTCTGTGTCCCGAACAGAGTAAACACATCTGCTGGGAGAGTGATATGGTCGCTGATTGAGTCAATTTAATAAGTGCGCATTTCCACTCATTATCGCTCATGTGATGCTGACGCAATCTGCAGGCGACATATGGGAAGCCAGTTGTGAATATTCAGTCTATATGTATCTTAGTTGGTTGATTGTTGGAGTTTTACGTCCTGGCAACATCTAAGGTTATATCAGGACAGGTACCGTCATGTGACAATGTACACTCATGGCGACTTTATAATGCTGCCCCACAGGGAAATCAGGCCGCCGGCACCATGACCCGATTTCCCATTCAGTCACATCATCCTGACATTGAGCTAAACAGTCCTTGCCCTATCCTATTAATGACGAGCGCCAGGCTAGGAAGCAACAAGTATCAATTTTATAAATCATTGGTTTGACTCGACCGGGAACCAAACTCCGAACCTCCCGCACGCGAGGCTCGCACTCTACTGATTCGGCCACCGTGCCCGGTTATATATGTGTCTTAGTAGTTAGGCTACTCCCGCAGCCCTACCTGACATGACTCATAAAGAATCCTATAGAAAACCCCCGCTGGATGGCTTGGTTATGGACATATAGCTACATCTAATATGCAAAATAGGACTATTTTGTTAAAATACTCATCTATCAGGGACGTAGCTAGACCTTTAACGATGTGTACTCATAATTTTGGCAGGGGGTTTAGGGGGCCGCTTACGGCGTCACACCCTTCCGAATATGAAATCATATCTAAGTAACCCCCCCCCCCCTCTCTCTCTCTCTCTTTCTCTTTATTATTTTTTAATTAATTTTTTTTCTTCACAAAACGATGTGGACGTTTTGGTGTACGCACGTACGCCTAGCTACGCCCCTGTCTATCATACATAGCCCACTACTTCGGAAGTGCATAACTGACAAAATCATGTAGATAAGGCCTAATAGACTTTTGAAAGGAGAGAATCCACTGATCACTATCTTGGTATGGTAGCATTTTCCCTCAGTTTGTCAACTATACGCAAAATAGATAAACATTGCTCACTAGAACCAGCACCTCAACAGCTTGTTTACAGGAGATTCTTAGCAAAGCATTTTTTGCTTGGATTAAACATGGCCGTCGTTCGCTCCTACTTGAAGTGAATATTGTATCTAGTGTAGTAAAGGTTTCAGTCCAGTTATATCAATCTAGTTGACTTTGGGGCTTGACCATAACAACAGTTTGGGCTATTTTCCATTCCAACCAGTGGTCCACTGGTTGGACAGCACATACATTTGTGTATGTGCTGTCCTGTCTGTGGGAAAGTGCATATAAAAGACCCCTTGCTGCATATTGGAAAGAGTAGCCTATGTGGCGGCAGCAGGTTTCCGCCCCAAAAATATGTCAGAATGACCATATGTTTGATGTCCAATAGCCGATGATATGAAAATCAATGTGCTCTACTTACTTTGACCATAGCAAATTGCACTGGCGGCCCTCTCCCACTGGAGGCGGTCTGGGGGTGGGGGTCTCCCCCTGAGAATTAGGAAAAAAGTGATATAAAATGGTGCATTTTGATGAAAAATATGTGCAAAACATCACCCCAAAACAAGCTGAAATGATTATTAGACAGGAGATTGCAAATTAAAATCGGGAAATCGGCAGATAGGGGTTATTTTGCTATATCTTAGGCTGATCTACCGCCAATTAAAGAGATAGGGGTTATTTTGCTATATTTTACGGAAATCTCCTGCCAAATCGGGTGCCTAGGCCCCTCTGTTGAGGTGGTGGCAACCCATGTCCCCACCCGCATGTGACTGGGTTCCGACAAATCTCTGTCGGTGACATGGCGCGCTCATGGCTTAATTGTGTGAGACGCATCCCACAATCCTGCAACTGACACGTAATACCCCAGTCACACTACAGCTTGCGACCACTTTGCAACCACCTTAGACCAAAAAACCCACAGTCACCAGTGACATCCTTGCGACCAAAACAATGGTTGCCGATGTCTCGGCGTTACTGGTGACTGTGGGTTCTTTTGGACACATTTTCAGTTTCGGCTATTTTCCGTTCCAACCAGTTGTCCACAACTGGTTCATCAAAGGTTGTGATATTTGCTGTTCTGTCTGTGGGGAAGTGCATATAAAAGAACCTTGCTGCTTGTTGGAAAGAGTAGCCTCCGGAGGCGTCGTTAAATAAAAGAAACTTTCCTTTTTATAATCTGCTCATATATAATGTATATACAATGCTCATACCAGACATATACAATTCTTATATAATACACGTATAATGCACATATAATGCACACATAGTGCATTTTTAATGAATATGCAGCGCATGCATATTCCAGATATAACACCTATACTATGCGTATATACTGCATATATAATGTACATATGATACATGTATAATGCGTGTATAATTTATTATTCTGCCTAAATCATAAATATATAATACTTATGTACTATATATATGACGCCTTTATAACACGTTTAGAAAACCTATAAATATTATATATATTATACATACTATGCGTAGTATATATAATATATAATATACATAATATAATATATGAATTGTGATATATATAATATATAATATCTATAATGGATAGCTACGATGTTGCAATGTCACAAAACACCAGCAAACTAACACATATATCTATCTATTTATATATTACGTTAGAATTGAGTATTGTTCGGACGACTTCGATGTTATATTACGTTAAAGTGTGTGTAGGTAATATCTTCAGGAGGGCCTGTCAACTCTTAATCTGGTATTACCCAGGGGCCTCATATTACTTTCAGCCTGGTGGCCTCGAGGCTTTTAATCCAACCCTAGGTATTGTGCAGGGGTATCAGCGACTGTGATATGATCACCAATTGGAGAGTGAGAACCTGCTTGGAGAGGGCGGGTGGAGTGAGAAATGGAAATGGGAGTGGAGAGTTGGGTGGATGGAGTAAGAAATATAAAGGTAGAAAGGGGAGTGAACAGGAGGGAATGAACAGGGAAGTGGGGAAAGGAATGGAGAGGGATTTGCGGGGTGATAGGGAGGGAACTGGGAAGGGGAGGGAGAAGGGTCGATAGGGGAGGAGGTTGCTAGAGGGAGAGTGTTGGAGTGTGGGAGAGATTGATTGATTGATTGATTGGTGGTTGCTTTACGCCGTGTCGGCAGTATAGGCCATATTCACGGTGAGAAATGTTTGTTTTTTGTTCAAACCATCGATTTTACATGTAAAAGCAGAAATCAATTATGTGCCAATAGACACTCATTAAATTAGAAAGCTCACAATCATATATTTGTGGTCAAGGGAAACAAATTCCCATAGAAAAAGAAAAGTTTATTAATAATTGATAGAATTTATTTAGTAAACTATATGAGGTGGTACAGTCCAGCTGCCCTCAAAAAGGCTAAAATGTTTTCCTGTTTTACTTTAGTAAAAAGGTCATGCATACTGTCTGCAGTGTAGAATTGTTGGCGCAGGACCAACAAATCAACGCAATAGTAAAATGTGTTTGAGTGTCAGCGGGGACTGACACCCAGTACATTCAGGGGGAGGTTTCTCCTTGAGCAGAAAAGCATGTGTAAGCCACGAGTGGCCAATACGGCAGAGGCTAAGGACCACTTGGTCCCGCCGACCTCCTGCATGAGTCTGTAGTGGTTTCCCCCCAGATGGTTCAATTTCTTTAAGTTTATTAATGTTTTCATCCCACTAATGTTGCCATTTGGATTTTATGTGGGTGGCTATTAGTAGTTTCAGATCAGAGTGAGGGATCAGACATGGTTCAAGATCACAGTTCAGGGCCTTCTTCGCAGACCGATCAGCTCGTTCGTTTCCTTGTATGCCGGCATGGCCAGCACAGGTGGATGTCATACCCATCCATTGCCAGTTAGTTCATTTTATAAATGACCGTTGCTAGAATAGGGTGATTCGTTTTCAGTCCAGCAACAGCCAGGAGGCAAGTGAAGGAATCACTGTATATAACATAGTTAGTGTAGTTGGATACCTCGATACACTCCAACGTGAGAAAGAGTGCTCGGGCTTCCACAGTTAAAATCGAACTCTGGTCCGGCAAGCGTATGCCAAATTTTTCCCGTCAGCAGACTGCCGCAGCAGCTACCCGGCTTTGGTCTTTCGAACCATCAGTGTATATGGAGAGGTGGTCTGCAAACTGGCGTTGAATCTCTGCATGCAGTCATTGACGTCCAACACTATTCCTCTCTGCATGCAGTCCTCCTCTGCATCCAACACTATTCCTCTCTGCATGCAGTCCTCCTCTGCATCCAACACTATTCCTCTCCTTGTGGGAGAGGAATAGTGTTGGATGGGGAGGAGGGAGGGAAGGTGAATGAGGGTTGTGGAGAGAATGGGGGGGGGGCAGGGGGGGCTTCTCCTCGGGCAGGGGGAGGGGTGAGGAGACCAGTGAAATACTGAGGAAAAAAAACCCCCAAAAACCGCCCGCCCGCCTGACCCTGATTATTATTTCAAAAGGACGATCAGCAACTTTGTATTTTATTTGGCTTTATGTGTCCAGATATAGTTCTCCACTTTCTAACATTTGTCATCACTAACATTACAGTTGACAGTAGAAAGAGCACTGGTTGTTGAATATCTCTCTGCATATGTATATTTGTGAATATATGTGCATCTGTGTGTAATGTCAGAGTTCAATATACCGTACATTGTTGGAAGGGAAGGTGAATGGCAGCAGAGGGAGAGGGAAACCAAGAACATCATGGTTTACAAATATTTCACAGTGGACAGGATTGAATTATTCACAGTCTATCAGAACAGCACACCATCAGGACAAGTGGAGAACCATTGCATCCAACCCTCGACTAGAGGACGGAACTATTGATTGATTGATTGTGTGTAATGGATGTGTACATATGTGCATAGGTATATGTGTGTGCATTTATGTGTATATATGTTTAACCGTACGGCTTTTCCGCCCCCGCCTAAGGTGAGCCTACGTGTTAATATAATTAATTGTTTCCATGTGAATTTCATTGGGCCAGCCGCCGCCATTGTAGCCTTACCTCCCGCCTGCGAGCAGTCCGTCGTTGGTGTCCGCCCCGTACGGAAGGCGCCAGCCAGAGTATCGTCTAAATACTAGATTTGCCGTCGTGCGCATTTATCGGCCTAAAGTGTATTTACATTAGGTTATTTCAGCTACTGGCTGCCCCCTTCGTCGTTGGAGATATTATGAATGTTACTAACTGAATCCAAATATGTGCAGTCCAGCCAGAGTTGCTGCCGCTGTCTCTATTATTTAGTTTACATTATATGTCGTGGTTCTAGCCTAAAAGTAACACTACGTTAATTCTGTGAATGCGTATGTTATTATATTCCCGCAGATGGGTGAATTACTTGCAGAAGGCCGACTTAGGCTTAAGGCCTCCCAGTTCACAGAAAGCAATCGAATATCAGGTTTCCATAGCGGTTAATCTACAATAAGACTGGAGGATAGTAAAGAATGCAAGGAACGTCCTGATTCACCTTCACAAGAGCTCACGGTTTATTCTTAACCAAAGACTAACATTGATACCAACGAAATATACGTGGTTTAATATTAATAACTGTCTCCCATTCCCTCCCGTGTGGTTTCTATAATTTAGTTTAGAATTTTTACCATAGAAAAGCCTAAATATCGGTGGAAAACGACGGAGTGTGCAAAAATACGTCCGCCGGGTCTGGCCCCGAATGCCCGACCTGGTTTCATTGCTTAGCTAGTCGCTAAGCAACGCTTTACCACCGCGAACCCTTGCCTGCCCAAGTGAAAGCAATTTGCGCGCCCGTAGAATGGGTGCGCAAATTGCTCACAGCAAGTAGACACGCCCACTTCATATGTATATATTTATTATATTTATGTGTGTAGAATTATATGTGCATATATGTATATATGTATATATCTGTGTATAACATGGATAAAGGTTAACTAACAATCACTGTCTTCCTTGATTTCAAAAAGACATTTGATACAATTGACCACACGATCCTGATGCAGACAGTAGCAAGAGCTGGATTAGGCAACAAACCATATAATTTCCTCACAAATTATCTCAAGAACAGGATGCAGTGAACACAACCAAACAACAATGAGTCCACCGCCCATAGAGTCACGACCGGAGTGCCACAGGGCTCCACCCTAGGACCCTGCTATTCCTAATCTTTATTAATGACCTATCACTAGTATCTGAAAGAGCAACATTTACATTATTTGCTGATGACGCAGCACTCACAGTCCACGATAGAGATCTTGTGGCAGCTGCAGCACAGATAGCCATGGTGCTAGATAAGGTGAATACATGGTGCCATGAAAATAAACTAACAGTAAATAGTGCCAAGACAGAGTATGTGATCTATGGGATGAAAATTACAAAAACAAGAGCCCCTCAAATCCAACTACAAACGGGTGGTACCTTACTTCGTGAAGTGGACTCCTACAAATACCAGAGAAACACAAACAATACTTGCCTTCAAAAATGCATATAGAGCCCATCTGGTTATTCAGTCCCTTGAATGAATACTGCAGTAATTACTAGAAAAGCCCTGAGCTTCTGCCCATAAACATATATATTTTACAGCAGGAGCCACTCCCTTAATTCTACAGGATCGGTGCTGTAACTAATACAGCACTGATCAAACTTTGATTATTCAGACTGTCAATTCCAATAGTAAGATGGCCGGAAGACCAGTGATCCTGCGCTGACAAATGTCATATTCAGATGAATAAATACTTTAACCCCCCCCCCCCAATATATGTATCAATATATGTGTACATATATTGTATATTTGTGTCTATACGTATTTATTTGTGTATAAAATAATACATATGTGTATATATGTATACATGTTATATTCATATATAGGCAAATATATTCGTATATATGTATTTATGTATAAATACGTATGTATATATGTGTACAAATATTGTACATATGTGCATAAATATATGTACATGTGAATATATATATATTCTTAAGTATACATGCTATCCATGTGCATATGTGTATATATCCATATAATCTGCTAATTGCTTTATATAATATTTTCAAATGGAGAACATGTATACAAAAACCTAACGCACACTACTACTCAGCAATTACTTCTAGATTCTTTTACAAAATCTGCACACCTTGCAATTACTCATGCATCTAGTCTCCCACAAACAATCTATTTTAGAAATACTCACTGTAGATGGTTTGGTAATCATGCCCCCTAAGATATATATAACTTAGATATAACTGATTCAGACTGTCATCAAAGGAATGCGGCTCCCTGCCTGTCCGTCTTTTGTGTCTCACATATCACTGCTATTTTTAGATAATCCAATTAGAGATTGAACATTTTAACATCGGCTAGCAATTCATTCAAATGAGGGTACCATTATATACATGTATATATATGTATAATATCTATATATATGAATATATATGTGATATATAATGCATGATGGGAATATAAATGGGTGGAGCTAAAGCTGGTCTAGTTATTTGAAAATTATTTATTGTCTTAATAAGTATTTATTCACCTTGTTTGTAAGTATAACCTATATTTATTCATATATATGTATATATAGAAATATATATATAATATATAGAAATATATATATAGAAATATATATAGAAATAAATATATATATAGAAATATATATATATATAAATAAATATATATAAATACATATATATATACTATATATAAATATATAGTCACTCGTGTGTGCTATATAATTTATTATGTCAATATAAATAATATAGAAGCCCAGATATATTATTATATTCTAACACTTTACATATATATCACATCTGTTCTATTTAATTTATGTGAATATAAATAAGAACGCTACTCAGATATCTTATTATATTTCTATTACTATATACACATATATAAAAATATAGTAATACTCTATATTATATTTCTATGGCTATATGTATGTGAAAATACCAAATGCGTGCGTCCCTGGTGTCACATAATGGAACTGTGAGGGATTGTGTCCTTGTTTATATTACCATAAAACGTAATTATAGATCATATATATATAATTAATTAACACATATGTGTGACGGTATACATATATAGTCACCCATATATGCTATTTAATTTATTATTTAAAAATAATAACGATATCAAATATATTATTGGACGTAACCCATTTCCTTTACATGGCCACTGGCGCCACCTCGAGTCATTTCCTGAGAATTCACCGATTCCATAGCCAGTTATATTAGCATTCCGTATATATGTGTGGACACTAAATAAATCACCCAATACGTAGTCATATCAGGATGGGTACCGACTTGTGACAGTGTGCAGTGTACTTACTCATGCCGTGAATATGGCGATAGCTGCCAACATGGCATAAAACCCCTCAAGCCACCCACTCACCTCCCCTACATTCTGGCGTGTAAGCTGAAGCTGTGACCTGGCGCGCTGGGTCGCAGCTTCAATCCTTCCTGAGGAACCAGCGAAACTTGAAACACCGTTATTTGTCAACGCGTCCCACAGTCCCGGTTTCAGCGCCCTTTATGTATAACTACTGACATTTGGCCTCTTTGTGGCTGTCAATGGCGTGTTCCAATTCACTGAGGGGGCAGGTGCACTTTGTCTCGCTGTCTCTATGAGTTCTGTCATCTGGGTTGAGTATATATAGTAATACTCTATATTATATTTCTATGGCTATATGTATGTGAAAATACCTTGGCTGCAGGTGTATTCTTAGGGGACGTTAATAAATTACGTCATGATTATTTTAATTGTTTTTTCAAGATACCCTCCCCTCATCCCGATGTCAGTCTTAGTTTTTCTCCCTCCTTATTTCCCTAACACTGCTGTTAGAGAGCATATTCGTGGTGGAAATCGTTTATAAGACCTTTTCCCACAAAGCATGATGCATAGTCAGCTAGTACCCACAACACTAAATCTTTTACTATCCTAGTTGTTCGTGGAAATCGTCTATTTGAAGATGTCAAATGTAACTCCAGAAAATAATATTTCAAGAACCTTTTTAAATTTTGTATTACCAACCCATTATCTAATCCTGATCTACAGCCCTCTACCGGACGCGGTGGTCGAATCGGTAGAGTGCAGGTTTCCTGTGCGGAAGGTTGGGAGTTTTAATCCCAGCCGAATCAAAGCAATGACTTATACAATTGATACCTGTCGCTACCTAGCCCGGGGCTCAGCATTACTAGGATATGACAAGCACTGGTTCACACAGTATCAGGATAATCTGACCGTGTGGGATATCGGGTCATAGTGCCGGTGGCCTGGTTTCTCAGTGGGACAGCACCATAAAGTTACCATCAGTGCACACTGCCACAAGTCGGAACCCATCCTGATATGACCTTAGATGTTGCTAGGATGTCAAAGAACAACAAACAACTCCTCTACCGTCATGTCAAGTTCAATGCGATTTCTCAAGCACCCCCCCCCCCCCCCCCCAACTACGCACTCTACCCTCCCACCCCGTCATCCTGACCTAATTTGTGTATTCTGCCATTTGCGTTGTGCACATGTATACATTGGAGACGACTCTAATTCAGGTGCAATCCAGCCCTTCCGGCCCCCACCCTGGAACCCCCTCCTATCACCCTCTCCCCCAAGCACCACTCAGGCGCAGCACCATAAAGAGAAACCAGGAAACCTGAACGCCTCTTATGACCACCAGACACCTCCCGACAGAGGCGACTGACTATCAGACTGGTTTGGTTCAGTGTCAGGATAATGTGACTGAGTGGGATCTCAGGTCATGGTGCTGGTGGCCTGGTCTCTCAGTGGTGCAACACTATCAAAGTTGCCATGAGTGCGCACTCTCACAAGTCAGTACCTGTCATGATATGACCTTAGATGTTGCCAGGATGTAAAACTGCAACAACCTACCAACCAAGAATTGCCATTATGACGCCGCGCCCTCTAGCGGACTGATGTGTCCCTGTTGAAAGTCCCCGGCTGTATATACTACTAGCACAAGAGAACCTCTCTCCTCTTCTACTCCCACCCACCTCTGATGGCGCCATCTGCCGACCATTGGACTATTTGTTTAGTTTGCTTTGTTGTGGGGTTTTGCGTCCTAGCTTCCTCTACGGTCTTGTCAGAATAGATACCGACTTGTGACAGTGCACACTCAAAGTTACTTTATAGTGCTGTCTCACTGGAAGACAAGGTCGCCGGCACCATGACTCGATATTCCACTCAGTCACATTATCCTGATACTAAACAAACAAGTCCTTGTCCCATCATATCAGAGCAGAGCGCCAGGTTATGTAGCAAGAAGTTTAAATTTGATAAATTATTGGTTTGACTCGGCCAAGATTCGAACTCTTGACCTCTGTACGGGAAGACTGTGTAATAATACCGTTACACCCATACCAACACCAACACCAACAGCGACTCCCAAACCAACATCAAGACCAGTACCAACACCCACAGAAACACCAGTACCCCACAGCAACACCCATACACAAACCAATACCCAAACCAACACCAACATCCGGGGGACTCGAACCCACGGGTTCGAACACTGGTCAAGTGAAACCAATGACTTAAAAATTGATACATCTCGCTTCCTAGCCTGGCACTCAGCATTATTAGGATAGGGCAAGGACTGGTGGGCTTAGTGTCAGGATAATGTGACTGAGTGCAATATCAGGGCATGGTGCCGGAGGCCTGGTCTCCCAGTTGGGCAGCACTATAAAGTAGCCATGAGTCGTCACAAGTCGGTACCCGTCCTGTTGTGACCTTAGATCTTAGATGTTGCCAGGACGTAAAACTCCAACAACCAACCAACACCAAAACAATATCAACACCAACATCGACAGCAAAAGCAACACCATGTGCATATCAAACCAACACCAACAGCATCACCAACACCAACCAGGTGCTGATCAAGTCTGATACTAAACGCCCTCTCGCCGCCATTTAATCAGTCCGCGATCAATGATCAATCAATCAAGTTCGTCCAATAATAACCATCCAGGTTTGGACTTCTCACTGAGTCCTCAATTCATTTATTCCTCATTATCAGCTACCAGGACATGTTCACCTGTTTTTCAATTAATTTTTTTTATTTGGTACATTAGTTGTTTAAGCGAGGGAAATTTCAGTCGCAGACGACTGGTCTTCCTCATTCCACTGCTCCTTGCCCTATCCTAATAATGCCAAACGTCTGGCTAGGGAGCAACAAGTATAAATCTTTAAGTCATTGGTTTGACCCGACCAGGATTCGAACCCACGATCCCATGATCTACCAATATGGGAGATGGACACTCTAACTCATTCGGCCATCCCGTCTGGTTCGAGTTCAATGAGTTCAAACCTGCCTGATTATCTAGAAAAGCTATGAGACGACATCAAAATAATCCAACCCGCAATAGATTAAGTCAGTTGGCCAGTGGCCCAGCAGCCACCGCAGCCATTGGGTAAATAGCCAAGTTGGCAAGAAATGAGGGCGGCAATATTGTCAGAATGATGAATGTTAGTCCGCACAGTACCAGGGGTGACGCAATACACAGGTACACACTGTGAGGCAGTTAAAGACCTGGAAGAGGTCGCGTGACCAAATATTTAAAAAACATGGTTTTATAAATGCTTGAAGTTGCATAGTCCGATGGTTTTGAGTTTGTGTCATTTTCTGAGATAAATATATCACGTTGATTGTTATAATCTTCCTTACTTTGGTTTGCGATACCTTTTGTTTTGTTGGCTAACTTTGGAGATAATTGAAGCGAAAACATGCAAGATTAATTTTGGCAAGCACACCAAACCTCTGATACCATATGCTTATGCAGTAGCAGGTTCTATTAAAGTGACTCAGTGTTCCCTTCTCTGTGGCAACAAGTGCTTAATAAATGCATTGGTATCTAAGTTAGATATGTAGAATCAGATGTAGGCGAATGCTTTGGTTTTGAAAATTTGATGATTCATCGGACTGTGCAACTTTAAAAGCTGTATAATCCGATGAAAACATCAACTCTTCAAAACTAAAGGCTCAGTCACACCTTACTGGATTGGGGTACCGGATAGAAAACGGACACTGTCCGGTGAAATATGTCAATGTCCGTTTTATATATGGTACGCATCCAGCGTGTCCGTTCTCTGTCCGGTGGTGTCCGGTGTGTACGATGGCAAGTTTTGAGCATGCATAAAACTTGTACCGGACACCACCGGACTGATGTGTACAGTTGGTGTCCGTTTTAAGTCCGTTTAGTCCGTTTTGTCCGGTTCATGTCCGGTACCCATCCGTTACGTCTCCGGTTTGCTTCCTGCAGAGTCTGTTGACGGTGTAGCGGGAATTTGATCAGTATATGTTTTCGACGCGTCCGTGAACAGTCCAGTACGTGTCCGGTTGATGTTCGGTCCGTCCGTTAGACATTCGGTTGTCGTCCGGTTATCATCCGGTGGCTATTCGTTAATTTACGTTCCTTGTCCGTTTAGCATCCGTTTTGTCCAGTGGAAAGCGCACCATTTCGACACATTTTGGTACATTTTGATACCGAACACCCCCGCACTAGAAAATTCTTTGTCCAGTTGTGTCCGGTACTCAATCCGGTAAGGTGTGACATGCACTTAATGCACTGACCTAGATTTAAACCTATATGTCCAACTTAGATACGCCGGTGCACTCATTAAACATTTATTGCAGTCTGGTTTTCCCGTGGTTTGCTGTTTTACTCCAACAAAGACAAAGAAAGCGAATGTCAGTTTGCACACTGACATTAATTTAGCATGCATGCACTTCAATCATCCCCAACCCGCCAATTACCATCGTTTTTAGGTTCCTGAAAATTACAACTTTAAAGCTGCATAGTCAGATGAAAACATCGAATTTTCAAAACCAAAGCAATTATCTCAATTTGCATCTAGTTGTCTAACTTAGATACTGGTGCACTTATCAAACATTTGTCGTGACATAGAAAGGCATTTCCAGGCAATTTAATATAACCTGTTACTGCAGAAGCCTACAATGCCAGAGTTTTGGCTAGAATTGTCAAAAGTTAGCCATTTAAATTCAAAGTTACTTCAAACTAAAGTAAGATAGATTATAATGATCAACCTACTATATTTATCTCAGAAAATTAGAGAAACTCTAAACACCTGGACTATGCAACTGTAACTAAAACAACGCTAAGTGAAACCGATTTCGACAGAGACACAACAAACTCTAGACACCCGGACTGTGCAACTTTAACTAAAACAACACTAAGTGAAACCGATTTCAACAGAGACACAACAAACTCTAGACACCCGGACTGTGCAACTGTAACTAAAACAACGCTAAGTGAAACCGATTTCGACAGAGACACAACAAACTCTAGACACCCGGACTGTGCAACTTTAACTAAAACAACACTAAGTGAAACCGATTTCGACAGAGACACAACAAACTCTAGACACCTGGACTGTGCAACTGTAACTAAAACAACACTAAGTGAAACCGATTTCGACAGAGACACAACAAACTCTAGACACCCGGACTGTGCAACTTTAACTAAAACAACACTAAGTGAAACCGATTTCAACAGAGACACAACAAACTCTAGACACCCGGACTGTGCAACTGTAACTAAAACAATGCTAAGTGAAACCGATTTCAACAGAGACACAACAAACTCTAGACACCCGGACTGTGCAACTGTAACTAAAACAACGCTAAGTGAAACCGATTTCGACAGAGACACAACAAACTCTAGACACGGACTGTGCAACTTGAACTAAAACAACGCTAAGTGAAACCGATTTCAACAGAGACACAACAAACTCTAGACACCCGGACTGTGCAACTTTAACTAAAACAACACTAAGTGAAACCGATTTCAACAGAGACACAACAAACTCTAGACACCCGGACTGTGCAACTTTAACTAAAACAACACTAAGTGAAACCGATTTCGACAGAGACACAACAAACTCTAGACACCCGGACTGTGCAACTTTAACTAAAACAACACTAAGTGAAACCGATTTCAACAGAGATACAACAAACTCTAGACACCCGGACTGTGCAACTGTAACTAAAACAACACTAAGTGAAACCGATTTCAACAGAGACACAACAAACTCTAGACACCCGGACTGTGCAACTTTAACTAAAACAACACTAAGTGAAACCGATTTCAACAGAGACACAACAAACTCTAGACACCCAGACTGTGCAACTGTAACTAAAACAACACTAAGTGAAACCGATTTCAACAGAGACACAACAAACTCTAGACACCCGGACTGTGCAACTTTAACTAAAACAACACTAAGTGAAACCGATTTCGACAGAGACACAACAAACTCTAGACACCCGGACTGTGCAACTGTAACTAAAACAACACTAAGTGAAACCGATTTCGACAGAGACACAACAAACTCTAGACACCCAGACTGTGCAACTGTAACTAAAACAACACTAAGTGAAACCGATTTCAACAGAGACACAACAAACTCTAGACACCCGGACGGTGCAACTTTAACTAAAACAACGCTAAGTGAAACCGATTTCAACAGAGACACAACAAACTCTAGACACCCGGACTGTGCAACTTTAACTAAAACAACACTAAGTGAAACCGATTTCGACAGAGACACAACAAACTATAGACACCCGGACTGTGCAACTTTAACTAAAACAACACTAAGTGAAACCGATTTCAACAGAGACACAACAAACTCTAGACACCCGGACTGTGCAACTTTAACTAAAACAACACTAAGTGAAACCGATTTCAACAGAGACACAACAAACTCTAGACACCCGGACTGTGCAACTGTAACTAAAACAACACTAAGTGAAACCGATTTCAACAGAGACACAACAAACTCTAGACACCCGGACTGTGCAACTTTAACTAAAACAACAGTAAGTGAAACCGATTTCAACAGAGACACAACAAACTCTAGACACCCGGACTGTGCAACTTTAACTAAAACAACACTAAGTGAAACCGATTTCAACAGAGACACAACAAACTCTAGACACCCGGACTGTGCAACTTTAACTAAAACAACACTAAGTGAAACCGATTTCAACAGAGACACAACAAACTCTAGACACCCGGACTGTGCAACTTTAACTAAAACAACACTAAGTGAAACCGATTTCAACAGAGACACAACAAACTATAGACACCCGGACTGTGCAACTTTAACTAAAACAATGCTAAGTGAAACCGATTTCAACAGAGACACAACAAACTCTAGACACCCGGACTGTGCAACTTTAACTAAAACAACGCTAAGTGAAACCGATTTCAACAGAGACACAACAAACTCTAGACACCCGGACTGTGCAACTTTAACTAAAACAACACTAAGTGAAACCGATTTCAACAGAGACACAACAAACTCTAGACACCCGGACTGTGCAACTTTAACTAAAACAACAGTAAGTGAAACCGATTTCAACAGAGACACAACAAACTCTAGACACCCGGACTGTGCAACTTTAACTAAAACAACACTAAGTGAAACCGATTTCAACAGAGACACAACAAACTCTAGACACCCGGACTGTGCAACTTTAACTAAAACAACGCTAAGTGAAACCGATTTCAACAGAGATACAACAAACTCTAGACACGGACTGTGCAACTTGAACTAAAACAACACTAAGTGAAACCGATTTCAACAGAGACACAACAAACTCTAGACACCCGGACTGTGCAACTTTAACTAAAACAACGCTAAGTGAAACCGATTTCAACAGAGACACAACAAACTCTAGACACCCGGACTGTGCAACTTTAACTAAAACAACACTAAGTGAAACCGATTTCGACAGAGACACAACAAACTCTAGACACCCGGACTGTGCAACTTGAACTAAAACAACACTAAGTGAAACCGATTTCGACAGAGACACAACAAACTCTAGACACCCGGACTGTGCAACTTTAACTAAAACAACACTAAGTGAAACCGATTTCGACAGAGACACAACAAACTCTAGACACCCGGACTGTGCAACTTGAACTAAAACAACACTAAGTGAAACCGATTTCAACAGAGACACAACAAACTCTAGACACCCGGACTGTGCAACTTTAACTAAAACAACACCAAGTGAAACCGATTTCAACAGAGACACAACAAACTCTAGACAACCGGACTGTGCAACTTTAACTAAAACAACGCTAAGTGAAACCGATTTCAACAGAGACACAACAAACTCTAGACACCCGGACTGTGCAACTGTAACTAAAACAACGCTAAGTGAAACCGATTTCAACAGAGACACAACAAATTCTAGACACCCGGACTGTGCAACTTTAACTAAAACAACGCTAAGTGAAACCGATTTCAACAGAGATACAACAAACTCTAGACACCCGGACTGTGCAACTTTAACTAAAACAACACTAAGTGAAACCGATTTCAACAGAGACACAACAAACTCTAGACACCCGGACTGTGCAACTTTAACTAAAACAACACTAAGTGAAACCGATTTCGACAGAGACACAACAAACTCTAGACACCCAGACTGTGCAACTGTAACTAAAACAACGCTAAGTGAAACCGATTTCGACAGAGACACAACAAACTCTAGACACCCAGACTGTGCAACTGTAACTAAAACAACGCTAAGTGAAACCGATTTCGACAGAGACACAACAAACTCTAGACACCCAGACTGTGCAACTTTAACTAAAACAACAGTAAGTGAAACCGATTTCAACAGAGACACAACAAACTCTAGACAACCGGACTGTGCAACTGTAACTAAAACAACGCTAAGTGAAACCGATTTCGACAGAGACACAACAAACTCTAGACACCCGGACTGTGCAACTGTAACTAAAACAACACTAACTGAAACCGATTTCAACAGAGACACAACAAACTCTAGACACCCGGACTGTGCAACTTTAACTAAAACAACACTAAGTGAAACCGATTTCAACAGAGACACAACAAACTCTAGACACCCGGACTGTGCAACTTTAACTAAAACAACGCTAAGTGAAACCGATTTCAACAGAGACACAACAAACTCTAGACACCCGGACTGTGCAACTGTAACTAAAACAACGCTAAGTGAAACCGATTTCGACAGAGACACAACAAACTCTAGACACCCGGACTGTGCAACTTTAACTAAAACAACACTAAGTGAAACCGATTTCGACAGAGACACAACAAACTCTAGACACCCGGACTGTGCAACTTTAACTAAAACAACGCTAAGTGAAACCGATTTCGACAGAGACACAACAAACTCTAGACACCCGGACTGTGCAACTGTAACTAAAACAATGCTAAGTGAAACCGATTTCAACAGAGACACAACAAATTCTAGACACCCGGACTGTGCAACTGTAACTAAAACAATGCTAAGTGAAACCGATTTCAACAGAGACACAACAAACTCTAGACACCCGGACTGTGCAACTTTAACTAAAACAACGCTAAGTGAAACCGATTTCAACAGAGACACAACAAACTCTAGACACCCAGACTGTGCAACTGTAACTAAAACAACACTAAGTGAAACCGATTTTAACAGAGACACAACAAACTCTAGACACCCGGACTGTGCAACTTTAACTAAAACAACGCTAAGTGAAACCGATTTCGACAGAGACACAACAAACTCTAGACACCCGGACTGTGCAACTTTAACTAAAACAACACTAAGTGAAACCGATTTCGACAGAGACACAACAAACTCTAGACACCCGGACTGTGCAACTGTAGCTAAAACAATGCTAAGTGAAACCGATTTCGACAGAGACACAACAAACTCTAGACACCCGGACTGTGCAACTTTAACTAAAACAACACTAAGTGAAACCGATTTCGACAGAGACACAACAAACTCTAAACACCTGGACTGTGCAACTTTAACTAAAACAACAGTAAGTGAAACCGATTTCGACAGAGACACAACAAACTCTAGACACCCGGACTGTGCAACTTTAACTAAAACAACGCTAAGTGAAACCGATTTCGACAGAGACACAACAAACTCTAGACACCCGGACTGTGCAACTTTAACTAAAACAACAGTAAGTGAAACCGATTTCGACAGAGACACAACAAACTCTAGACACCCGGACTGTGCAACTGTAACTAAAACAACACTAAGTGAAACCGATTTCAACAGAGACACAACAAACTCTAGACACCCGGACTGTGCAACTTTAACTAAACACGCTAAGTGAAACCGATTTCGACAGAGACACAACAAACTCTAGACACCCGACTGTGCAACTGTAACTAAAACAATCTAAGTGAAACCGATTTCAACAGAGACACAACAAACTCTAGACACCAGACTGTGCAACTGTACTAAACAACGCTAAGTGAAACCGATTTCGACAGAGACACAACAAACTCTAGACACCCGGACTGTGCAACTGTAACTAAAACAATGCTAAGTGAAACCGATTTCGACAGAGACACAACAAACTCTAGACACCCAGACTGTGCAACTGTAACTAAAACAACGCTAAGTGAAACCGATTTCGACAGAGATACAACAAACTCTAGACACGGACTGTGCAACTTGAACTAAAACAACGCTAAGTGAAACCGATTTCGACAGAGATACAACAAACTCTAGACACCCGGACTGTGCAACTGTAACTAAAACAACGCTAAGTGAAACCGATTTCGACAGAGACACAACTATATGAATAGGGTTTATGTTTCTTCAGTACATTTCTGGCTAAAATATTCCCAGATAGTTACTGAAGAAAGACCAGAAAAGAGCACTTTTATATTGTAAACAGAAATTAATGTGTACTCTACATACAGATAACATAGTTAAACACAAATAAAATATTTACTTTATGGCTGATACAGTATCGGTTAAAGCAATTACATCCAATCTGCTTATTGTGTTACACTAGATGCCAGATTTCCTCCTTTCTTTAGTGCATCTACATATGTATATATATTTTTAAAAAGAAAAGATATATATATATATAAGTTAAAATTTGACCGTCCCAACGGGTCTATAGGCGATAACGGCCAGACGCAGCTGCTTAGAGCCACTCACAGGTGGCGCCAGTGTGGTCAATACTGTACTACACAGGGTCAGTTAATATACTATTACATAGGGAACTGAAGATAGATTGTGTCCTTGTTTATATTCCCATTATAGAATATAGAGCACATATATCATCATGCTGTCGGCCGCGATGCGACAAAGACTGCTTTCATTACTTGACCGCCGCTCTCCATTCAGCTCTCTGCTGTGAGAGTGATGCCTTGTGTGGTTGTACATTTCATGAAAGCTGCCTGCAAAAGTGTTGAAGTGCTGCTGGCTTTTGCAAGTTACCAAGTTACCGGGGAGAAAATAGAGGTTTCACACTGGCAAGACCATGTCAAGAGAGGCGCAAAACTATTTGTCCCTGCAGTGGCTGGTCGGAAGATGTTGGGAGTTCCATTCATCAACCGCCCTTAATGCTGCCACAGTGACATGGTTTTCTATTTAGGGTTTGCTCCCTTAGCCTTCGGTTCTGTCAAGAACCTGTAGCACAAGGCAGTGGTTTACAACTCTGCAGGGCAGGGGCGTCAAACTCCCTGAGGTGTTGCAATACCTGCAATACCTGCATACCACATATATAGATATACATATATCTCTGGTAACCCTTACAAGTGGAATGACTCACAACTGTGCAGAGTAGACCTACTATTCCATACGCTATTCGACTACACATTTGATTTAATAGTAAGTTATAGGCATTGAATGTTGAAATAACCAAACCTTCATAAAAAATATGTTAGGTTATCGCATATCTAGGCTATATATTCTTCCCCCTCAACGATGTTATAACCAAACTACAAGAGTGAAATGACGTTACTAAGGGAGTTGGTGTATTTTCAAACCCGATAATTTACATTACAACTTACTTTAAAGCTCCATAATCTGATGATGCATTACATTTTCAAAACCAAAACAATTACATGTATTTAGATTTGATTCTATATATCTAAAGTAGATACTGATGCACTTATCAAGCATTTATTGCCACCTAGAAGGGAATACTGAGTAAATTGAATAGATCCTCTAGAAGCCTATGGTAGTTTTGGTGTGCTTGTCAAAACTAAATTTGCATGTTTGCACTTCAAATATCTCAAAAGTTAGGCATTTAAAATAAATGTTCCTTCAAACTAAAGTAAGGTTGATTATAGCGGTCAGCCTAATATATTTATATCAGAAAATAACAGAACCTCAAAACCATCGCACTATACAACTTTAATAATGGAATTGGTGTATCTTCAAACCCGATAATTTAAAATAAAACTCACTTCAAAATAAAGTAAAGTAAGAATATGGCAATATGTGTACCATATTCAGCAAAACACAAGAACAACTAAGGTCAGAAACCCCAAAGCATCGGATCATGCACCTGTTACATATTTAATAGTCGAAGTGGGTGTGCCGAGTAATTTCAAATAGGTTCAAGGCGAAGGCTGAGGGTGATTTAAAAGCACTCCACCTGCTCATATTGACTATTTTGGCTGATATTGATAAGCAATCAGAAATTTCCAGGACGTAAAACTGCAACAAGGAAACAAACAAACAAGATAAACAATCGTCTCTTTCTCTTCTGTTGGCACATATAAACAGAGGTATTTTGCTATCCGCTTTATTCTAGTGAATTCAAATCGCTCTAGCTTCATTCAGCCATAACAGAAAGCAGTCCGGTATCAAAAGTAACGGGTGTGCAAATACCAGATAGTACGGACTAGTTTATGGATATGACAATACGATATAGTGGATCTATTACCCGATGCACCGCTTGCGAGCAGGAAGCTAAACACACATCAGCTGAGAAGGGTCCACAGCGACGAAAGGAGGACAAACTGGTGACCATACCCTTGCAGGATGAGTTTCCCATTCTTTAAGTACTGACATCGTGTGATTTAAACAGAAGTTGATGTAGATAAATTTCAAATATACTTCAAGCACTTTAATCTGTGCAAAAGATACATAAATGTGGAACTATGTCTGAACAAGAAACTACTACAACAATAATGGACGTATTCCATGGGACCTTTCCATAATTTGAGCCAATCAGAGCTGTTCTTTTCGATTGCAAATGGCAGCCCCCTATGGGGGCCGCCATTTGGAATCGGGGCCGCCATTTGGAATTGAAAAGAACAGATCTGATTGGCTGACACTGAGAGCTGTTCTCAGCCAATCAGAGCTGTTCTTTTCGAGTGTAAATGGCGGCCCCCATGGGAGGCAGCCATTTGCCAGGCTCAGACGAGTTCAAATGTGGCTGGTTGTCCCTCTCCTTTCAGCGCTGAATATGCTTATGCATTAGCCAGCCAGCTGGGCACACACGTCATTGTGACGTGGCACACCCTGAGTACACAAGTCATTGTAGTGTGGTACATATTGAGCACACACATCATTGTGACATGGCACACCCTGAGTACACAAGTCATTGTAGTGTGGTACATATTGAGCACACACATCATTGTGATGTGGTACACCCTGAGTACACAAGTCATTGTAGTATGGTACATATTGAGCACACACATCATTGTGAGCTGGTACACCCTGAGTACACAAGTCATTGTAGTGTGGTACATATTGAGCACACACATCATTGTGATGTGGTACACCCTGAGTACACAAGTCATTGTAGTATGGTACATATTGAGCACACACATCATTGTGAGCTGGTACACCCTGAGTACACAAGTCATTGTAGTGTGGTACATATTGAGCACACACATCATTGTGATGTGGTACACCCTGAGTACACAAGTCATTGTAGTATGGTACATATTGAGCACACACATCATTGTGAACTGGTACACCCTGAGTACACAAGTCATTGTAGTGTGGTACATATTGAGCACACACATCATTGTGATGTGGTACACCCTGAGTACACAAGTCATTGTAGTGTGGTACATATTGAGCACACACATCATTGTGATGTGGTACACCCTGAGTACACATGTCATTGTAGTGTGGTACATATTGAGCACACACATCATTGTGATGTGGTACACCCTGAGTACACAAGTCATTGTAGTGTGGTACATATTGAGCACACACATCATTGTGATGTGGTACACCCTGAGTACACATGTCATTGTAGTGTGGTACATATTGAGCACACACATCATTGTGACATGGTACACCCTGAGTACACAAGTCATTGTAGTGTGGTACATATTGAGCACACACATCATTGTGATGTGGCACACCCTGAGTACACATGTCATCGTAGTGTGGTACATATTGAGCACACACATCATTATGACATGGCACACCCTGAGTACACATGTCATCGTAGTGTGGTACATATTGAGCACACACATCATTGTGACATGGTACACCCTGAGTACACATGTCATCGTGGTATGGTACACAACGGAAACACACATCATTGTGGTTGACACAATGGCCCAGTTGGGAAGTGGTGAAGGGCCAGAATTCACGGCTGTAGTGTAAGCAGGAAGTGTCCGCTAGCCGTGCTTCCGGTGTGTTTATGGCAAGCAATTCCGATTGACTATAATGACAGGCGGCCATGTTGGATGCTGACCGTTACTATGGTAGCGGATCCTACCTGTCATTTGGATTTGGCCAATGTTGCGCCTACTGCCTGGTCGCTACCTCTCATCTCCCTCTGACCCTCCCTCCTCTCGGTTTCACCGCCCCCCCCCCCCGCCCCTCTGCCCCGCCCTCCCTCATTCCCCTTCCCCTCCCCTTCCCCCTCCCATCCATACCCATCCCTCTCCCTATCTCCTTCCTCATCCACCTTACCCAGTAGACTCCCAGCGCTCTCACACCACACCTTCCTCCCTCCCCCTTCCTCCCTCCCCCTGCACCCCTTCCTCTCCCCTCCCTTTCTCTCCCCCCCCCCTTCTCAGTCGGCACTCTCACACCTCACCTCATGACCCCTCCCCCTCCCTGATGTATGTGGGGGGGGGGGGGGAGGAAGGTCCCCTCTGGTTGCATGTTGCTACTCCTATAGAACTCCCACCACCACCACTACCCCCACCCTGGCCCTCCACCTCTCCACCCCCACCCATTCCCGCCACCATACACACATTCTGTGTGGTGGGGGCTGACCGTATGTGTGGTTGGGATGTAGGTGGGTATGGTGGGGGTGTAGGTGTAGGTGTCTGTGGTGGGTGTCTAGGGTGTGTATGGTGGAGGTGTAGGTGGTTTGTGGTGGAGTTGTCGGGGTCTGTTCTCTTGATTACACAGTACAGGTTGAGTCTTATGCCTAGTACACACCTCCCGTATAGGATTCGCGCACTAAAACTCGCGACTCGACCCGACCCGCTTAAAACTGAAAACGGGCCGATTCGTTTTTTGAATCGCGAATCGCAATCGTAAATGCCGCTTTTAGCACTAAAAACTGAGTTTTATGCGCGAATCGCAATCGCTAGGTGTGCGCGGGGGGTGCACACCTAGCGATTTTTGTGCGCGAAATGGGCAATTTTCAATCGTAAACGGGAGGTGTGCGCGCACAAATGGTAGGTGTGTACCAGGCATTAGTGTTATAGGGTCTTTTGGTTTGGTAAATGGTTCTTTCATTCTTTAAATGCCAAAAGCCAAGAAGGTGTCGCAAATCAAGCATGTGCCAAAGCACCTGTTCTGCGGCACCAAACTAGGTCACTATGAACGATTCTCACTGCTGGTTGCCTAGGGTGGGTACAGGTAACACTGTAGTTACTCCAGTAGCACTGTCTCCAGTTGCACCACCCCACGACATTATTGTGAACAGGCCCAGTTCAAATCTCTGGTGTTCTTTATTATTGAAAGGGCACTAAAGACACAGATGTCAAAGGAAATACTGCATTTGATTCAGAAAGAAGTCTTATTAGTCCAGCTGGGCCCAATCTGTATATATAAAGAATTCTCGGGCGCAAGTGACAGTGTAGCGTCCAGGATAGAAGCTTGCCGGTGGTGGCGCCACCGGTCACGTGGTTGAAGGGGGCAGGGGGGCATACATCAAGTAAGCCACCCTATCAGTAATAAGGTATGAAATAAACATATACTCCCTTTCGTGCCTTTTTACTCGCATAATGCTTGTACATCACATACATACCCTCTGTGTTTTATTAATGCTACAATCATTGACAAATATTACTTTAAATAACAGCTAATGTTAACGGCTGGAAGACCAGTGCCTCAGGAAATTCACAATCAATAAATAAAGCAGGTATTAGGAAATTATATTTGCTCGTATGAGCATCAAAACACTGGAATATCCAGACGGCACTACCGAAGAACTTTAACACCCCCCCCCCCCCCAAAAAACGACAACAAAAACGCAACACATTAAGCATGTTACGTCAGACTGGTTGTGTTTCATATAAATACCACTCCAGCCTGTATTTCTTTCTTAACACAATTACTTTTCCCAGCTCGGAGATAATTAAATCGGAAGAGAAACCAGACAGATGACAAGTTTTTTCTTCTTCTTCTTCTTCGTATGATAATTAAGTGGCTCAAAGCAACATGACCTACTTAGGTTATCTCCTTATAAGGCAATGCCTCGTCTGCTCTTAAAATGTGTAGCAGGAGTGGTTGTGAGGCTGGGTTGGATTAGTGCCGCTTGGAATATTATACATGCCTTTCAATGTTTATAAACATCAGGTATGCGCGCGCAGCTTGGCTGCAGAACGAGGACACAGTGCCATTAAGTTTACCGATACGCGCAGTGCAAAACGTAAGTTTTATTCAAAATTCATAGAAATGCAGAACCCTAACCTTATAAATTTAATATAATCTGTTTGGTGAATATGTTTTCTATAGGTATCCCAAGCGGTTTGTGTCTAGGTGGTGTAGTTTTAGAGATATTTCACTTTTTCTGTATGAAGATTGCTCACGGCCATTGAGAATGCATTGAGTTTGCCGATACGCGCAATGCAAAACGTCAATTTTATTCAAAATTAATAGAAATGCAGAACCCTAACCTTATCAATTTAATATAATCTGTTTGTTGAATATGTTTTCTATATGTGTTCCAAGTGGTTTGTCTCTAGGTAGTGTAGTTTTAGAGATATTTCACATTTTCTGTATGAAGATTGCTCATAGCCATTGAGTTTGCAGTGTGACCCTGTGTTGTCCTGCAGCCAAGCTATGCGAGCACTGACCTAAATACCTATGCTGACGTCACATTAAATAGGTCTATAGAGACAGGTAGCTAACAACCAGCAACCTTCATCTTATTAAGCACAACATAGTCTAAGTACCAATCATGTTTAAAAAGATACCCTCAAATTAAGGTATATTTAGATTGGGTTCGTTCATTTGGGTTTTACGTCCTAGCAACATCTAATGTCATATCAGGACGGATACCGACTTGTGACAGTGCGCACTCGTGGCGACTTTATAGTGCTGCCCCACTGGGAAATCAGGCCACTGGCACCATGACCTGATATCCCACTCAGTCACATTATCCTGACACTGAGCTAACCAGTCCTTGCCCTATCCTATTAATGTCGAGTGCAGTCTATGAATCGACAATCATCAATCTTAAAGTCATTAGTTGGACTCGACCGGGAATCGAACTCCCTACTAGAGGGTTATGACTGTGTTCTCATACTTATCTACCTACCTTCAGCAAGCGAGGCCTGCGCTCTACGGATTAAGTCACCGCGCCCGGTGCGGTATATTTAAATCCATAAAGATATGCACGTTTGTGTGTGTGTGCAGGGGGTGGTGGGGTCGATGGCTATCCAGGTGTTGCTAGTGCTGTCTTTATTTGCCTTATTTTGTTGTTGATCATTAATTGATTAAGCAGGGGAAATTTCAATCGGGAACATTTGGTGCTTCCTCATTCCACTGCCCATCGCCCTATCTTAGCAATGCCGTGTGCTAGGCCAGGGCTGCGTTCAGGGTACGTCTCAGCGATGTCTCGGTGACGTCGCGGCAATGCTTTTTGGCCTATTTGCGTTCAGGGTGCATCGCGGCGACGTCTCGGCGACGCCTCCCTTTTCAGATAGGAGACAAAAAGTGCCTCGAAAATGGCCACCGTATCCAGTGGTTTCAACCAATCACAGCGCAGCTTTTCCATTGCAAATGGCCGCTGCCTATGGGGTGCGGCCATTTTCGAGACAACCAACTGCTTTTGCGGTTCAGACTGGCGTGACGTCATCCTGTCGCCGAGGCGCTGCCGAGACGCATTCTGAACGTTGCCCAGGTGGCGACAATTAGCATTTTTTGTCTTCCTCATTCCACTGCTCCTTGCCCTATCTTAGCAATGCACAGCGCTAGTCTAGGTATCGACAAGTATGACTTTTTAAGTCATTGGTTTGACTCGGCCAGTGTTCGAACCCCACGACCTTGCTCGGCCATCCCGTCTGGTCAGCTTAGTTATGATGTGGTGCTGCGTGCTCACGCAGAAATTAACACGGTTCACGTCATGCATTAACATGACATCGTGGTTGGATAGCAGCAAACCATGACGTCATAGAAACAATGGCGCCTCTGCGCTATGAGAGCTGCAGCGCTGATTGTTGACCGCTTATCTTGTGTTTGCTTGTTGTTGTTTTACGTCCTGGTAACATCAAGGGGCATATCAGGACAGGTACCGACTTGTGACAGCGCGCACTCGTGGCGACTTTATAGTGCTGCCTCACTGGGAGACCAGGCCACCAGCACCATGACCTGGTATCCCACTCAGTCAAATTATATTGACACTGAGCTAACCAGTCCGTTCCCTATCCTAATAATGCCGAGTGCATGTCTCGGAAGCGATGATTATCAATTTTGATGTCATTGGTTTGACTTGACCAGGGTTCGAACCATGGGTTCGGATCCCCCGATCTCCCAAAACAGAAGACGGACGCTCAACTCATTCGGCCATCCCTCTGGCTATCTTAGTTAATGGTACACCTTGTCGGGACCACACCCTTTTATAAATACTATCAGAAAGTTGGAGCATTCCACATCTAATGTGTCCTGTTTCTCAGTATGAAGCCAGACATATATGTGCTCTCTTTGATAGCGGCACACACAGAACACACATACACACACAGAACACATACATAGAGAACACAGATAGACACACACCACACACACACCACACAGACACATACACAGACACACATACAGAACACACACAGAACACATACAGAACACACATAGACACATACAGCACACAACACATACACACAGAACACACACAGAACACATACAGACACACATAGACACATACAACACACACCACACAGACACATACACAGACACACAGAACACACACAGAACACACACAGAACACACACATAACACATACAGAACACACATATACACATACAACACACCACATAGGCACATACACCCACAGAACACACGCGGAACACATACAGAACACACATATACATTCAACACACACCACACAGACACATACACACACAGAACACACACAGAACACGTACATATCACACATACATACATGACACATGGAGAACACACATACACACATAGAACACACACAACATACATACATAACACACATTGGCACATACAACACACGCCACCCAGACACATACACATACACACATACAGAACACACACATAACACATACAGAACACACATAGACACATTCAACACACACCACACAGACACATACACACCTAGAACACATACAGAACACACGTAGACACATACAACACACACCACACAGAACATACACAGACACACACTGGGGAATAGTGGATTTAGAATAAGCATAACCTCTATATCTACACATAAAGCAACCACATGTGTGTACATTACCAGGGCTTAGCCCAAAAAAGTGCATATCATAGAAGAATTAGTATGAACAAATATTTCACTGAAAGTGTTCACATGTGCTTTTAGTGTGACAATGTTTCTACGCATCTGACTGCAATGACTATGCAAATTACAAAAGAAAGTACTCAGGGACCGGTGTTAGTGTCCGAAGTAGACACCATGTGGCACCAGGGGTAAGATACGCGTGGACAGGCGGTTCGGCGAAATAGAAATAACCACCATTGTTGTTATTTATATTCACATAATGGAATATATAGCACATATTGTGGTGTTCTCTGTGGTTGAGTGGTTAGAGTATTAACCTTTATTTTCTAGGTCAGACTTCCTAATCTGAAGGTTGAAGGTTCGATTCCCCATGCCATCGGCACTGCCAGTTTCGATTTCCACCGTTGTGGATAACTTACAGCATCATCAAAAGCTAGTTGCTCTCATACCATGTCTCTGTGGTGTGGGATGTTAAATATTCCTTGAGTTGGTAAAAGTGTTGGTTCAGGCTTTCTATCGACCAATGGTCTAATGGTGAAAAAAAGACTACTCAGACTTATCCATGATAGGCAGTATCAATCTTTGAGAAAAACGACATTTCTATATATAGCATAGCCCTTCCATTACATAATACACCTATCACAGAATATATCAAACTAAACGAAGCTGCATAGTGGCCGAGTCTAGTTTGATATGAATCAATAAGTCCTGTACCCCTACAGGTGGAAATACCATGTTAATTATTCATCACGCCACCTCAGTATTATGTTTATTATTAGTTAGAAATTTCAGTCTTGTGAAAGTTTGCCTTTGACTGATTATTTAACTTGGAATTGACAAAGACTATTTTAATATAGCTGATATATGGATATACGGATATAAATCTTCACTCCCCCCAAAGAAGAGAACTGACTACCATAGTTTGACCGCGACTTCTTGATAACAATGTCAACAGGGATACCAGCTACTGCAACAATTATAGAAGATCTAAATGTAGACTTAGCTACACCAAAGATGTCAAATATGTCACCAAGAACTTGGTAGCAATGTCGAGCATTCAATGACAATAGCCCTAAGCACTGTCAGCGCATTGATCAAATCTATATTTTGTACCCGTAAAAATAAGTAAATCATGATTAAAAAATAAGAGAAATTGACCATTAATGTGTGATTGTTGGGTTCTTAACCCAGCAAAATAAGCATTGGTAGCAGCTGCAGCAGTGCCTCTTACTCCTGGTACAAAGTCATTGATTTATTAAGCTGCCACTGTATAGAACAGTCCGCCATCTAGCATTTTAGCAGGTAAGCCAACCTTTCACACACACATGACACTATAGAGCTTATTACACGCGATAAAGGGTTTATCAATCAATCAATAGTTCCGTCCTCTAGTCAGGGGTTGGATGCAATGGTTCTCCACTTGTCCCGATGGTGTGCTGTTCTGATAGACAGTGAATAATTCAAGCCTGTCCACTGTGAAATATTTGTAAACCATGATGTTCTTGGTCTCCCTCTCCCTCTGCTGCCATTCACCTTCCCTTCCAACAATGTATGGTATATTGAACTCTGACGAATGATGTGGCCAAAATAAATAAGTTTCTTTGTCTGTATAGTGGCAAACAAGCATTTCTTATTTTAAATTTTTCTGAGAACTTCTTTGTTGGTGATCTTTATCACCATCCATATATATGGGCCATTCTTTAAAACTGGGCACCACATATTTGGTTTCCACATTACGATGCTGATAATTTGGTCTTTCTTTTATTGATTGCAAGTCAAATAATTGTTATATCCTCTGTGTATTAAGTATGTTAGCAATAGCATTTAATGAAGCTATCCCAAGAAAGAAATTAAAAGTTTACTTATATGATTTTGTGCTAATGTGAAAAAGTGAAAATTTACACATTTACACTATGCATGTAGCCAAACGTTTTTTCAACTTATTTTTCAACTTTTTTCTTGTAGTTGTTTGTTTGTTGTTGTTTTACATCCTAGCAACATCTAAGGTCATATCAGGGCGGGTACCGACTTGTGACAGTGCGCACTCATGGCAACTTTATAGTGCTGTCCCACTGGGAAACCAGGCCACTGGCACCATGACCTGGTATCCCACTCAGTCACATTATCCTGACACTGAGCACACCAGTCCTTGCCCTATCCTAATAATGCCGAGCGCCTGGCTAGGAAGCAACAAGTATCAATTTTAAAGTCATTGGTTGGACTCGACCGGGACTCGAACCTACGACCCCACGATCTACCAGCACGGGAGTCGGACGCTCTAACTCATTCGGCCATCCCATCCTTTTCTTGTAAGTCATAACGTGTATATATATGTATATTTATATATATATATATATATATATATATATATAAATTAACATTGGAATATTTTTAGACTCATGCGTCTCTAATTATGAAGAAACTTCACGACAAAAAAAGATAGCGAAGGAAAGTGTCATAAAGCCTACTTTGGCTAATACTAATAGTGAGTTTGAAGCCCTTTCACGATGCTTTATACTCTACCTAAGTCCACTTCCCTGCATGACGTCACAGAATAGGCTATATATATGAATACCAATCACCATAGCACACTGACTTGATAAACACAACTGCACTACATTCGGTCAGCGTGTATAAAGGTATTCTAAATGAGACACAAAGAAAGGTGTACCTTCGTCATCTTATTATGCCTTCCACTGCAAGCAGCTTATTAATCCAGTCCAGACCTGCCACGTGACACGGGTTACCCATATCCGATACCGATGTTGGTGTTATTTTTTTAGTGATACAGCAATACTCCATTTTGATATGGATATTTAGTTAAATTTATGGAAATAAAAATGTGTAGCAACACCCAGAGTGATGAATGTTGTATGTGAATGTCATGTTTGTTGTATATAATGTTTGAGTAATAAAATTATGTAATTGTATTCACATGTTATTTTATAGTATGTGGGACATATGTATATGAATTATTATGTCCTGATATGACCTTAGATGTTGCTAGGACGTAAAACAACAAACAAACAAACAAACATTATGTGATCCAGATTCATACAGGATTTTAGGTGAAAAATACAGATTGACAACCAAAAAATGTGGCAGGTCTGCCAGTCTGACGGCAGGACAGATATCTCGCACTAGTTAGTTAAAGCAGCATAGTCCGATGAAAACATAACATTTTCAAAACCAAAACAATTATCTAGATTTGATTGTACATATCTACCTTAGATACTGATGCACTTATTAAACATTTACTGGCACATATACGGGAATACTGAGTCAATTATTAGAACCTGTGAACTGTAGAAGCTTATGGTAATAGAGTTTTGGCAAGTTTGCCAAATTAATTTAGCATGTTTCCATTTAAAATATCTCAAAGGTTTGCGAATTAAAATAAAAGTTACTTCAAACTAAAGTAAGGTAGATTATAATAAACAACCTAATATCTTTATCTCAGAAAATGAGAGAAACTCAAAACCATCGGACTCTGCAACTTTAATCCCACCTCTCTCCTCTTTCCTACTGTCTTTCCTACACCGTAAGCCTCGTTTTCAGGAAACATGTAAACACCCCTCTTTTAACGTCCTCAATTTTAGAACTAAACCCCCCCCCCCCAACTACATCTATTGGTACTGAGTACTAGAGTTCAACAACTTTTCACAAATCCTGGAAGACCAGTGTTTCAGAACTGATGTTTGTTGTATTCAGATGAATATAATAAATAAATTTAGCAGAATGTGGCATGGTTGCAGACGGGACAGCCGAATCTGTAAAAGCACACGTTTCCCATGCGGAACATTGGGAGTTTAGATCCCAGCCGAGTCAAACTAATGACTTACAAAATTTATACTTGTCACGACCTAGCCTGGTACTTGGCATTATTAGTATAGGGCAAGGACTGTTTAGCTCAGTGTCAGGATAATGCGACTAGTGTGAAATTGGGTCATGGTGCAGTTGGCCTGGTCTGGAGGCAGCACTATAAAGACACCATCAGTGTGCACTGTCACAAGTCCGTGCCCATCCTGATATGACCCTTAGATGTTGCCAGGATGTAAAACAGCAACAAACAAACACAAGTCGGTACCCGGCGTGGTATGACCTTAGATGTTGTCAGGATATAAAACCCAAATCAAACAAACAATCACGATTGCTTAGTGAACCCACCTTACCTGTGGTATGTAATGAGTCCACTTCTGTGGGAGTAACTCCAGGTCAAGTCTTGCTCGGTTGCTGGAGGGCTCCACCTGTGGCTTCCTGAGACGGGCCACACCTTCCCGCCATGCATATCTGTGCCCGGGTTGTTGCTTCTCACCAGCGCGACGGTGGGGGGGGGGGGGGTAGTGGGGATTGGGGGGGCGGGGGAGGCGAGGGAGGCTGGAGTGGTTGGTGGTTGGGCGCAAGTGGGTGGTACTACTGGTAGTTCTGATGTGATAGGCTACTATCTCTGAATCCAACACTGGCAGCCAGCTGTGTTATTGTTGCTCTTATAGTTACATTGCAGCCATTTCAGACTCAATGTCACACGAGTAGAGAGAGAGAGAGAGATAGAGAGATAGCGAGAGATGGAGAGACACACCAGCACAATGAAATCATGACATACGCAACTTGCGGAGGCCGGGCGAGGAGCCGCGGAGGCCGGGCGAGGCGTGGCGACGGCCGGGCGAGGAGCCGCGGAGGACGGGCGAAGCGCCTATGGGGCCGAGCAGGATGCTGCGGGTGCCCGTGCCCGCGCCCGCCGTGGCCGGTGTGTGTGGCGCAACGACGTCCAAATTACCTCCGCCTAGCGTAGCTGAACGAAGCCTAAGGAAGCCCGAGGAAGCCTGGCAGCGTGTACTACTGCCAGAACAACGCCACAACAACCGCCACTCGCAGCCCGCCACCGACTGCTGCTACGTCTCACTCCGATTACAGACGCCACGTGTGACACGTGGACACGGTTTCCATGGCAACCCTGCCTCGTACAGGTACTGACGACTCGCATCTCCCCTTAGCCGCTCACCTCAGCCTCTGGAAGATGGCGCGCGTGTGTGTATGTGTAGGGGGGTGATGGAGGGAGGGACTTGCTGATAAAGCTTCGCTTGCATCAGGCGCCGAGCTTGGGATGTTCAGGTGGTACGCAGACTTTTGTCGGCGATGGAATAAAATGATATTGGAATAAAACGCGATGCAATAAAAATGCTATAAAACATTGTATTTAAAAAAAAAGGATATATTTTGTAATCTCAGGTGGTACGCAGCCTGCGTACCTGCGTCTATGGTATTATTTCAGCTAGGCTGTGCTGGTCTGGGATTTAGACTTTTATTTGGTGCCATTTAACGTTTTGAGCCTGCTTTGGTTGTTAATAATTATATCAGTTGACGCGTTTCATAATGAGAACCGTGCATAATAATTATTATCAATGAATTTTCAAGGAAAATATGATAAAAAATAATATAGTTATTATTAATGTTTTAATAAGTTGCACAGTCATTGCAGTCAGGGGCGTAGTTAAATTGTGACACTATTAGCACATGTGAACACTTTTCTTGCCTTAGTGCAGAAGGTCGGGGGAATTAGAATCTCAGCCGAGTCAAACCAATGACAACATTGGTACTTATCACTACCCAGCCTAGTACTTGGTATTTGGAATGAGGAAGACCAATAGACTACATCACAGTTCCACCATTGTGGGATGCGTCAGAGCAAAACAAACCCGTGAGAAGCACATGGCACATGCTAAGACACTGGGTGCAGCTATGAAATGTGCTAGTTTCAGCTCATCTCAGCTCTTGTTTGAAACATAGAATACCAACTAAAAAATATATATATAATAAATTAAGATATTAATCTTTTATCCAGCATTGCATTTACATCAATATAATCAGCACATCTTATGCCATGTGCATTTAGATTTAGACAAATCTAGGCACTCAGACTAGTGTTAGAGCCATAGCGAGAGTCAGTTTTAATTATTTTATTCATGTTTTTATTTATATCCTATGGTTAATGACATATGTAGAAATAGAAAATGAGTAGGGTTAATCAGATATTGGTTATATATTTCTTTGAAACAAGTTTTTGTTGACTCATTTGACATTTTAATATTTAGAACAAGAATTACTTCTGGCTAATCAATGATGATCTGAACATCAGCCTGTAAAGTGATTGAAATTGTATGTTTCTTAGCTCAAAATGCTTAATTATTGAGAGTTATGTCTTAAACATATTCATTATATTATTATATTGCATCCGTCCATCTATGTTTGTGCCAAATTGTTATGTATTTCTATTAATTTTGAATAAAATGGCAGTTTTGCCCTATGCGTATCGGCACACTCAATGGCCGTACACCTTTGCTTTGCTCCCAACGCCGTTTTCAGCACATGCACACTCGGAACCGTGATGTAGTCTATTGTCAGCAATTGGAATTGCTTGCGATGTTTAATTGTGCGTGATTCAACAGGAATGACAGTGCACCCTCCTCCCTTGCCGGTTGCGCCATGGATGAGAACATTCGTCTCTCTGTACACCCAATTGAGCGGCATGCTTTCACACCTTTTCCACCATCGCCCACAGCCTGTCGAACCACTGTCACTCTCCAGTTAGCTGCCCAGTTTTCTGCCCACCCACCCTACTATTTGTATGACTAACTGAAGTGCTTGGCCTGGATGCTCCCATTACGCCTGGATTAAATACACTTTGTTACCCACGCTCTTCCGGTCTGTCCTTTAAGCGCCTGTCACACCTTACCAGACTGAGTACCGGACAGCACCGGACAAAGAATTTCCTAGTCCGGTGGTGTCCGGTGACAAAATGTACCGAAATGTATTGAAATGGAGCGTAATTGGGTCAACTGCCACCGGGCAACCGGACAAGTACCATACATGTACCGGACGAGAACCGAACGAGAACCGGATGGACCGTACATCAACCGGACACCTACCGGACGAGAACCGGATTGACCGAACATCTCCGGTAGCTGTCCGGTAGCTGTCCGGTAACATTCTCGCCACCAGACAATTCCGGAAGCCAATCGGACATGTACCGGATGGGTACCGGACATGAACCGGACAAACCGGACAACAACCGGCCACCAACCGGACACGTCAGTCCGGCGGTGTCCAGTAGAAGTTTTGTGCATGTTCAAAACTTGTACCGGACACCGCCGGAAACCACCGGACACTGCCAGATGGGTACCGGACATGTACCGGACATTGGCGTAATTCAACGGACAGTGTCCGGTTCATGTCCGGTTCCCCAGTCCGGTAAGGTCTGACTGGGGCTTTAACCAAATCTTAATCAAGAAATGCCAAAAATAACCCCACCAAAAACGACCCTCTCAAGCGAACCCTCTCAAATACCCCCAAAGCATCCTTAACGATAACTATTAAAGGAACTAGGCTGAAATCCAATATGGCAGATGTACATCGCACGCAGTGTTTACCTCGTATCCGTGGTGATTGCCTAGCAACGCATACACGTGCTGCGGCGATTTGCATTATCTAACACCTTTATGATATGCCGAAGCACTCTCCAAGCATATATCTATATATGTATGTTCAGAATGCAATCATAGGAGTGGCTATGTAGACGTACGGCTGCACTCCCGACCCTGCGGTGCTTGGAGAGTGACATGAACGCGCGGTCCCTTTACCTGTCAATTGCACATGCGCAGTAGGATCCATTTGGCGGGCGACCAGACGGGATGGCCGAATGAGTTGAGCATCCATCTCCCGTTTTGGTAGATCGTGGGATTCGAACCCTGGTCGAGTCAGATCAATGACTAAAAAATGTATACTTGTCACTTCCTAGCCAGATGCTTCCCATTATTAGGATAGGGCAAGGACTGCTTGGCTCAGTGTCAGGATAATGTGACTGAGTGCGATATCAGGTTATAATGCTGGTGGCCTGGTCTCCCAGTGGGGCAGCACTATAAAACAACCATGAGTGTGCACTGTCACGAGTCGGTACCCATCCTGATATGACCTTAGATGTTGTCAGGACGTAAAACTCCAACAACCAACCAACCTATCCATTTGGCGGAGGTGGCCGGGTAATGAGGAGGGCGTGCTGAGTGGCAGTCACTGTTATTCTTCCAACAGGTACCCTTTGCCCACGACACCCTTGGTGGAGTTGGTCAATTAAAGTTGCGTAGTAGTCTGCATTGACCTCATAGGCAAAGAGCCACATAGACAGGTAGGCATCGACAGGCTGATTGCATCAGGGAGCCTAGGTACTGAAATGGTTAGCAAGCTAACCCTGGAATGGAAAGAAGTGTCGGTTCGAATCCGGCTTTATGACAATATTTCCTATTATTTCTGGTAGCCGTTGTTGAATTAAATTTAAAGCTGCATAGTCCGATGAAAGCATCACATTTTCGAAACCAAAACAATTACCTAGGTTTTATCCTACATATCCAACTTAAATCCTAATGCACCTATTCAATTGTTATTGCTGAATCAAAGAGAATACTAAGTCAATTTAATAGAACCTGTTACTATTGGACCATGTATGCAGGCCAACATTAATTTTACATGTTTTCATTTTAAATATCTTAAGACTTAGGCAGTCATAATAAGAGTTACTTCAAATTACAGTAAGTAGATTATAACGACCAACCTGATATATTTATCTTAAAATATGACAGAAACTGAAAACCATCGGACTCTGCAACGTTACCTAGGCAACATTGCCAGTGAGTTCTGACTTTCGAATCGACAAAGCCTCAAAGAAATAACTAATGGGTGCACCAGTATCTAAGTTAGATATTTTAGGATCAAATGTAAATAAGTAGTTTAGTTTTAAAAATATTTTGCGGACTATGCAGCTTCAACCAACTACTAAAAACGAGTAACTGAGGCAAACAAACACTCATGCAATTCACACAGTTAACGTAACACTAAGCGCCTCATTGTGTTATGAACTGTATTTATTAAGGTACATCTGAAGAGTTCTTTTCCAAAACGCAAAAAGCGCCATTCCCAAAACGTTGTTTGCAATGCCAATGACACCCAACAGCATCATTCACAAACTAATCACACTAGAGTAACACTAGAATATTTCTAACAAACTGACATTAATATACCTCTTGCCTAACTCCAACTGAACAGACCCTACAATAAAACTTACTACAACTTTACCAAATGACTACAGAAGATAACTTCTGCTTACATTCTAAGTACCATGTGTGAATAACCCAGAATTGAAAAATGGCTGGAAGACCAGTGCTTCGGCACTGACAAAGGACTTATTCAGCAGAATAAACATATTTACCAAAAAATGCCAAATTCCTTGATCGTGTTTAAAAAAAAGAGCTCTTCACATATATAAATATATGAAGATCTCATGTCCAAAACACGATCTACAAACTTGGCATCGGTATTGTAAACTCTTAAAAAGATTTATTGCGCTTATTGCACTTTGGAAAAGAGCTCTTCATCTATATACATATGTCTATTTTGTACTCAGAATGTTAGAAACTGATTATATATAACACAGGCTTCAACTATTGATGTTCTTCACAATTCCAACAATGTTCAGGAAGTGGGTGAGCTACGAATTCTGTACGGTAAAAGCTATGTACGAATTCTGTACGGTAAAAGCTATGTACAAATTGTGTACGGTAAAAGCTATGTACGAATTCTGTATGGTAAAAACTATGCGAACATTGCAGCCAATATGAAGGACATTATGTAGCATTTAATGTCAGTGAAGTGCAATGCACTTTATCTCAAATGACACCTACTGCCATACCCCATAAAACCCTCACCAACTACGACACTAAGGTAGTAGGCCCAGTATCAAATTTACATAGATATTTGGCAGGTGTATTTTAAAAGCAACTTGTTTGCAATTCAAACAGGATTCATGCTAGATGCAATGGCGAGTTGCTGGCTGGTGCACATCTCACCAACGTGGATATGCTGTGTGTGATTCCATATCTCAGAGCAGCTCTGAGTACCTCCGAGTAGCTCCGAGTAGCTCTAAGCAGCTCTGAGTAGCTCTGAATAGTCCATGTACATTGCATATACTTTCGTAGACACTGCCTTAAGCTAACATTCCACAGATGCATAAATTAACTCTATACAACAAATCGAAAAAACAGTAATTACAATTACAAGTCAATTAAATAATTATTAATACGTGTATAATAAAATGATACATTCCATACCAAATGCACGTGCATAGGTGACATGGGATTGTAACATTATATATATATATACATATACTAGGCATCATACGCATGTGATATGTGATTCTAAGATTCCATATATATGCATAATGTGTCATGTGCATAGAGATAACATGTGATTGTAATATTCCAGATATATAACATGTATTTATATATCATGCATATGAGCAACATGCAATTCCTAAACATACCTACTTTCAAACCACCCTTGGCAGGTTTTGGCAGGTTAATGACATGCCTAGACAGTTACTTGCTATCTGGACTGCACTTCGTCCACACCTCTCTCTATTTCTTCTCTGCTGGCCTTGGTCCTCCGTGATTATGTCTGAAAAGAGTTCCAGGAGGGGGAGCCCGCCAGCATTTTACTTTCTACTCTTACTCCGTCCATGTCTCTGGCCCGCAGGCTGGTCACCACAGAGCAAAAGGACATGGCCCTTTGACTCAATGCTCCTCATTTATCTTTCCTATGCTCTACCCTTTTTTTTCTCCCAGGCTTACTTCTCCCCCTGATCAAGGGAGTTGTTTGCTTGGGTGGGGCCCTGTACCTTATCGCTTTCTCGCTTTGTTCTTTCTTGTTACTGGAACCTGCTGAACCCGCCTTTACTTGTCCCTTCCTCCTGAAACCTTGCTGTTGTTACTGGATATGAGTGCTCTGCTACCGCCAGACCGGAGAGATTCGGGGCCGCCCCAACACCTCATCGTTTGATTGATTGTAAATACATCCCGTGCTTCTACAACCATCCCACCTGAAGTTTAATCTTCAACCAAAGATTGGGCCGATTTATCTGTTCTGCAGCCGGTAACTGTCGTAAGGTTACAAACAACCCCAAAACTAACTAACTAACTAGACAATTATGGAAGGTTCAAGACAGTTTATGGGAGATAATGCCACACACAAAGGTAATAACGCACGGCAGGGTCTCGGCATACAAGGTAAGTTATGATAGGCTAATGCCATATAAGGTAAGCTATGGCAGGGTAATGTCACATAAGATAGGTTATGATGGGTTAATGCCATACAAAATAGGCTATGGCAAGGAAATGCCATACAAAGCAAGTTATGGCAGGGTAATATCATACAAGGTATATGCTATGTAGGGTAATGCCTTGCAAGGTAGGTTATGGCAGAGTAATGTCACAGAAGGTAGGTTATGACAAGGTAATATCATACAAGGTATGTTATGCAGGGTAATGCCATGCAAAGTAAGTTATGGCAGGTTAATGCTATACAAGGTAGGTTATGGCAGGGTAATCATACAAGACATGTTATGGCAGGGTAATGTCATGCATGGCAGGCTATGGTAGTGTAATGCCATACATGGAAAGGTATGGCAGGGTAATTCCATACATGGTAGGTTATGGTAGGATAATGCCATACATGACAGGCTATGGCAGGGTAATGTCAGTTTTTGTTTTTGTTGTTGTACATAAGTTGATTTCAATATTTTAAGCATAGGAAAATTCAATCGCGGATAATTGTTCATGTTGTTTGTCAACATGGGTAATTTGCGCGTGAACAAGGAGCTACACTGACAGTGGTGCCACCTGGATTCAAACTCAATGCCCAAAACCCCTCTCGGACCCCGTGGAACTAATCTCGCCTCGTGAGATCTCACACCAGTCCCAGTCGACAACGGGCACCCAGGTCCTGAACTTAACCACATCGACTCCAGACACCGGACCGACAACAACCACCAGCTTACTCCTCTCCACTCCACTTCATCGACTCCACAGCCTCACGGCTTTATCACCACAACAAGATGCCTCACGCCACCAGTACTCAGTGGCAATCCAAAGAGCCTGCGGACACAGCCCCCGCCGCCTCTTCAGACACAGCGGAGGATGCAGTGGACGACGCCCTTCCGCAGCCCGGTGCCGTGGCCAGCCGAGATCTACAATCACCCGCTCGGCACCACCGTGGCTGCAGACCCATGCCGGACGCCGCCTTGGCCGACAACACCTCCGTAGACCGACAACTCACTCTACTTCACCAATCCCTCGCCGACACACTTGCCCAACAAGCAGAAGTGAACAGGGCAATGCTGGAGTGAATGTCGGCGATGGAGACGACCAGTAAGAAAAGCAGGGGCTCGTCCAGTAAGAAATCGTCCACCACATCATCATCAATTCCACGCAGTGACCAGCATACCACCTCATGACGAAAAAGACGACGGAGCCACAAAAGGAATTTGTGTGAGGAGCAGTGCGGTCCGTGGCGCCCGTCAAGCCAGGCCCGTGATGAAGGAAAATTGCCTGAACGAGACCAGAAGTATCGACACAAGACATGCTGCAGCAGGGACAGATGCCCACAGTCATCAACCGACGAAGACGAATCACTCCACCGAGATGTAATGACGGCCATACTGGACAATGGCTCGTATGGCAGAAAGCAAAGAGGTAGGAAACCGCTTCTACCTCATCACTTTGTTATCCGCGGGGACCATAAGGGGAGTGTCGGCCCCGGGGACAGCACCTGGTACAAGTATTTGTCTGCCATCTACAGGATGGCAAAGGACTCGTCAGTGCCACGATCATGGGCTGGCCCTCTGAGCGAACATGCAGAACACCTAGTCGACATGGCAGCCGAATGGGACTGGGAGACCTGCCTGGCATGGTCCGAGTGAGTGTTCAACATGATCGATGACGGCAGGCTTCCCAGAGGATGGAAGGACGCCACAGCCATCAAGGACACACAACGGGACGCCTGCCTCACAGGAATCCGGAATGCCCAGTCCCAAAAACGCCACACCAGACACCAAAAACGCTACTCGCCCCAAGGTCGCAATGAGGAAGAAGCGAACTACAAGAACGACAACTACAACGCCACCACCTACCAGACACGCCCCGAGTTCAACCTTGACACAGACGGCCGCCCATGTCATAGGTGGAGCTAGGGACAGGACTGTGGCTTCACCACATCTCACGGCATCGGCACGGAAAAGTTCCCCCACGTTCCCCTGGTACGTGAACAAATATCGCCTGGCGAACAATCACAAAGAAACAGACTGCAACAACAAGAAACGCCAACTCGACAAACTGCAAAAAGGTGACGCCACGGACAGCAGCGACAAACCAGATTTTCGGTAAATGGCTCATCACAAGCCGCAAAAACGCCTAAGCCGCAAAAACGCCATTTTCCCCTTGGGCGCAGACCAGCCCTATGATCACCCGCCCGAAGAAGGACACAGACGAGAGGCAGGTTATCGTGGACCTGAGCTTCCCGAGGAGTGCCAGCGTCAATGCCGGCATACGGAAAGGATATTTCCAGGCCCACCACCTACACCCTCCCTGGCATCATGGACATGGCCGCCGAAGTGACCAGGCTCGGCCAGGATTGCTACATCTGGTCAGCCGACCTGGCCCAAACCTACCGCCAACTAAGGGCATGTCTCCTGTCAGTGCCACTCATGGGCATAACGATAGATGGCGAGGTGTACTTCGACATCGCCGGTGTCGCTTCGGGTGCAGGACCTCCTCCATGGCCTGTGCGCGGACAACCACCACAGTAGTCTACCTGCTGCGTCGCAAGGGACTCTTCACACTATGCTACCTCGACGACTTCGTCGGGGTAGCAGCCTTGAAATAACAAGCGCTGGTGGCCTACACGGACATGCTAGAGATCGCAGAGGACCTGGGCCTGGCCCTGTCACCGACAAAATGCAACCCACCCACCCACAGGCTCTAGTGGCTCGGGTACGAGATATTCACCAAGCAGATGACGGTTAAGATCCCCGAAGAAAGGCAACATGACATCGTCGAGGAGTGCGCCGAAATCAAGCCGGGCATGAAGATCTCATGGAAGCAGCTACAACGGGTAGTTGGGAGGTTGCAATATGTACCACGCTGCATCATCCCCGCGAGGCGATTCATGAACCGGATACTGACGGTCCTCCGCGGCACACCATACGTCGGGAAGCACCCAGTCACCACAGACCTCCTCAGGGACCTCACTTGGTTCGCCGACTACGAGGCCTCGGCAAAGAGGATCGTCCTGCTGCAGACCCCAGTCAGAACTCAATGGGTAATTGAGTGCGACTCCTCCCTCCTGGGCGGAGGAGCATACTCAAGCGCCGGGTACTTTACGAGGAATACCCCCTAGAATACCTGTTGGCGTGGCACCACATCAACCGCCTGGAAGCCCTGAACCTGGTCCTCGCAGTTCAGACTCTCTCCCCGGACAACCCACAAGGATACACCATCATGGTGAACACCGACAACCAGGTGTCCCAATCTATCCTCTCAAGTGGCGCAGGAAGAGACCCAGTGCTCTGCGCCTGCGCCAGGGCGATCTGGACGTTCGCCACCTTAAACTCCTGGGAAGTCGAGGTCAGTCACAAGCCGGGCAAGGACCTGACCCACGTGGATGCGCTCAGCTGCGCCCCCTTCGATGCAGATGCCCAGAAAAAGGCCCTGGGGATGTGCCAGGACCTCGGGCTGGGACGGATCCGAGTGCGCCGCACCAATGTCATCGCCGAAAGCGCCATATAGAACCTGGAAAGATCACTAAAACTTGCCCTTCTCTTCCCAGGTACACAAGAAAACGTCGAACACAAGCGGGTCGTGGTCCTCTTCACCGCCGTGCGTCATGTTTGTAGGAACATGACGCAACAAGAGGCACCAGATAGCATGCTACCTGAACGAACCTCGGTGCCTGAAGCAGTTCGACTTGATGTCTCTGGTCGCCTCCCTGAATGAGGAAGTCAGGTCGCCCTCCGCAGTATACAATTACATCAGCGGGGCTCGAACCTGGGTCTGCCTCATGGGGGGCTCCGCAGCGGCCTTCGATACGTATCCGGTCTCAGTGGTGAAGAGGGGCGTCGCTCGATCGTCCCTGCACGTCCCCTGACAGGCCCCGCCTCTAACACTACAACACCTCGACGATGCGATCCGGTACTTCGGGGGGGGGGGGGGGGGGGGGGCGCGGTGCACCCACCAAGGTGCTCATGGCAGCACTCCTCTTGGGATTCTTCACTATCCTGTGCCAAGTCACGGGTCGGTCCTATGACCCGGGCCGCACCATAAAGGGTGCCAACATCCACGACACAGGAAACAGCCTCATGGTCCACATCCGATTGACGAAGACAACAAGATCGTCATCAGACGCGTTCACCCTCACGGTCTGCCGCATCCAATGGTTATGCTGCTGCCCGGTCCGCGCTTGGCGCGCCTACAAGAACGGCACCCGGACCTCCCCGGAGGCGCCGGCCTTCCTACTACCGGGAGGAGTGCCCCTCATGGCCGCCACACTCACCATCACCCTACGGGCCACCCTCGCTGCCTCTGGGCATCCCAACCACACGACCTTCACACTCCACAGTGTCCGTCGCGGGGGCGCCCAGGCACGTGCCCATACCGGCGCCCCCTTGGACGACATCCGGCAATCATCGGCTTTCCACGCATACGTCCCGAGGCTAATGACTAACATGTGTATATATACATAAAAATACTCATAGAGAGGGAAAATATATTTACCAGAATCCAGAAACCAGAACCAGCTGTTTCTGCGGAATTGATATAAACTGGTCCCAGTGCCTTCTCCCATGTTTTCTAGTATTCAATATGGAACAGGGCCCAGTTTATATCAATTCTGCGGAAACACCAAGGGGGGTTGGGCCTTAGCATTGCTTATTCGTATTAAGGTGATGTCATCGCTAATAGATTAAGAAGGGATGTGATTTGTCATATATGGAAGACCATGGCAGGTCATGGAAGGCCATGGAAGAACATGGAAGTTTAATGCTATTCATTGCAGGTTAATGCTATACCTGACAGATTGTGGAAGGTCAAGGCCACACATGTCAGGTTATTAAAGGTCAGGTCCATAAATGGCCAGTAATGTCCTGTTATTGTCCTGTAAGTCAGGTTTTATATGACACGTTACTGCCTGCCATATAAGCCATATATGTTGCCCCTCTAGGAAATCAAGCTGCTACGCATGACCTGTTATGGTAGATTCGAATATTATTTTTACATAATCCTACCAGTTTGCGTATTCTGTAATATCCTTAGTATTTTGAATACAATTTAATGGACACACCTGATTGTTATTATGTCAAGAGTTCAGGCTATATAAACAACGCCAATTTCACATGCATGGACTTAATCGCACTTTGCAATCTCAGCTCCAAACATAGAATACATAATTGTTATACATTGCCATATTTTAAGCATAGAATTCGCGACAAGCAGTTTTGGGGCAAGTTTGAACGATGGGAACTACTTGAAGATTCCAACTCAGAAAAAAACACAACATTAAGATAGGAATGATCACGTGGTACCTGTCTAATTAATTAGCTCAAAAGCACCAATGACTGAGCAGATCGCAGAAAGCGCAGCTTGGCGTACAGTGTGTGTGGAATGGAAGAACCGAAATTTATGACGGATGGGGTGGGCGCGTGCATCAGTGACATCATCAGTGACATCCAAGCTACTCTGAGCTGCTCTGAGCTTTCTGAAAGTCTCTGAGCTTTCTGAAGGTCTCTGAGCTTTCAGCTACTCCACGCGGCTCTGAAATTCTGAGCTGCTTTGAGATTTCTGAGCAATTCCTAGCTACTCTGAGCAGCTCCGAGCTGCTCTGAGTTTCCTGAGGTGTTCTGAGTTTCCTGAATTGTTCTGAGCAACCCTAAGCGGCTCCAAACTGCTCTGAGCTGCCCCCCCCCCACCCCCACCCCCACCCCCCACTTCGCCGTGATCATCTTGGCTGGTTCGTCTTGCTGCCAGAGGCGGCGCCCTACGTGCCGAAGTAGGCGGTGTTGTTGGCGGGGTCCCAGGGCATCTCTTCCAGGTCGAACAGGACAACGCCGTAGCTCAGAGTCGCTGCAGCGGCCACGAATGTCAGCACTATGTTGAGTAGCGTGCCGGCCTTCACCTGTCAGTGCAAGTCACGTGACAACGTTCACCAAACTCACGGTTGTTAAGAGTTTTACGTCCTTGCAATATCTAACGTCACATCAGGACGGGTACTGACTTTTGTGCACTCATGGTGGCTTTATAGTGCTGCCCCACTGGGAAATTAGCCTGTTAGCACCATGACCTGATATCCCACTCAGTCACATTATCCTGACACTGAGCTAACCAGTCCTTGCCCTATCCTGTTAATACCATACACCAGGCTAGGTAGCGACAAGTGTCAATTTGATAAGTCATTGTGAGCGCATGCCTGAAGTTGAACTATAGTAATTATGACTAGTCAGGTCTATGACGAATTTGAACGAATAGTTAAAGCTGCATAGTTCGATGGAAGCATCACATTTTCGAAAGGAAATCACTTATCTAAATTTCATCTTACATTTCCAACTTGGATGCTGGTGCACTTATTAAGCACCCGTTGCTGCATAGAAGAGTATACCAAGTCGATTGTGTCGAACCTGTTTCTATGGAAGACTATGGTGTCCGGATTTTGACGTTTTCTGTTTTCACTTGAAATGTCTCCAAAAGCTACCAATTTGCAATAAAAGTTAATTCAAACTAAAGTAAGGTAAATAATACCAATCAATCTAATAATATTAGATTGATTAAAAGAATCAGTTTGGAGTACCTACTAATAAATAATATATTTATCTAACGATGGCAGAAACTCAAAAGCATCGGTCTATGCAATTATTGTATATGTCGATGCTTGTGAAGACTCTTACCAGATCCATGACAGTGATTAAACCGGAACTGAAGGCAACAGCGTTCGGAGGAGTCGCCACCGGAAGCATGAAGGCGAGTTGCGTTCCGACGGTAACCGGAAGCATGAGGTACAATGGGTTCCGGTTTATCTTAATCGACTGCAATGAAACAAGCTGCTTAGCAACAGGCAAAGATGGCACTTGGCATTTACAATGGATTTATGTTTAACCTTTGACCCTTTGTAAAGGCCATGCTTCGTGTATCTTGTCATGATCAGTTAATAATGACTACTTGATGGGTTTAGATGACTGATCGATCATGTGCTAGGAAATCCACATTCTGGTGGTGCTTTATTAATTACCCACCAGGGCCCGTATGCATGAAGAATTATTTATCGGCCCCGGTGGTAAGGACCGAGTTTGGGGTAGCTATCGCTGGTGGTGAGAAATGGGTCACGGGGTATGCATGGAGCCAAAGTGCGGAGGCTTTTGCTACCCTAGCATCGGCGGCAATTTATTAGGCCCAAATCTATTGAATGCGATCACATTTAACAGAACCACATACTCAAATCGTGAAATTTCACTAAGGTAACCCCAAATTCGAACTGATATCAATTCCTTTGCCACATCGGCGGCAATATTAATATTGTCGAATCGACGAATGCAAAGTAAACAGGCCGCCACTGCATCGACGTCGATATCCATACTGTCGGCGGCGATTTGTTTTGTGTACACTCGTCGATTCGACAATATTAATATCGCCGCAGTTGTACCTGATGCGCTAATATCGCCTCGAATTCAGGTTTAATCCCACTAAACTTCACCTATTGTGTATGTAATTCTGTTAAACACGATGGCATTCAACAGATTTGGCCCGAGTCGGTCCCTACCACCACCCTTATACCTGCTATGGAGTGGGGGTAGCTTACCCGACTTTTACCCCCCGGGGTTTGCATACCCTGGTCACATGCATAGCAACTTTTCGCCGCTACCCCGGATATCCCCGCTACCCCCAGGGGTAGAGCGCTACCACCGCCCCATGCATCTGGGCCCAGGTGGCAGCAAGCCAAACACGAGGGTCGTATTTGATTAAACTCGGGTCATTCCAACCATGCGCAGGCTATACAACTTCGGGTTGCATTAACGAACACGCTCAGGGTGGAAAAAATGGTGGCTTAATCCAAACTTTTTTCTTTTAATAACCAATATAACTACAGCCAAATATGATTTAAAGTATTTTATGATTTCATAGTTTAGTTATATTTCAATTTGTATTAATCTGGGTTATTCCAAAACAAAACCCATTAAAAAAACATGTATCACTTGCACTGGTAGTTGTTATCCTACAGGTACGAGCACAAATGTGACGTCAGTGCTCAGGAGTAGCACCCCCAGCCAAGATGTGGGGCACTGAGGTCGGGTCGAATTCGACCTAGAGGGCAGATTTACTGAGTGGTAGACCCATAGGGTGTAGAAAGCAGTCTTTGTCGCATTGCGACTGACAGCATGATGATGATGATGATGAGACCCATAGGTACTGTACAAGACCCACACATTAGAGGGCAGCACTAAATGACAGACCCATAGGTGCTATACATGATCCAAACACTAGAGGGCAGCACTAAATGGTAGACATTTTTTAAACCCAAACAACTATCTAGATTTTAACCAACATATCCAATTTAGGAGTATGCAGGTATTACAATACCTCAGGGAGTTTGACGCCCCTGCCCTGCAGAGTTGTAAACCACTGCCTTGTGGTACAGGTTCTTGACAGAACCGAAGGCTAAGGGAGCAAACCCTGAACAGAAAACCATGTCACTGTGGCAGCATCAAGGGCGGTTGATGTATGGAACTCCCAACATCTCCTGACCAGCCACTGCAGGGACAAATAGTTTTGCGCCTGTCTGGACATGTTCTTGCCAGTGTGAAACCTCTATTTGCTTCCCGAGAGAGTGCCGCTGGTAACTTGCAAAAGCCAGCAGCACTTTAACACTTTTGCAGGCAGCTTTCATGAAATGTACAACTGCACAAAAGGAGAGCGGCAGTCAAGTAATGAAAGCAGTCTTTGTCGCATTGCGACCGACAGCATAATGATGATGAGACCCATAGGTACCTTACAAGACCCACACATTAGAGGGCAGCACCGAGTGACAGACCCTTAGGTGCTATACATGACCCAAACACTAGAGGGCATCACTAAATGGTAGACCCATAGGTACTCTACAAGACCCAAACACTAGAGGGCAGCACTGAGTGACAGACCCATAGATGCTATACATGATCCAAACACTAGAGGGCAGCACTACATGGTAGACCCAAAGGTACTCTACAAGACATACTTGACTGATTAGTGTCATGATATATCATATATGCTACAATTATGAGCCAACATACTAACCAACTGATCTATGGTGCTGTTACCTAGTGATAAAATAAAGAGGATGACAAAATGGCTTCCAAGTTCCAGCATTGTCTCTCAAGTTTACTGTCCAGCGAACCACTGGAATACACGCTAATCGGGTAGTGACAGCAGTTGTATGAGAAGACAAGTTGTGTGTATTCTATTGCAGTTTAAATACAAATGTGAACATTTAGCAGTGTCTGAGTAGTATATCTCCAACAACAAGTATCATCTGTCCTCCAATTTATGAGAAGAATTAACTCAACCTTCGGTTCAGCCCATCACTTCACTCACCCAACAAGCCAAGCTATTCCATATAAGCTTACGGAGGGTTCATACAACTATTCAGCAACCAAATTTAAGGCCTTTTCATGGCTTTTGCAGGTAAGAAATTAATTATTTAATGCGGAAAGAAATATGACATTATAATGATTATATACATGTCAACTCTTCACCAGGTTTCTGTATGCTATTTTTACAAAGCAAAAGAACCAGTTAGGGAATTAACATTTTTATTTTATTTAATAATTGGTGTAGATTAGTTAAGAAGCCACTCAACCTAGCCATTCAAAACACGGTTGTTAATGAAATTTGACCCCTATCCTCCCCACAATATATATTTTGTTTCAATGTTTGTTTTGGTAATTTGGTCAAATATCAAAGCATTTCAGGATGTTCTTCAAATTTAAGGCCGTTTCAAGAGACACCTTCAAATTCAAGGCCTTTTCAAGATTGTGCGAACCCTGTTACCTATCTACCCATGTTAGAATCGAGTCTTTGCTTGACAGCTTGACACTGAAAGGCAATTAAGAATGTCCATGGCAAACACCTAGGCAATGCCCAAGCAACTCTCAAAGTTTTGCTCCTGCCTCTTTTTGTTCTGGTGTATAGGATTCAAATATTATTTACACTGGAGTTATCCAGTAGGCTGCTTTACTACTTTGTACAACTACCGATGCTCACTTGTACTGTGCTAATACTATGTCCCAGCATCTAAAGCCGTGTTTACACGGGGAATTGTGAAGCGAATTAGACAAAGCGATTTATATGAAGCGAAGTAGTGGCGCGTTTACACGGACTTAGTTTGAAAGTGTGTCGGCGCCGGGAACCAGCAGCCTTAGTGAGCCTGTAGCCGGCGAGTACTGCTATTTGTTTAGTTGCCGCCCAGGAACCAGCTGAATCGATTCATATAAACTACGTCGCGACGTGGTTTATATGAAGCGAACTATATGAGGCGAATCAGCCCTAATCCGCCTCAGAGTCACGTTTACACGGCGAATGTGAGGCGAACTAGGCAAGGCGATTTATATGAAGCGATTTAACTCTCCCGTGTAAACACGGCTTAACACTCGGAGCGACTTGGACACCATCCAATTTGTGCCTAAGTAGGCAAATCGCAACTCCGAGGTGCTCGCGTGCACGGGTATATTTTGAATGTCAAATATGATATCTATCATGATTAGGATGGTATTTCAGCCTTTTATTTGGCTTCTGTGTGTCTACATGCCAAAGATTTCTTTGTCATAAAGTTGAAAATTTGGCTGATGAGGAGGGGGGGTGGGGCACATTAAAAGGCTGCACTCTATCAACAAGCTAGATGATATTGATTGTTATCATGCTGAACTGAACTCCAGAGATACATAGCTTTCAGAAAACTATAGTGAGCATTTGACCCCATAAGTGGTAGTAACCACCACTCCTGGCTCATGCACTGATATAATATATACAGTATTATCGCGGGTTAATGCCCTGGGCACTTAAATTGGCAAATCACTGAACTGGTGGGTGGGTGTTTATGCACACATAGGTGTTTAAGGGGTGGGCGTTTACAAAATATTAGCCAAGTGGGGGTTGGGCATGAACCCACACATGGGCGTTTACCTGCGAGAATACGGTGTATGTATGTATATATATATTTTTTATTTTTGTTCTCAGTATTTCACTGGTCTCCTCGCCCTCCCCCCCTGCCCCCTCTCCGCCAGCCTCATTCACATTATGTCCCTCCTCCCCATCCAACATCCTCCTTCTTCCACACTCCAACACCCTCCACTCTCGACTGTGCTCCCTCCCCCTCCCAGTTCACTCCCTATCACCCCTCAAATCCCTCTCCATTCCTTTCCCCAACTTCCCTGTCCATTCCACCCTGTTCACTCCCTTTTTATTTCTCACTCCATCCACCCCACTCTCCACTCCCCTTTCCATTGCTCACTCCACCAACCCTCTCCATTTAACATGTTTTTTTTGCGGGGGGGGGGGGGAATCAGGGGCGAGCGATTTTTCAGGCACAGGCGAGGACGATCACCAATTTTGTGTGTGTGTGTGTGTGTGTGGCTTTAGAGCCAGCTCTATGAGCAGTGCGCGGGAACGCCGCCTGCCCAGTGGCGCCACCATCACTCACCATGCTGGCGACGATGGGCATCATGAGGGTGGCGGAGGCTGTGTTGGAGGTGAACTGCGTGAGGAGGGTGACTATGTAGGTGATGATGATGATGATGACGGGGCCCGGCAGCACGTCGAGCACCACCAGCGCATTGCCCAGCCAGTCAGACAGGCCCGACCTCTGCAAAGGCACACAGACGTCACGTGACAGCTTGGAGGACGATACGAGAGACGCGCGGGCGTTGGAGATACACATTATAAAACAAATCATAAATGTTTTATCGGATGCGGTGGCCAAATCATTTAGAGCGCAGGCTTCCTGCGCGGAAGGTAAGGAGTTCGATTCCAGGTGGAGTCAAACCAATGACTTACCAATGGATTTTTATGTCTTAGCCACATCTAAGGTCATATCAGGATGGATACCGACTTGTGACAGTGCACACTCATAGCAACTTTATAGAGCTGCCCCACGGGGAGACCAGACTGCATATACCATGACCTGATATCCCACTCAGTCATATTATCATGACACTAAGCCAACCAATCCTTGACCTATCATAATAATGCCGAGCACCTGGCTAGGAAGCAACAAGTATAAATTCTTAAGTCATTGGTTTGACTCGACCTGGTTCGAGCGATCTACCAAAATGCGAGATGGATGCTCAACTCATTCGGGCCATCCCATCTGGTAGGCAACCTACCTTTGTGCATTCGGCAAGAGCAAACCCTCCGCCGAGCAGCAAAATGACGCTCCAAGGAAATTTCTCTGTGATCATCTGCCAGTCCATCAGGTTGCAGGGCTTTTCACCTAAGGTGAATACCAAAGTCAAATGCATCTATTAAACTACTACCATTAATGACCACGATTGGAAACTAAGGACAATGCTTCGGAATTAAGCAGCAGTAGATAGTTCAGCTAAAAAAAAAAAGACACCCCCCCCTCACCCTAGATAAAAAATGTACCCCGCCCCAATGTAGGAGGGGTGAATGAAAACCATGTCTAAATCCGCGCAAATACTGCCTTGGTATGAATCAACTGTAACGAAGAGGTGCAGCTCCAGGTTCCGGCATCCAGTGTATATCTGTATTGAAGTAAAGTTAAAGCTGCTTAGTCCCATGAAGCATTCAATTTTCAAAACCAAAGCCATTACCTAGATTTGATTCTACATATCTAATGCTAGGTACACACCTACTGTTTACGACTCGCGCACTAAAACTCGCGACCCAACCCGACCCGCTTAAAACTGAAAACGGGCCGATTCATTTTTCGAATCGCGAATCGCAATCGTAAGGAAGCCCTTTTAGCCGTAAAATTTAGTTTTAAGTCGCGAATCGCAATCGGTAGGTGTGCTAGGGGAGTGCACACCTCAAGACTTTTGGGCAATTTTTGATCGCATACGGTAGGTGGGTACGGAAAAACGGTAGGTGTGTACCTAGCATAACTTAGATACTGATGCACCTATTAAACAGTTGTTACCATATAGAAGGGAATACTGAGCCAAATTTAATAGCACCTGTTACTGCAGAAGCCCATGGTGTCAGAGTTTTGGTGTGCTTGTCAAAACTAATTTGACATCTCTACACTTCAAATATCTCAAAGGTTAGCCATTTAAAATAAAAGTTACTTCAAACTAAAGCATAGTAGATTATGACAATAAATTTAATATATTTATCTCAGAAAAATAACAGAAACTCAAAACCATCGGACTAGGCAACTTTAATCAAATGGGAGAGAATACAAAAAAGCCCAAGAAGATGACGGCCAGGGAATGCTCTCGATCCGACTACTAAAATCTCTTAAGCTACATGATTAGTAGACTATGATTTCATAAGTATTTGAACAATATATTTAGCACATTAAAGTATATAGTATATACATATACGTATATACATATATGTATATATATACATATTTATATATATATACATATATATATATATATACATTATATGCATATACATATATACATATTTACAACTAAAAAACAACCAATCCTAACAACTTACTCTACATACCTTTTCTATATACCTTTTTTGCTGTAAATACCCCTGAATAGAAAAAATGGCTGCAAGGCCAGTGCTTCGGCACTGACAAAAGACTTATTCAGCAGAATAAACATATTTACAACAACAACCACTCAAACCCCCAGCCAAGATAACAAGGCTACTACCAAATTGAGATTGAAAACAAGCCGCACTGCGACTTACCCGTTATGGACAGGGTTAATACATCATCACAAAAAAAAAAAAAAATTGTAGAATCATGTGGTTATTTCCAAAATCCAACGTCCTGATATTTTTTCTAATGGGATGTTTAGAAAAATACTTCGGGAGTACTCGCAGCCACACTACGAGCATACCCAGTTACACTGGTGCCCCAGGAGGGATGCAGGGAGCGGGTACAGCAGGCCACAGCTACCACTGTGACCTACTGTACCCGTTCCGAGTTCCGCTGGCCCCTCAGAAAGGACTGTTTGGTTGGTTCTTGGAGTTTTACGTCCTGGCAACATCTAAGGGTACCGACTTGTGACAGTGTGCACTCATGGCGATTTTATAGTGCTGCCTCACTGGGAGCAGCCACCAGCACCGTGACCTGATATCCCACTCAGTCACATTATCCTGATATTGGCATAGTGGTATTTACCGATAGGGATCTATGTTCAAGACATCCCATAACCGGCTTATTGAAACGTAGGTCGTCAAGCAGGCAGTGAGTGGGCAGCTATTTCCATAGTTGGTGCACAAGCTGGGCAATTGTTGATTCGATGGCCAGGCTTACCTTTACGGATGTTCAAGGCGTATTTAGATGGGAGTGAAAAGACGACAACAGCTATGAAGATGGCAGGGACAGCGTCACCCACGAAGCTGGTGAACACAGACAAGTAGGTCACACTCAGTGCACGGTACGACATAGCTGATAACATAACTGGTCAACAGAGACAAGTAGGTCACACTCAGTGCATGGTAAGACATAACTGATCACATAGCTGGTCAACACAGACAAGTAGGTCACACTCAGTGCACAGGAAGACATCATTGATCACATAACTGGTCAACACAGAAAAGTAGGTCGCACTCAGTGCACGGTAAGACATAACTGATCACATAGATGGTCAACACAGACAAGTAGGTCATACTCAGTGCATGGTAAAGACATAATTGAACATAAGACTGTTCATAAGTAATGAAAACATAAACAAAGTGATAAAAATACTACCTATGTATGTGATGTTGTCAGCTTCTTGTAGTCAACAATGTTTAACAATCTAAACAGGATATGGTCACATTATTCTAACATTTATTATTTACATTAATATTCACTATATCTTAAAGTTACATAGTCCGATGGTTTTGAGTTTCTGTTATTTTCTGAGATAAATATATTAGGTTGATGGATATAGTCTACCTTACTTTAATTTGAAGTAACTTCTATTTTAAATGGCTAACCTTTGAGATATTTGAAGTGCAAACATGCTAGATTAATTTTGGGAAGCATGCCAAAACTTAGACACCATAGGCTTCTGCAGTAACAAATTCTATTAATTGTTCTCAACATTCCTTTCTATGTGGCGACAAATGTTTGATAAGTGCACCGATATCTAAGTTATATATATAGAATAATATCTTGATAACTGTTTTAGTTTCGACAAATTTATGTTTTCATCGGACTATGCAGCTTTAACAGATATTAGCATTCTAAAAATATTAATTACATTGCACTTAAAGCTGCTAAAAATTACCACTGGATGTTCTGTGTCCCGGATAGATCAATTGGTATCTATTAGATTGGAGGTCAAATAGCCTGTTCTGTGATGTCATGCAAGGAAGGGATATGTGGAATCATACAAGTTATAAGGCATAATGACGGAGCCTCACATTTCCATTAGTCAAAGTAGACTTTGTGATATTTCCCCAAAGGAACTCTTTCAGTGAACAGCTTCTTTAATAACCTTTCTCTATTTTTCGTGGTCCATGAGTCTGAACCTCTTTCAGTTCAGTTCTATCCTACAGAGAAAGCCTATCCACCCAGGTAATGCTATCTTGGCTTATTTTTTAAAATCAGTTGGGTTAGCAAGGAAAATGTCAATCGCAAACAATTTGTCTTCCCTGCATGACGACACATGTTGTCCAACCAGGTAGGGTAGGGATGATGTGTCAAGGAACATGAAACTGAATATCCCACAGCAGTTAAGTGAACCGGATGTGGTGGACGAATCAGTAGAGGGCAGACTTCCCGTGCGGAAGATCAGGAGTTCGATTCCCGGTGCAGTTAAACCAATGGCATACTAAATTGATATTTGTCACTTCCTAGCCTGGCACTCGCCATTATTAGGATAGGGCAAGGAGTGGTTAGCTGAGTGTCAGAGGAATGTCAATGAGTGGGTCTCCCAGTGGAACAGCACTATAAAGTTGCCATAAGTGCGCATTGTCATAAGTTGGTACCCATCCTGATATGACCTTAGATGATGCCAAGAGGTAAAGCTCAAACAAACAAACAAATCTCTAAGTGCTATACAGTTGATATTTTTATAATGTGAATATTTTGTTCAGCTATAGCGAATGGACATGTAGAGAATACACACTAAACTCTAGTTACCACACCTTTAAGACACTGGGAAGTTATGGAATCCTAACCTTCGCTTGAATTCACTCACCCCTCCTTGAAGAGCTCATTCCAACCTGGGACGAAGTCAGGTTTCCGGAAGAACCATAAGACGACGAGAGTCAAGAAGATGATTGAAACTTGAATCTCACTCTGACTGGAAGATAAACATGTTCGCAGCTTCACCATCTGTATGTGGCAACTTGATATGTAAGAGTGGTCGAGGTTGAGATGCAGCAGATCAGAATATACTAAAAGTCAAGCTTGTTTTATTTAACGATGCCTCTAGAGCACATCGATTTTCATATCATCGGCTATTGGAGGTCATTTTGACATATTTCTTTGGAGGAAACCTATTGCTGCCACCTAGCCTCCTCTTTCTGATAAGCAGCAAGGGGTCTTATATATGCACTTTCCCACAGATATGACAGCACATACCACCGCCTTTGATGAACCAGTTGTGGACCACTGGTTGGAACGGAAAATAGCCCAAACTGCAAATGGTTCCACTGAGCAGGATCGATAGGGTGACCGAGACCTTTATAGGTGGACACTCTACCGCCTGAGCTACATCCCATTTCCAATCAGGATATACTGATGCACAGCACAGGCTAAAGCTAGGCTTCGCATCAATCCTTGGACCAATATTGTGTTGAACTGTCATTATATATATGAAGAGTTCAGGCACAAAACCATGTAAGCACCAATCCAAAAATTGAGTTTAAATAAAAGATTGTTACCTGAAAAATAATTTTAAAGCTCCCTAAATCCACTTTTCGTATGATCACATGGTTATGGAGCAGTAAACAAAACAGTAGGAAGATAAAAATATAACCTTTTTGAAGGTTTCATTCCAATGTTTCTGTCCATTTTTGGATTGGCGTTTAGGTGGTTTTGGGCCTGAACTCTTCATATATAGATTCATGGTCTCTGACTATATTCAGAGACTGTGTATATATCTACATTCTCTGCTATATTCCGGACTTGTGCATGGTCCTGTTTCAACATAGTGCCACCATCTGGTGGAACCCATCTGTACCATTACGCGGTAAACCATGTTGGTGGTGCTATCTAATGGCAGAGATAACAATACTTGCGGTTACGTAACTCAAAATGGATGCCACGCTGGTCGAAGTGACCAAAGTTAGTAAAAACCATCAAAATTAATATAAATTGTATGGTAGACACACAAAAAACATCCTATTAACAACCCATACACGGAGAAGCATCAATGGAGAACGATGATGTGCGTTGGCAGCACCGATTAACAGAGGAGTAGTGATCAGAATGACCCAACAACTTAACCACCTTTTGGTATTATAAATAGATATATTTATATATATATATCCAGTATATATATGTTTATGCATATATATATATACATATATATGTATACACATATATTTGTGTATATACCTCCATACTTATTCATATACGTATTTATATATACAGATCCATGCAAATGTATGAATACAGAAAGTAGTATTTTATCTCAAGCAAAATAGTTCATTGCACCAAACCACATAATGAAAAAAGAAATAACTAACTATTGTCGCCTCCGCCTTCGTGAATTATACATGTAATAGATTAACATGGGTAATTTACGGCCTGAAACTGAGCACCCGATAACACTACGAATGGACTGTAGCACCACCTGTCATGTTAACTTCCATATCAGCACCGAGCTGCCGCCGAACCACAGGCTCTTAGGTGGCGACAACCGTCAAACTTTCCCGCCAAACCATCCCGTGACTTAACGGTTGCTTGACCCGCCCACACAACCGTCGCAGCCACCGCCATCTTCACATCTAACTACCAATCTTCGCCCACCCACACCGCTGATAAAGCAAGAACTTAGTAGGGTCGATGGTTTGAGTCCCGACCGGCCACACATTTCATATGAGCGAGGGACTGATACTTGATCTAGCAGCGGTTCTGGCTAATTGCATAATGACTCACTTACTGGTTAGTCACAAGAAGAATAAAACAAATAAAGTCTACTATAACCAAATGCTGTTTCCGCCTTTGTAAATTATAAGCAGATGCATGCTAAGAGCTCATCCAAATCCTAAAATACAGCTGATATGATTACCTTATTGGTCCAAGGCGCTTGTATTCATCCTGTATGACCCGCGTCACTGCTGCGTCCTTGACCTTGTCCCGCTTGGCTGAACTTGCAAACAGCTCTCTGGAACACAGTTTCAGTAGGGACATTACTCCTGAATTGATACAGACTCAATATCAGCATTATTGAACTTTTTCTTTTTCACTAAATATATTTTATTCATTAAATAATTTCTTTTGTCAGTGCCAGATCACTGTAAAATTGCTTGATACATAAATGAAACGATCACTGTATCAGTTGTAATTGTAACTGCATGCAAATCCTGTTTGATAATAAACGTGTTATAATGCTATAAATGAAACTACCGGTGGTAATACTAACTGCATGCAATTCCAGTTTAATAATAAAAGTATAATACATGTTATATATGAAAATATTGGTTGTAATTTAAATGCATACAATTCCAGTTCAATAATACAAATATGATATATTTGGTGGACATGTACTATATGGTAGTGCATGGTCCTGCAATGTTCTTTAACAAATATTGCTGTGGCTTTGTTTAGTGGGGAGTGGCAATTGTCATTATGGCTGGAAGATCAGTGCGTCAGCACTGACAACATGGTATTCAGAGCAATAAAACCACATGAACAAAAAAGAAATACAGCCAGTATACTGAGCTGCTCACTGAAGTAGGAATGAAGTAATGGTTCTTCCCATCTATGCCATCATATTTCCTGTGCTAACCATTACACTACCTAGGCTCCCTGATGCAATCACCCTATCCACGCCGACATGTCTATGTGGCTCCTTGCAGGGTTGCCAACTTTGGAAAATGAAAAACCGGAAGATCTTTAAAGGATGTTATATTGGGGGGGGGGGGGGTTCTGAGGGTATTCCCCCAGAAAAATATTAAAATCTTAGATGCTCTGTGGTGCATTTTGGACACAACAATCTGTAAGATTTATATAATATTACTAAACGAAAAACCGGACGGTCGGCATAAGGTGATGATGCGGACATGAAATATTGTACACCTTACGGTGAAACCGTAAGGGTTGGCGACCCTGCCTTGCCAGAGAGGTCAGTGTAGACGACTACCCTCGTCTCTATGGAATTGTAAGTCTCTTACATAGTTTATGTTCATAAGTCATTTAATGCTTACAATTACATACATACGGGCAATACACTTACATATAAATACATACACAGGGTAGGTTCAACAACCATACACACTGATACAGTGTAAAGCTTGTACAGGATCCAGGTCACGGCAACCAGCGTCAAGGGGGTGATACATATAAATACATACACAGGGTAGGTTCAACAACCATACACACTGATACAGTGTAAAGCTTGTACAGGATCCAGGTCACGGCAACCAGCGTCATGGGGGTGATACATATAAATACATACACAGGGTAGGTTCAACAACCATACACACTGATACAGTGTAAAGCTTGTACAGGATCCTGGTCACGGCAACCAGCGTCATGGGGTGATACATATAAATACATACACAGGGTAGGTTCAACAACCATACACACTGATACAGTGTGCAGCTTGTACAGGATCCTGGTCACGGCAACCAGCGTCATGGGGGTGATACATATAAATACATACACAGGGTAGGTTCAACAACCATACACACTGATACAGTGTGCAGCTTGTACAGGATCGAGGTCACGGCAACCAGCGTCATGGGGGTGATACATATAAATACATATTAGGGTAGGTTCAACAACCATACACACTGATACAGTGTACAGCTTGTACAGGATCCTGGTCAAGGCAACCAGCATCATGGGGGTGATACATATAAATACATACACAGGGTAGGTTCAACAACCATACACACTGATACACTGTGCAGCTTGTACAGGATCGAGGTCACGGCAACCAGCGTCATGGGGGTGATATATATAAATACATATTAGGGTAGGTTCAACAACCATACACACTGATACAGTGTACAGCTTGTACAGGATCCTGGTCAAGGCAACCAGCATCATGGGGTGATACATATAAATACATACACAGGGTAGGTTCAACAACCATACACACTGATACAGTGTGCAGCTTGTACAGGATCCTGGTCACGGCAACCAGCATCATGGGGGTGATACATATAAATACATACACAGGGTAGGTTCAACAACCATACACACTGATACACTGTGCAGCTTGTACAGGATCCAGGTCACGGCCACCAGCATCATGGGGGTGATGAGAATAGGAAACATCGTGCCTAAAGCAGGATTCGAACACACACTTATTGCCATTCAGGGGGTGCCGTGCTAACCATTATGTTACGTAGGCTCCCTGATGCAATCATCCTATACATGCCTACATATCTAAGAGGTCAGTGCAGACTACAGGTACTACACTCAGGACATGTAGGCATTTTACAGTCATTGGTTTGACTCGGCAAGGGTTCAAATCAATGACCTGGTACACAGAAAGTGTGGTGCTCAACTGTGTGTTTCTAATTATACTAGCTAAACTTTGCCCGGGAAAAAAAAATCATCATAAAACCCTCAAGGAAATTGTCTTAGAACCTGCTTTGTACCATTACATGTTTTATTTGAAAACTTATGTAATTTCACCTCTTCAATCCTTGTCTGCCACAAACTGAATATTTCAGCTCAACCCAGGTAGGTTGGAATAGATTCTTCCGGTAGAATTATCCAAAATAACCCATTGATATCGGTAGATTTTCTAAGTTCATTATAGTTGACACTTTTAGAATATGAGTGTTTCGATGTGATATCTACATAATGTATTATGTAATGAAGCCCGGCTATTTTGGACTTAATATGAATGAATATATTCACTTTTAGAAATAGGTGTACATTCTTTCAAATTACATTTGTTGATTAAGCAGGGCCATTTTCAACTGCAGGAAATTGGTCTTCCTCATTCCACTGCTCTTTGCCCTATCCCAGTATTCCTAATGCCAAGCGAGGTATTAAGAAAATATTAATTTTTAAGTCATTGGTTTGACTCGGTTGGGGTTCACAGACAGGATTCGAACCCCACAACCTGCCACATGGGAAGCAGGCGCTCAACTAAGATAACCATTCAATTGGCAGTAATTTGCTTCGCGAGGCACCGGACGCGGTGGCCCAATCGGTAGAGCGTAGGCTTCCCGTGCGGAAGGTCGGGAGTTTGATTACCAGTCGAGTCAAACTAATGACTTATAGAATTGATAGTCGCTACCTAGCCTGGTGCTCCACATTAATTGGATATGACAAGGACTGGTTAGCACAGTATCAGGATAATGCGACTGAGTGGGAAATTGGGTCATGGTGCTGGTGGCCTGGTCTCCCAGTGGGGCAGCACTATGACAAGTCGATACCTGTCCTCATATGACCGTAAATGTTACTAGGACGCAAAACAACAAACAAACAAGCTTCGCAACACTTACCAACTATATTTCTAAAGCTTTGACTGCAATGCAAACAATTCCCCCATCTCCGTCAAAATAAAAACCGCACCAAAAAGAACCCCCCCCCCCCCCACAAAAATAAACACAAATCCCCCAACAACCGATTTTCATGGTTTATGAAATAATGAAATACAAAATATGCAATATGTTATATTAATCAGAGAGAGGGAATTGGGCAGAGGGAATAAATAACGCATTGAATTATTGTAGAAGGGAGGAGACTTACCGTGGGCCTATGAAGAGGATCCCTAGCCAAATCCAGATGAGTAGCAGATTGATTAGGGAAATTGGAATTCCATACGCCATCCACGTAGCGAAATTAATAGGAGAATCCGTCCCGAGATTTTTTCTCCACAGCCTGGGGAATAAATTAATTGAATTATACACTTTTAAATTCACAACACGAGAAGGAACTACATAGAATGGGATTTTATTTAAGCAATAAGTTCAACGTAGAATAGGGTTCAAGTCAAGTGGTCAGTTCAATGGGAGGTTGCTGGTTCGAGTCCAAAGACCCAGCACTCAACCCTAGGCCATAATCGATTAACATGACCCGAGTGACTCGGGTCACCCGCGTCGTCAGAATTTCAAATTGAACACTACGAATAGAGTCGACAAATACATGTGCCATGTGCAAAACGATCCGACCCAAGTAACCCACCTCATAGTTGGGCTTGGCTACGAGCGATGACTTCATATTTGTGCTGGTACCATCCTGCAGGAAAACAGCTACCAGTACCAGTCATACATGTTTAAAAAAAAGAATAATGTAGATTAATGAAATGGAAATATAGCTAAACTAGGCCATCATAAAATACTTTAAATCCTATTTTGCTGTAGTTTTATCGGTTATTTAAAAAAAAATCATTTTGTCCACCTCGAGCGCGGAGAAGCGTATTCGATTATTTGACCCGAGTCTGTAGGATGTGCGCATGCGCTAAAATGTGGCTCGGGTGACCCGAGTTGATTAATCGATTACGCCCCTAGTGTCTGATAGCCGAGTGAGTATAGGGTTGGGTGGGCGGCCAACAAAAGGCGAGAGGTGTTGCAGGTTCAGTGTCTGGTTGAAAAGTGCCCAAGGCGACGATATCGGTACCAGAAGTGACATCAGGTTTGGGGTTCACAGCGTGTGCACGAGGGGCGTCGTCGCAGAGGTGAGGTGGCGACACCTGGAGTTATCTGTGGGATTTGTCTGGCCTTCTCCATAGGCATATTCATCGCTGTACGGAGCGGGACAACCAGCCACGTTTGAACCCATTTGAGCCCGTTTGAACTTTCCAGAAATTGCTGTCCAGCTTTGCTACGCAGTACACAGAGTGGATGACAGCGATTGGTTAATAATAGCCTATGGGCTTTATGCCTTGACAATGCACCGCCGCAGAGCAGGGCATGCTGAATTGAGAAGGGTCCACAGCGACGAAAGGAGCAAAAACGGCTGACCACTGGGTCATATTGAGCATACCCTTGCAGGATGAGTTTCCCATTCAGTAAGTAGTGATATTGTGTGATTTAAACAGAAATCAATGTAGATCAATTTCAAATATACTTCAAACAATTTAATCTGTGCAAAAAATACATATATATGTGTAAATATGTCTGAACAAGAAACTACCAAAATAATAATGTGATCTTTCCATAATTTTAGCCAATCAGAGCTGTTCTTTTCGATTGCAAATGGCCGGCCCTTATGGGGGCCGCCATTTGCAATATGTTATATGACCATCATTTCGGTGGAATAAAGTAATAATAAGGTAATAATATTGCATTTGTGCACCATGTTTATGCCAAATTGTTCTTTATTTCTTTTAATTTTGAGTAAAAATTCTATGGCAGCGAGCATTTGTTTTGATATATTATTAACCAATCACTGACCCCGAATACCTTTGTAGCGGAAACAAGTTCAAACAAGTTCAACCGTGGTTGGTTGGGTTGCAGCCGTGGCTGGTTGGGTCACTCCTTCGAGCGCTGAATATGCTTATGGCTGAATCAAGGAACAACTACACTGGTCCCTCCCTATATGGTCTGATGACATCACCGGGATCAGTGTACGTGTTCCTCCATGCTACTATGCCCAATTGATGGTATTCGGGGTCAGCGATTGGTTAATAATATATCAAAACAAATGCCCGCTGCCATAGAATTTGCTAATACGCGTAGTGCAAAACTGAGATTTTATTCAAAATTAAGAGAAATAAAGTCTTTATCAAAGAACAATTTGTCATAAAGATCGATGCACAAATGCAATATTTATAGATTATTCCGTGGAAATGACGGTCATATTCGATTATAACGACTGCGACTCGGGTCACCCGAGTTGCAAGAATTTCAAATCAAACAACACAAGTGGAGTAAACAATTACATGCGCAATCATAAAATACTTTGCTGTAGTTAAATCGGGGGGGGGGGAGGTGGGGGGGGGAGGTGGGGGGGGAAATAAATGGATTAAAGTGTTTGAAGTATAGTTGCAATTTAGTATGATTGGGCCGATGTTTAAATTGCACAATTCAGCAGATAACTGAATGGGAAAATCAACTTGCAAGGCTATGCTCAATATGGGACAGTGGTCACCCGTTTTTCCTCCTTTCCTCGCTGTGGACGCTTCTCGGCCATCTGCCGGAAGTGGAGGAGGGTTCAAGGGGTATACTGCAGAAGGCGCACATGTAGTTCAATGAACTACAGGTGGCAGCACGATCTGTCCCTTTCCAATTGCGAATTACCCATGTTGCCAAAGTAACATGACCAATAGACCCCACCAGTTAAGCTGGAAAGTACCCGAACAGAGTGGTTCTAGATTCTGCCGATAGATGTCACTAGCTTAACTGGGACAACACTATAAAGTCGCCATGAGTGTGCACTGTCACAAGTCGGTACCCGTCCTGATATGACCTTAGATGTTGCTAGGACGTAAAACAACAACAAACAAATTAACTGGTGGGGTGGGGTTTATTGCACCTGTTATTATGTAACATGTGCACTTTGTTAATTCTGCCTCATGCTCATCCTCATTTAATTTGTTATGGACTTGGTATGCATGCTCAAAATAATGCCATGTCTGCTGAGGGGCGAGCTCCATAATAAACTCACACCCTCCACATCCGGCTCACTCGTTGTCTGTCCCTGAGAGCAACGATGACAATAATAATAATTACAATAATAATGCCAATAACAATAATGATAATATTATAATTAATATTCACATTAATAAGGACGGCATATATAATTATTATAATAAGGACAATAATAATAATGCTAATAATAATGATAATAATAATAATTGATAAAATATAGGTACTAATACAGATAGTAAACCTAATCTAGCATTTTCACTGTTCTCCCTCTCTGAACTAACCCCCAGCCCCCACTAAGCTGGCCACTGCTTATGAGGGGTGTAAAGGGTGTGTGTGAGGGGGGGGGGGCAGTCACACAGGGTTTGCCACTGACCAGCATATACACCCATGGATGATTGGAGGTACCCCTATTGTGATGTGGTTGTTTGGTTATACCAACACAGTAACTAACACAGGGAACCTGGTCCATAACCAGAAGGCACTAATATTTTAATGTTTTACAAATTAGTTCCCTAACTAAATGTCCTGACACTAATCAGGAATCTTAATATAATGTTTTGCTTTCCTGTGATATGTTCCAATAGTAAAACTAGCATAAACTCATTGTGTCATTTATGTCATTTCACTACATTATCCTACATAAAATGCGACCTTGGTAATTGAAGCGGACCTAAAATGACCAGCGTCATCCGAACGAGTTGAGTTCTCGAACCTGGTTATATGTAACATTGGTAATTTATGGGACGGAGACCAATGACAGCTGCTATGATTATATATATGATTATTCTCTCTCTCTTGAAGATGTATACTGCCTATCATGGATAAGTCTGAATATACTTGTTTTCACCATTAGACAGTTTGTCGATAGAAAGCCTGATCCTGCACTTTTACCGGCCCAAGGGATTTTTAACCTACCAGACCACATAGACATGGTATGAGAGCAACCAGCCTTTGATGACGCTGTAAGTTATACACAGCAGTGGAAATCCAAATTGGCAGAGGTGGGGGGCACGGGGAATTGAACCACCGACCTTCAGATTAGGAGTCTGACATAGAAAAAAGTCAGACACTCTAACCACTCCACCACAGAGAACACCACAACATTAGTAAATGCCTTATTTGATTAAATATAGTAATTCACTATACGTTATGTACTGGTAGTTAAAGTGTACACAAACAAAAGACACCAAACATCTGTGAAACATGACACTCAGAGAAAGTAGACCCAGACATGGCAGAATGCCATGTTGTTCTATAACAATTAATGAATATATACGATAAATATGCGTAGTCTCTCTGTTTCTTTATTGGTGCTTTACATCTAAGCAAGTCATATCAGGACGGGTACCGACTTGTGACAATGCACACTCATGGTGACTTTATAGTGGTGCCCCACTGGGAGACCGGGCCTCACGCACCCTGATCCGACATCCCACACAGTCACATTATCCTGATACTGTGCTAACCAGTCCTTGTCCTATCCTATTAATGCCGATCACCAGGCCAGCTAGTGACAAGTATCAATTTTTATATAAGTCATCGGTTTCACTCGGCTGGGATTCGAACACCCGACCTTCCCGAATGGGAAGCCTGCGCTCTATCAATTCGTCCAACGCGTTCGATAAAATAAAATAAATAACAGGAAAAAAAAGAGGAATAAGAAAAAGAAGAACCAAAGACAATTAAGTAGAGGAGCTAAGAAGTGGCGCATGCTCACACGTCGGCCTCGTTCTTGCAGATGAGGTTGCAGGTGGTGCCGATGAGGGTGCCGATGCCCCCCGAGTTGGCGGCGTACGCGATGCTGATGACGAGCGCTTTGGCGAGCGGGGACGCCGTCTTGGCGGGGTCTTCGCCGGAGCTGTCGCCCTGCTCCCCGGGCGCGTCGCAGTCGGTCGGCATGTACCCGCAGCCCTTCTGCTCAGCGACAAGGGCCGCCGGTCTGAGGGACGGAAGGGACGGGTTGGTGCCTTTGGTTATTGGAGTTTTACGTCCTGGCAACATCTAAGGTCACATCAGGACGGATACCGACTTGTGACAGTGCGCACTCATGGCGACTTTATAGGAGTGGGTGGGTGGGTGAAGATTGAATAATTGGCGATGGTTCGCCAGCAAAGGCCATATTAACGATGAACTATGTATATATGAGCCTGTCTCAAAAGGTGATAACTCTTTTTTTGTTTGTCCATTGTAATGATTGACACAAAACAGCACAGAAACGGTTACACTGAAAACACAAGGACATTTGCTTCAAATTAATATGTATTCTATTAGGATTATGAAAAACCATGTAAAAAACAAATCAGTTTATCCTGAGCAAGTGCATGAGCAGATAGTATGTTGATCGTTACAATGGACAAAGTTGTATCCCATATTGCTTAGCACCTTTTGAGACAGTCTCATATATGTATATATATAATTATATATATACACATGTGCTATATAATTTATCATGTAAATATAAATATAGAATAGTCCATAATGTTTTTCCGTGCTCCTGTCTGGCGAACTTTGGCTTCCCAACACCCGTTTTTCTTTGCATGCCCTGTAAATAGGCACGCTCTGATTGTATTCATATATATATATATATCTGCTGTCAGTGCCGTAGCACTGGTCTTCCGGCCGTAAGTCTTACAGGTATTTACACAATTTTTTATTTTTTTATTTAATTTCTTTTTTTTCTAAACTGCATCACACTTGCGACAAAATCAAGACAATACTCACTTGACATTCTCAATCTGATTCAGCTGGCATTCCGTACTGGTAATGATTTCATCTGCAGCTGGGTTTGAGTGGCACCCTTCTATTTCTTCCATCTCTGCAATGTCAGCAGTTTTTCCCGCGACATACATATAAGAAATGAATGGTACTTAGTAGGTCCACAGGTCACAGTTTCCCCACCGTCAAATACCGGTGTATTTGATTACAATTGTGCATGTTATTCGCAACATGCGTGTCACATCATGGAGACCAGCTAGATAAGCATTGCTTTTCTGGGATCCTTTCTGTCTGTAAGAAATGTGTATGCATTTATTGTACCACCTCAGTTTATTGTAAACATACCTTGCAGAGAGTTAAAATAAAAGAATTGATTGAATTGAATTGATTATGTATCGATGATCGTCATGGCTGAGGCATGCTGGGTAGAGAGATTCTAAATAAACAGTTACGTCACACAGCTCGCGGTGTTCACTCCTGAATGCTGCCGCCACGGCGTAAAGCAACCACCAATCAATCAATCAATCAACCCGAATTATTCAGTTATAACCAGATACACGTGTATATTACATATATGTTATATACATTTGATGAATTATATATGACACATATTGTATATATTATATATGTTATATATATTATATATATTACATATATAACATATAATATACATGCTAGTATTATTATACATTATATATATCACATATATATTATTACATATAATATGCATGATATTACTAAACATTATATAGTATATACCGTATATATATTAATTATTTTATATCATTAATATATATATTTTATATTATATATCAACAATATTATTTATATTATACATATTGGAGGCATACATATTATACATATTATACATAATATGAATAAGCAATGCTTAGGACCGACCCGCCCACATTAGTCGGAATTACGAAACTGTCTATAGAATGCGTGCTGAAAACGGCGTCAAGAGCCAAAAAAATGCCCGTGGCCATTGAGTTTGCATTCTATGGAGTTTGCCGCTACATGCAGTGCAAAACTAAATTAATAGAAATACAAAGCAGTTTGGCGAAAACATGAAAGTTTGGAATTACAAACTAGTCTATTGACATATACATATAAATTCTCAGAGAATTATTGATTCATTATTATGCGATTCAACACGAGTATACAAATAGCATAGGGCTATTTCCGTTTCCGTTTGCTGGATTTTGATGATTTCATTTTCCACCTATGAGTATGGGTATATTTGTACACGTGTTAGTCCTTAGCCTCCCCTCTGGGTGGGTCAGTATTATACATAGTATACATATTAATCACATTATACACATTATACATATGATACATAATAATACATATATTAGTAGTCCATACATGAGCATCACCACCACACAATAGCCGCAGAGACTATACTGACCACTGTTCTCCACATATGGCGACAGGTGCATGGCAGCAGGCTAGCCAGAGGCGGTCACTAAGGCTGTAATCGATTAACACGACCCGAGCGACTCGGCTCACCCGAGTCATCAGAATTTCAAATAGAACACCGCGAGTCGAGTCGACAAATACACGTGCCGTGTGCAAAACGACCCGACCCCAGTAACCCACCTCTTGGGTGGGATTTGCACGGAGCGATGACATCACATCTGTGCTGGTACCTGGGGCCGTATGCATGACGCGGTGTTAGCTTACACTCCGTGTGTTTGCGCTAACACCGCTCCTTGCGTACTGAGTTTTCGCCGCTAACCTAGAAATCCCCGCCAAAACCAGTTTTGGCTCGCTAACACCGCGTCATGCATATGGGCCCAGTAGGATAACCGCTACCAGTACAAATCCTACGTGTTGTTTTAATGCTTTTAAAAAAAACTACCCAGATTTTCAGCTTCTACAACCATAAGATACTTTAAATCCTATTTCGCTGTACATATATCGGTTATTGAAAAAGAATATTAAGTTTTAGATTAAGGCACCATTTTGTCCACCCCGAGCATATTCGTTTATTCAACCCGAGTCTGTAGGATGTGCGCATGTGCCAAAAAGTGGCTTGGGTGACCCGAGTTGATTAATCGATTACACCCCTAAGTGGACCGCCCCACCCCCTCTGTGACAGGCTCGTGGCCACCCCACACCGTGAGAGGTTACCTGCGACCTGGCTGATCAGGGGGCAGGTCACATGGGACTGTGGCGTCACGGAGAGTGGTGGACCGAAAGGAATAAAGGGAGAACTGAACATTTCCTCTTCCCTGTCTTATTCTTTACACGTGTATGATACGGAACTAGTGGAAAACAGCCGATCACAATATTATCTAACCTATCTATTTGATCTATCTTGCATATTATCTATACTATATAATGTATCTATTATGTATTTAGATATATATATATATTATATATATATCCCAACGTCCCAAATGGAACTTGTTTACTTATCCTTATAATGGCGTCATATATATCTGATATATATATATATATATATATATATATGTATATATATATATAACGCTCCACCAGTCACACAAGCTGACTCACCGATTGTCTCCGGCTTTTTGACAGACTCGATCTGCTTGATGACTTCCAGCACGATTGGCAACATCATGGCCGAAGTCGCCGTGTTAGAGATCCACATCGACAGGAACCAGGTGGGCAGCATGAATCCCAGCAGCAGCCTGTGCCAAGGTCATTGTTCATGTTATTTGCAACATGGGTAATTCATGGGGCCGAGGCGATAAACCCCCCAACCCGAGTCCGGCTCCTTATGCACTTAATCTTGACCACCTGATCGTGGCACCACCGTCTCCAAATACAACAATCTGCACATACTCCCCTGGCTCTGGCAGCCATCACCCACTACCTGTGATGCCATCTTACGGACACAGTGACTGACCAATGAACAACTATGGCACTAGCTGTGGGAACTCATACCCGCGAGGTTTGGACACAGCTCCAGAATTCCCCACCCACCCACACCACAGAACTAATCGGTGAATGCGTAGTGCTGAGCGCCCGCAGCACCCAGAAATCGAACCTGCAACCTCACACCCCACTCCCCCATACCCCTACTTACTACCCCACCACACTACATCACAATGAATAAAGAAACATACCAACTACTTCGCCTCCACCTTTGTGAATTACTGTCAAAGGTCACTCTTGTGCGGGCATGGAGGTCAGTACATTAAGGTTCGTTATGGAGGTCCGCATGGAGGTCGCATGGAGGTCAGTACATTAAGGTTCATTATTGGATGCATGAAGTCCATTATAGTGGCCGGGCGCGGTGGCCGAATCAGTAGAGCGCAGGCCTCCTGTGCGGAAGATCGGTAGTTCGATTCTTGGTCGAGTCAAACCAACGACTTACAAAATTGATACTTGTTGCTTCCTAGCTTGGCGCTCGGCATTAATAGGATAGGGCAAGGACTGGTTAGCTCAGTGTCAGTATAAGGTGACTGGGTGGGATATCGGGTATGCGTGCTGGCGGCCTGATTTCACCGTGGGGCAGCACTATAGCATTGCCATGAGTGCACATGGTCATAAGTCGGTACCCGTTCTAATATGACCTAAGATGTTGCCAGGATGTAAAACTCCAATAACCAACCAACTAAGCATTATAGTGTGGATGAATATCATTAGTGTGCGCGATGGTCATTGTTGTGTGCACGATTGTCATTATTGTGTGCTTGAATGTGATTATTGTGTGTGAGGGTCATTGTTGTGTGCATGGATGTCATTATTGTGTGCTTGAATGTGATTATTGTGTGTGAGGGTCATTGTTGTGTGCATGGATGTCATTATTGTGTGCTTGAATGTGATTATTGTGTGTGAGGGTCATTGTTGTGTGCATGGATGTCATTATTGTGTGCTTGAATGTGATTATTGTGTGCGAGGGTCATTGTTGTGTGCATGGATGTCATTATAGTGTGCAAGAATGTCATTGTTCATATTGATTGGCAATATGGGTAATTCGGGACCGAGTCGGAGCTGACCCTTCCCCTATGTCCAGACCGGCTTACCCACACACCCCTCCCCCCTCCTCTATAAGCTCCTACGTCCCCCCACCCTCCTCCATGTGGCGTCACCACCGCCTCCGAACCCTCCAACCCCTACTACGACCCATTCCCTCCAGGTGGCGGCACCCGCGCTTGTGCTGGTGCCGCCGCCAGCACCCAGCATCCCTATGACCACTTCCGCCCTCCCAGCTGCCACAACCACACTTCTCATCCAGACGCCGGTGTCAGCGTCTTATTTCCCACAAGTCTCATTTCCCAAATATCGCTTCTGCGTATGCGCGGATTCGAGTGACGAATGCAAACTTTGGTTGGCTTTATGACTTTAAGCCCAAGAATACTGGAGGAAACGTGTACAACAATATTCTCTACGAGTTTGAGAATATTGGTGAATATATTAAAGAAGTTATTGGCGAAAAACCGATTCGGTGACATCGCCGTGTTTACTTCTGGTCGCTTGTTCGACCTGATTATCACTATCTGTTTTTTTGCGGTTATTCTTATGAGTTTAAACCCAAGAATACAGGAGAATACGTATTGCTTGTGGAGAACAATATTCTCTGACTTTTAGAATATTGACGCATATATTAAAGAATGTATTGGAGTTAAACATATTTCTTGTGGAGAACCAGACTTGTGGGAGGTGAGACGCTGACACCGGACCACCACCACCTCCTCTTCTTACCGCCCCCCCACACCCAACTTTCCCTACGACCAATCACACCTACAACGATCAGGGTTGAGGCCCGGGTCACACAGAGACTTTTGACCACATTCTTTTATTGACATGACCCACACCCCCCATATGTACTATCCTAACCTGTTCTCAATTGACTTAACTTCTACTGTCTCTATGACTAACGGATCCACTCTGGACCATATGAGACTCTTCGCCTGATACCTGTTCCATTGTTCATTGATTGCCTTACTCTATGATCCACATGACTTAACTACTAATTGACTTAGCTCTACTGTCCCTATGACTAACGGATCCACTATAGACCATATGAGACTGTTTGCCTGATACCTGCTACATTGTTCATTGCTTGCCTCATTGATTATCGACATGACATTATCCGCTAGTCTTCTACTCCATGTACATTCGCCCCCGCCACTCCTCTATATCAACCCACTCAATAAACCTCCATACTATAGCTCCGTCTTGTGTCCTGAATTATTGTATTCAGAAAAGAGTGTGTAAACCACGAATGGGCAATGCAGGAGTGGCTGGAGCTAAGATTCCATATATGCGGTATGCGGTATGCGGTATGCGGTATGCAGTATGCGAATGCGGCAAAACATGGAAAAGCATGTAAATGAACAGTGGTGCTTCCATATGTTCGAATGCGAATACAAAGGCGAAAGCGAATGGTGCAAATGGATCAGTCCATGTACCGATCGGTGAGAATGCGAATGTGGCTCCATTTCCCATCGAGTATACCTGCAACTTTCACGTTCCTTTACACATTTGGAGTAAAAAAGAATGAAAATGGCATGGGTATTAGGCCGCATGCCGCATTCGCATACCGCATATATGGAATCTTAGCTTGAGGACCATTTTGTCCCATCGACCCCCCCCCCCCCCATGAGTCTGTGGCAGCTTTTCCGCAGATGGACTACTTCATGCAATTAGTTATTTTGTGTTCTCGTTGTGTTCTCGTTGCACTCATGCTGCTTTCTGGATTTGATATCAGCAAAACTCAGTGGTCTCAGCTGAGAGCGGGGTATCACACATGGTGCAATGTCATAGTTTCAGCGCCTTTATTGCAGCCCGATCTGCTCGTTCGTTTCTTATAATGTCGACATGGCGAGGCACCCATCACAAATGGATTTCATACCCGGCTGTTTGTTACTCATACTCATCCGCTTCTAATTTTGTTAGGCTTATAAGCCTGTATCAGGTCGATGCATGTCAAAATTTGATTTACTAGGATTAAACGCATCAAGTACCGGATGTATGCAATATTGCAGCCCCCTCCAATGCTTATCCAGTCTGCCTTTGAAGGCGTTGACGGAAGGCGCTTCTATGACATGTTCAGGCAGTGCGTTCCAGGCATTTACTATCCTGTTGTTGATAGTGTGTTCATTTTCCTCACGACCTTTTCCGCAATAGCTAACTAATAGATGCAGAAAATGCAATAACTTAGCCAGATGTATCCATTAGAATGTTCGAAATTATCCAAACAGTTTGTAATTACAAAAGTGAGAGGCACAGTAGTGGGCTCAAGAATGAGGACATGGGCATAACAACTATAAAGTCTTATACAAGCAGCACATATTCTATTTTAACCTTGTATTTTTATTTTTATGGGGGCTGCACACCAGTAAAGTTCACTTGTCATTCATGTTCTCGTTTTCAATGAAATTCTCGTCACATCGTCGGAAGAAAAGAAAACAATTAAATATAATTATAAAGAGAAATTAAATACCAAACATGAGATTTTATTCTCTAAGCTCACATAATCAACATAATCTATGCCTTTTGCTTTAAAACCGTGCAGTTAGTGCAGAAATAAGAAGTTAATGCATGCTCAACAATAAATCGCGGAAATCATTCATCTCTGGGTTCGAACCCGCGATCTTCAGCCCGGAAAGCCTGCGCTTTATCGCCTATCGGTTGCGTGGCTTAGCACTACTCACCATCTTGGTGACGTTCCCACAAGGAGCAGCACATTCAGGGCAACGCGCTTATGGAGATTGCAGCGCTCTATGGACAGCGCAACCACTAGGCCCCCCAGCAGCATCATGTTGAGTTCCTGAGATGCAGGGAAAGAAGTTTGGACACATACTTAAAGCTGCATGTGCCGATCAAAACATCACAATTTCAAAACCAAACCAAAACACATTCCTAGATTTGATCCTACATATCCCCGTTCCATTACCTCTGCCAATTTGGGTTTCCACCGCTGTGCATAACTTATAGCGTCATCAAAGGCCAGTTGCGCTCATACCATTTCTATGTGGTATAGGAGGTTAAAAATCCCTTGGGTCGATAAAAATGTCTGCTCAGGTTTTCTATCGACTAACTGTCTAATGGTGAAAACAAGTCTATTCAGACTTATCCATGATAGGCAGTATAAATCTTCAATAACTTAAATGTGGGTGTACTTACTAAGCATGTGTTGCTGCACAGAAGGGGATACTATGCCAATTTAATAGAACATGTTACTGCTGAAGCCTACAACGTCAGAATTGTGATATACAGTATAACCCCGTTAAACCAAACTTGAAGGGACCCTAGAAATTTGTTTGGATTAACCGATCATTGGTTTAACTAAGCTTTGATTTTGACTTGGCTTTGGCAAAAACGGGGGTGCATTGGTCGTAATGCGAAGCATTGCGTTTGATGCGAGGAGAGGAAGAGACCCTCCCCCGCCCCGCGCTGTCGCGCTGCTTTCTCACCTCGGAAGACGGCGCGGCGAGCCGCCACCTCCCCCGCCCTCCGCGTCGCGCAGCACTCGCGCCTCACCCGACGTCCGCTGCTCGCCACCTCTCGCCCTCCTCCGGGCCGGCAGCATTCACACCTCACCTGCTGTCGCCCGTCCCTCTCCCCTTATAAGGTCGCCCGCCGGCCTCCCTCAGGCACTCGCCCTCCTGCCATCTCCCAGCTCTCTGCCTTTTTCACCTTGGCCTCATCCACCTCGGATTGCTGACCCACCTCAAGCTACACTATGCCTCAGGGAAAAGGACGAGGACGGAAGGGCTCCCGGACCGCCCCGCGCACCCCGGGGCCAGCTTCAACACCCGGACGGGACGAGTCTCCGGCCTCCGTGCCGGCGTCTCCCGCGGCGCCCTCGGGCCCCACCTCGGGCGCCGAGATTTCGGCGGTGCTGGAGGCACTCCGCCTCATCCAGCTGGAGCAGCGCCAGACGTCCGCCGAGGCGGGCCAGACCGCAGCCGACATCCATGCCCGGATGGACGCCATGGAGACCGGGGAGGCCCGCCCCGCACCACAGGCGCTCTCCCCCGCAAGCCACCCGGCCGCCCGCATCGCCGCCGGCGCCCCGGCCCCTCGGGCGCGGACCGCCGCCTCAGTCCGCCCCCCGCCGCCACCTCAGGCGACCCTGCCCGGGGCCGCGCACCCGCAGTACGAGAGGTACCGCCACCTCGCCACGCAACCCACGCCAGCCGCACCGTCAGCGTACCAGGAGGAACCCACTCGACACAGCCCCGCATCCGCGGCCAACGCCGTCCGGGACATCTTGGCCTCCGCCGAGGCGCGCCACTCCGTCAGGCGCCAAGGTATCCCGGTCGACTATATCTTTCCCTCCGACTTGGTAGAACGGGGCCCTGAAAGGAAGCCGGTGAAGAGGGGCGAGGCGACCAAGGATGAATATGCCCTCGCCCTTCTCACCCTAATCGACCACCCAGACTTCCCCGCCCACTCCGCCCAGGGACTCCACCACCACCACCTCGCAGTCTGCCGGGACAACCTCATCTACCCGTGGCCGACCGTCCGCCGGTACTCGGAGACCGTATTCACGTGGATCGCGGACGGAAGGCTCCCCCACGGGTGGCATGACCCGGTAGCACTGAACCTACTCAGGGTGGAGTGCATTGCCATGTCCGCCCCTGCCACCACCCAAGCCCGCCCACTCGACCCTGCAAGGCCCCGATCCCAGCCCCACGCCCACACGGATACACGCGTGACATACAGCAGGGACACCCACGGGGCACTCTGCTACGCGTGGAACCGGGACCCCAACTCCTGCACCCAAGCTGCCCCGGGGGAGGTCCACGGCCAGGGGGCCACCAAGCAGCGCCACGCATGCGCATACTGCGCCAACGTGCGGAAAGTCCTCACCATGCATAGTGAGGACGCATGCTTGGCGAAGCGCGCACGTGCGGCGGCCCCCACCTCGCCGGATTTTTAGGAAGCCGGCACCTCCTGCCCGGCCCGGCGGACCCTAACCGGCCCACCTACCCTGACAATGCCGACCACCGCACCCCTACCAGCCCCCCTGTAACCACTCACCTCAGCACTGCCAGCTTGCCCGAGGCGCGGCCTGACCGACGCCTCGGCACTGCCGACCCCATCGGCAACCAACCCTCACTCGGGCCCCAGCGCCCCCTCTGCAAGGCTCCCATCGCCACCCAGCGCCAGTCGCCCATCACCCTCGACCCAGACGTCCACCTCGACCCAGGCGACACTGCCTTCCTCTGCCCCCCCCACGACCCCCCGCCAGACTCCCCCGACCCCCCTGACCCCGACCCTCCCCCCTGACCCCTCCCCCCCCCCCACCCCGCACGATTTCGCTGCCCCCCTCGCCCGCCCCCGCCGCACCTCCTCCCCCTCCCCCCGCCCTCAGACCCACCCCGCCCCGCCCACCGTCGACGAGCCCACCGTCGACGTCATCGACCCCAACCTCCAGGCCACCCTCCCCGCCGCCCCCTCCTGCGGCCCCACCCCCTCCCAGTACCGCCCCCACCATCCTCGCCTCATGGCCCCACACCTCCAGCGAGGTGTGGGACCGCTACCCAACCTTCCTCCGCACATACACCGCCCTCCGGGAAGCGGGCCTACCTAATTTTTTGGCCGCCCGCATCCCCCTCCCCTCAGGCCTCCACATCCCTGCCTGGCGTTCCCACCTCCAAGGCTACCCCGACCAAGCCGTCCTCGACTTCCTCGAGTTCGGCTTCCCCGCCAACTACTCCGCCCCTACCCTCCCTCGCCCTTCCTTCTCAAACCACCGCGAGCCCCCAGAGTTCCTCCCCCACGTACAGGCCTTCGTCGACACGGAGCTCGACCTCGGCGCCCTCATCGGCCCTTTCCATGTCCCCCCCTTCTCCCCCTGGACGCAGGTCTCTCCTATGATGACCCGCCCCAAATCCGACTCAGATAAGAGGCGGGTCATCGTCGACCTCTCCTATCCCCGAGGGGCCAGCGTGAACTCGGGCATCCCCCGACGCGAGTACCTCAGGGAACCCCAAGCCTACACCCTCCCCTCCGTCGCCGACGTCGGCCGCCGCCTAGTCTCCGAGGGCACTGGGGCCTACGTCTGGTCGGCGGACATATCCCGGGCCTACCGCCAGCTCCGTGCCGACCCCCTCTCCTGCCCTCTATACGGGATATGCCTCAACGGGGGGACCTACATCGACCTCGCCCTTCCCTTTGGCTGCCGCTCCTCGGGCGCGGCCTGTGTGCGCGTCACCTCGGCGGTGGCCTGGATCCTTCGGCGCGAGGGCTTCCACGCCCTCGTCTACGTCGACGAATTCATCGGGTGCGAGGGCTCCTACCTGAGGGCCTGCCAGGCCTTTGACGCCTTCCTCACCCTCACCACAGTCCTCGGCCTCGACGTGGCACTCGGAAAGTGTCACTCGCCCGCTGTCCGTCTCACATGGCTCGGATTCGCCCTCGACAGCGAGGCCATGACCATCCGGGTCGCCCCCGAAAAGATCCAGGCCCTCGTCGACGACTGCGAGGCCCGCGTCGCCCGCCCCACCCTCGGGAAGCAGGAGCTCCAGAGCCTCCTGGGTCGCCTCAACCACGTGAGCAGCTGCGTGCTCCCCGGCCGCAAGTTCATGGGCCGCCTCCTCGGGGCGCTGCGCAGCTGCTCCGGGGCCTCCACCCTCACCCTCGCCGACGACGCCCTCCGGGACCTGAGGTGGTTCGCCGCCTACGGGCGGATATCCAGCGGCCTCCGCCTCCTCCGGGCCCCCGAGGGTCGTCGCTGGGTGATCGAGTGTGACTCCTGCCTCACCGGGGGCGGGGCCTTCTCCCCCACCCACTACTACGCCCGAGGGTACACCGAGAACTTCAAGGCGCGGTTCTCGACCATACACGAGCTCGAGGCGGTCAACCTCGTCGTCGCCCTCCGCACCCTCCTTCCGGTCGACGCCGCGGGGGCGACGGTGCTGGTGAACACCGACAACATGGCCTCCGCCCTCGCGCTCGAGTCGGGCCGCGCCCGAGACGCTACCCTCGGGACCTGCGCCCGGGATCTCTGGCTGATGGCGGCCACCGGCTCCTTCGAGCTCCGCATCATCCACAAGCCCGGGGCGGTCCTCCTCCTCGCCGATGCCCTCAGCCGCGCCCACCTGCCCGGGCCCTGGGACGAGACGGCCCGCGCCGAGGTGGCCCGCCTCGGGCTCCTCCCTGCCAACGCCGCCCATGACGCCTTCCCTTTCTTTCCCGGTCTTTAGGTTTCCCCCCTGCCGAGGTCGCCGCCGTCTCCCGTTTCCGTGCCGCAGCCCTCGCCCCGGCGACCTGGAGGAACCGTCGTCGCCAGGCCGAGGAGTTCGTCACGTACGCGGTTGCCCGAGGCGCGGACCCCCTGGCGCCCACGCCCTTCGACGTCGCCGCCTTCACTGCCGCCCTCTTCCTCCGCGGGCTCGCGCCCGCCTCCATCAAGAAGACCATCTCGGGCGCCCGCTCCTGGGTCGAGGGTGCCGGGGGCCTCACCTCGGGCTTCGACGCCTGCCTCCCCAAGGACGTCTGCCGGGGAGGGGAACGGCCCTCCACCCACCTCCAGCGGCAGGCGCCCCCTCTCTCCCCGCACCAGCTCGCCCTCGTCGTCAACCACCTGTCGAGGGCAGGGCCCGCCTCCCTCGTCCCTCGGGCCGCGCTCCTCCTCGAGTACTTCGGGATGCTACGACAGTCCAACCTGCTGGCCCCGAGCCCCGAGGGGTGGGGCGGCCCCCACACCCTCACCCGCGACGACGTCCGCACCGCGCCCGGAGGGCTCCGCCTCCTCATCAAAAGCTCCAAGACCATCTCGAGCCCCTCGGGCGCGGTCGCCCTCTTCATACCGGCTATCCCCGGCTCCTCCCTCTACCCCGTAGCGGCCTGGATCGGACCCGTCGCCCTCTGCCCCGCTGCTCCAGACGTCCCCCGCCTTCATGATGCCCTCCGGCCGGCCCCTCGACCCGCGCTCCCTGACCGCGCTGCTGCGAGGGGCCCTCTCAGCCCAACGGGTGCCGACCCCCGAGGCGTTCACCCTGCACAGCCTCCGCCGAGGGGCCGCCCAAGCCTGCCAGCGCGCCGGGTCCCCCTCTCCGACATCATGGCGCAGGGCACATGGACCTCCGAGGCGGTCCATGCCTACGTGCCCCGCCTCGCGCCCTCGGGCGCCCCGCGAGCCCTCTCCGCCCTTTTGGTGGAGGGCTCCTCGGCACCCCCTCACTCCACTGACACTTGATTAACTGAACTCTATTCATTACTCCGCTCCTCATGAGCTCCTTTACATTTCTCACATTATTCCTTATTTGCTTCTATTGTCCTCCTGTTACTCTGTAGGATCTGTATGCTCTGTGAGGCGTAAATAGAGACGCCTTATTTCCACCCCCGCCTCCTCTCTTCCTTTTCGCGCATCGGTCGTAATGCGAAGCATTGCGTTTGATGCGAGGAGAGGAAGAGACCCTCCCCCGCCCCGCGCTGTCGCGCTGCTTTCTCACCTCGGCAGACGGCGCGGTGCGCCACCACCTCCCCCGCCCTCCGCGTCGCGTAGCACTCGCGCCTCACCCGACGCCCGCTGCTCGCCACCTCTCGCCCTCCCCCGGGCCGGCAGCATTGACACCTCACCTGCTGTCGCCCGTCCCTCTCCCCTTATAAGGTCGCCCGCCGGCCTCCCTCTATCACTCGCCCTCCTGCCGTCTCCCAGCTCTCTGCCTTTTTCACCACCCACCCACCCTACACTCCCCCTACACTTCTCTTCCAGCGGTGGAGGGCTCCTCGGCACCCCCTCACTCCACTGACACTTGATTAACTGAACTCTATTCATTACTCCGCTCCTCATGAGCTTCTTTACATTTCTCACATTATTCCTTATTTGCTTCTATTGTCCTCCTGTTACTCTGTATGATCTGTATGCTCTGTGAGGCGTAAATAAAGACGCCTTATTTCCACCCCCGCCTCCTCTCTTCCTTTTCGCGCATCATGAATGTACAATGTATGTGGACACTATGATTATTGTTTTTTTTAATACAGTTTAACCCCATTTAACTAACCTCGGTTAAATAAAACGATCCCTTAATCCAAACTTTTTTCGGCGACCTGGCAAAATACTACCATTTATCATATAAAAAAGTCTCAAATGACCTTAAAACCACATGAAAGTTTGGTTTAACTGTACCGGAAGTGGCCTGGGGCGGACAATTTTGTTTGGATTACCTGATACTTTGGATTAACCGACTTTGGTTTAACCAACTTGTTTATATTAAAAATGGTAGTATTTTGCCGGGCCGCCGAAAAAAGTTCGGATTAACCGATCATTTGGTTTAACCGAGCTTGGTTTAACTCGGTTGTACTTTACTTGCAAAAACTACTTTGGCATGTTTTCACTTCAAATATCTCCAAAGTTAACCATTTAAAATAAAAGTTACTTCAAAGTAAAGAAAAGTAGGTCATAATTGTCAATCCAATGTACGAAAATGGTAAAAGCTCAAAACCACTGAACTAAGCAATTTCAAAGTTGGATAGTCCGATGGTTTTGAGTTTCTGTAATTTTTCTGAGATAAATATATTAGATGGACCACTAGTATCTACTTTACATTAGTTTAAAGTTACTTTTATTTTAAATGGTAAACTTTTGAGATATTTGAAGTGCAAACATGGAAAATTAGTTTTGGCAAGCTTGCCAAAATTCTGACACCACAGACCTCTACAGTAACATGTTCTATTAAATTGACTCAGTATTCGCTTCTATGCAGAATCAAATGTACAATAAATGCATCAGTATCTAAGTTAGATATGTAAGAATAAAATCTAGATAATTGTTTTGGTTTTGAAAATTTCATATTTCATCAGACTATGCACCTTTAATTAAAGTTGCAGAATCCAACAGTCCAGAGTTCCAACTTTAAATATATAAGCTTGATTGTTATAATCTACTTCATTTGAGTATTTTTAAGGAACTTTATTATAAATGGCTCACTTTGAGATATTTTAAGTGAAGGCACTTAATTTAAATTTAGCATGCACATCAAAGTACTGGATATTATGATAAGCTTAAGTAGTAACAGGTTCTATTAAATTGATTCTCTACTCCATTCTATGCAGCAACAACTGCAAGTATGCCAGTATCTAAGTCGGGTATGTAGGATAATATCTAGGTAGATTTATTAGCTTAAACAAATTTGATACTTTCAGCAGACTCTGCAGGATTAAATGCCTCCATAGTATTTGCAAATCACTATGTTGATATTCATTGAAAATGCACAGTGACCTTACAAGTTTGATCAAACTGATATTGGATAGACTACATCACTGTTCCAACTGCACATGCGCTGAAAACGGCCTTGGGAGCAAAGCAAAGCCGTACGGCCATTGAGTTTGCCGATACGCGCATTGAAAAACGTCAGTTTTATTCAAAATTAATAGAAATCCAAAACCCTAAACTTATCAATTTAATATAATCTTTTTGTTAAACATGTTTTCTATATGTGTTCCAAGCGGTTTGTGCCTAGGTGGTGTGGTTTTATCAATATTTTACTTTTTCTGTATGGAGATTACTCACTGCCATTGACAATGCATTGAGTGCTCCGGCTGTGGCTCTAACACTACTCTGAGTGCCTAGATCTTTCTAAATCTAAATGCACATGGCATAAGATGTGCTGATTATATTGATGTAAATGCAATGCTGGATAAAAGATTAATATCTTAATTTATTATATATATTTTTTAGTTAGTATTCTATGTTTCAAACAAGTGCTGAGATGAGCTGAAACTAGCACATTTCATAGCTGCACCCAGTGTATTAGCATGTGCCATGTGCTTTTGGGGGGGTTGTTTTGCTCTGACCCATCCCACAATGCACCGTGCCGCTGGAACCGTGATGTAGTCTATTGGTTAGTCCAATAACACATTTGGATAATTAAGCTAAGACTGGTACATATTTTCGTAAGCTACATTTTGAAGAGCTCAGGCGAAAACAAACTGACAAATCCATTTGAGTTGTTTTCTGTCAAATAGAATTTATTATTGGGCTGTCCAGTTAAATTCTACCAAATTCATGTTGAGTACGATATTATATAGGGGATGTGGTAGCTTCTGCGTAAAAATGGATTTGATTATTGAAATGATGGCAGGTTCAGCTGAAACGTGTTAGTCGTGGTTGTATTTCGGCCTTAATGGTGTTTGTCGGTGTTTGCACCTAAATCCTTTATTTAATTGTCATGTTTCCATTAAGTGAAGGAGCTAAGGTGCTATTGTAAATTAATTAATAATTGCCTTATCGTCTCAACATGGAATTTGGGCTCTTGAGACCTCATCCCCATATCGGGTATTAACTACAAGTGCATCATCGATTGGGTAAATCGCTTTTCATAGTTAATGACAACATTGGATTATTAACAAAATTGAATTATTATTGAATTAAAAAGAAAATTGAATTAATAGCACAATTTAATTAGTCAACTGTATTAATGCAACATACTAGGTCACTATTTCGAGGCTCTCCCAGATTTACAAAAAGGGTTCTTTATTTCATATTGCAGGAGGACAATCACAACGTTCTAACCGTCCATTAACTTATTTTATTTGTACTCTCAAACTTAGGTTTTATTAGCTAACTACAGGAGACAAAGTTGCACTATTCTCACCGAGAAGTAGAGAGGGCAGATTTCTTTCGTAGAAATGAAGCCAAATGTTGGTGCAAGAAAAACCGGAAGGAGTGAAGTGACACCTAGCGGAAGACATTCCAGGCACCAGTAGAATCCCATCAACAGCACGAAGTAGCCACATAGTGCCGGCTGCAACAGGAATATGACAGTAGTCACATGAGTGTGATTCAGTGTGACATGATTGTGATATGAGTGTGATATGAGTGACATGAGTATGATGTGTGTCGTGAATGTGATGCGAATGTAATGCGACTGTGACGTGTGTCGTGTGTCGTGTGTCGTGAGTGTGACGTGAGTGAAATGTAAAAGTTATGCGAGTGGCTTGAGTGCAATATCAGTGTGACATGAGTGTGATTGAGTGTGACATGAGTGCAATATGAGTGTGATATGTGTGATGTGAGTGTGATGTGTGTCGTGAGTGTGATGTGAGTGTAATGTGAAAGTTACGCGGGTGATGTGAGTGTGACATGAGTGTGATATGAGTGTGATATGTGTGACATGAGTTTGACATGTGTTCTGAGTGTGATGTGAGTGTAGTGGAGTGAGTGTGACATGAGTGTGATTGAGTGTGACATGAGTGTGATATGAGTGTGATATATGTGACATGAGTTTGACATGTGTCGTGAGTGTGACGTGAGTGTAATGCAAGTGGAGTCAGTGTGACATGATTGTGATTGAGTGTGACATGAGTGTGACATGAGTGTGATATGTGTGACGTGAGTGTGGCGTGTGTTGTGAGTGTGATGTGACTGTAATGGGAAAGTTACATGAGTGACATGAATGCGACGTGAGTGTGATTGAGTGTGACATGAGTGTGACACGAGTGTGACATTAGTTGATATGAGTGTGATATGTGTGATGTGTGTCATGAGTGTGACGCGAGTGTGACGTGAGTGTTACATGAGTGTGACGTGAGTGCTGTTCCTCAGTATTGGAAGAATAAATAATCAGAAAAATAACTTATTTACTAAAAAGAAAACAAGAAGAGGGCAGCTTAAAACTTTCAACATAACATGAGATCTGCCTTCAAATTGTGCATTTCAACCTTGCACCATTAAGCAGTCCTGAATGTTCCGAGTCATTTATCAATACTGAGCCTGATTACTTAACAGGATCCTGGAGATTAGGATTCTGATTCCCTATCAAATCAGTGCCTGATAAGGAACGGATACACCAGTATAACGGGTCTAGAAAATGTAATCTGTGATTTATGATACAGTAAACCTCTCTGTACCGAACCCTCCTCAGATCGACCACTCTCATATATCGATCGCTTTATTTGGGTCCCAACAATACCATTGTAAGGATATTCTAACTCTCTAAACCAACCACCTATATATGTATACATACACTATATGAAGGTAGACAAATCCTCGGCGTGACATGTGTGTGATATGAGTGTGATAAGTGTGATATGAGTGTGATATTTGTTGTGAGTGTGATGTGAGTGTAATGTGAGAGTTACATTGTGATGTGTGAGTGTCACGTGAGTGTGATTGAGTGTGACATGAGTGCAATATGAGTGTGATATATGTGACATGAGTTTGATGTGTGTCGTGAGTGTGATGTGAGTGTAATGCAAGTGGCGTGAGTGTGAAATGAGTGTGATTGAGTGGGACATGAGTGTGATATGAGTGTGATATGTATGACATGACGTTGACATGTGTCGTGACTGTGACGTGAGTGTAATGCAAGTGGCGTGAATGTGATGTGAGTGTGATTGAGTGTGACATGAGTGTGATATGAGTGTGATATGGGTGACATGAGTTTGATGTGTGTCGGGATTGTGACGTGAGTGTAATGCAAATGGTGTGAGTGCGATGTGACTGTGATTGAGTGTGACATGAGTATGACGTGTGTCGTCAGTGTGATGTGACTGTAATCTGAAAGTTACGTGAGTGATGTGAGTGTGACATGAGTGTGATTGAGTGTGACATAAGTGTGATATGTGTGATGTGAGTATGATGTGTGTCATGAGTGTAACGCGAATGTAATGTGAAAGTTATGAAAGTGGCGTGAGTGTGATGTGAGTGTGATTGAGTGTGACATGAGTGCGATATGAGTGTGATATGTGTGACATGTGTCATGAGTGTGATGTGACTGTGACACAAGTGTGATGTGAGTGCAATGTGAGTCTGATTGAGTGTGACATGAGTGCGATATGAGTGTGATATGTGTGATGTGTGTCGTGAGTGTGATGTCAGTGTGATGCGAATGTGACATGAGTGTGATGCGAGTGTGACGTGAGTGTGATGTGATGGTCACGTGAGTGTGACATGAGTGCGATATGAGTGTGATACGTGTCTAGAAAATGTAATCTATGATTTATGATACAGTAAAACCTCTCTGTACCGAACCCTCCTCAGATCGACCACTCTCATATATCGATCGCTTTATTTGGGTCCCAACAATACCATTGTAAGGATATTCTAACTCTCTAAACCAACCACCTATATATGTATATATACACTATATGAAGGTAGACAAATCCTCGGTCTGAATGAACAGTAGGATAGCCCATTGGTGATGGGCGGAACCAGTGGCAGTGCCCACCTGTTCGCGCATGCGCATGGTCAAGTAGTATATACAGTATTAATAATGACAATAATAATAACAAGTTCCCTTCCATGCCTTTATACTCGCATAATACTTATGCATAATATATAGGTATGTGAACACAATCGTCAGAAGGCATGGTATCTGTACATATAAATATAGCTATTTGAACCATGATCATGACCATGATCTGTTGTGCGTATATGTAGCTATTACAACATAAGAGTCGCGAACCATAATATATGCACCAATGTAAGTTAAAATTTGAGTGTCCCGATGGGCCTATAGGCGTTAACGGCCAGACGCAGCCAGCATACAGTGCCTAGAGGCCCCTCACAGGTGGCCCCAGTGTGGCACACGTCATACTACACAGAGTCAGTTAGATAGGATACAGTGCTATACTATTACATAGGGAACTGAAGATAGGTAGTGTCCTTGTTTATATTCCCATAATGGATTATAGAGTACATATATATATATATACATACATACATACACTAAATAGATGCATGGTTACAGGAACATAGAAGTCAGAAATCATGATATATAAAAATATATAATATATACCTATTATGTTATAGCATATGAGTAGCAAATTGTGTCATACGTACATATAATGTATTAGAACATAGAGCTCATAAACCATAATGTATGTACAAATGTTTATATAATTACTAGGTAATAATTACACTGAAATCGGCATGTGATCTTTCTTACTGTAGTAGTATCTGTGACCCTCCTCAACAGGTCCTGCGATATAGAAGAGGACATTTTTCTACATATCCATGTAAAGCCTTCTTACAATCCGTAATTCCACTTATATCGCCTTGACGTCACAGAATATGGACATTTAAATTCCAGCCCTGCAAATAGGATTAGTTGACTTGGGGACAATTATTCCCAATATCGCATCGGTATTCTTAGACTAATTAAGCTGAGTATAGGTAACATTTCTAGACTATGGATGCTTCATTGAGAGTTATCAAGGAATACATGCTAAAAAGCTGGTGATTTGATCGTTAAATGCACAACATTTATGGTAAATGACATATAATGATACACCTGTGTGTGGTATTTGTGGGCACCATATCTGTAAGCGATCTCCATGAAAGGTTCAGGTGTATTCATCGATAAGGTGAGGTTATTAATGGATTTCACTCAAAGACCTTTTTCACACCATGTGCAGTAAGATGCTATGCACATCATTAGTTCTTCCCACTCCCATCAAAGGCAGAGGGCGGGATGGTAGTAGAAATCCTCTATTATAACTTTCCCACAGACCATGCTGCACACTGAGCTGATAACCACAACAATAGTTCCTACAACTGCCATCAGAGGGCAGGGTGGTGGTAGAAATCCTCTATTATAACTTTCCCACAGACCATGCTGCACACTGAGCTGATAACCACAACAATAGTTCCTACAACTGCCATCAGAGGGCAGGGTGGTGGTAGAAATCCTCTATTATAACTTTCCCACAGACCATGCTGCACACTGAGCTGATAACCACAACAATAGTTCCTACAACTGCCATCAGAGGGCAGGGTGGTGGTAGAAATCCTCTATTATAACTAGCCCACAGACCATGCTGCACACTGAGCTGATAACCACAACAATAGTTCCTACAACTGCCATCAGAGGGCAGGGTGGTGGTAGAAATCCTCTATTATAACTTTCCCACAGACCATGCTGCACACTGAGCTGATAACCACAACAATAGTTCCTACAACTGCCATCAGAGGGCAGGGTGGCGGTGGAAATCCTCTATTATAACTTTCCCACAGACCATGCTGCATACAAAGCTGCTATCCACAACATCAGTTCTTGCCACTACCGTCAGAGGGCGGGGTGGTGGTGGAAATCCTCTAGGAAACCTTTCTGACAGACCATGCTGCACACTGACATGTTAACCACAACAATGGTACTTACAACTGGCATCAGAGGGCAAGTTTGTGGTAGGAATTCTTTATTACAATTTTTGCCACAGAGCAGGTTGCACACTATCCTGTTACCCACAACAATAAACACGCTGCATACTGAGCTGCTGCCCACAACATTAGTGTTAGCCACTGTCATCAGAGGGCAGGGTGGTGGTGGAAATCTTCTATGAAACCTTTCCCACAGAGCATGGTGCACACTGAGCTGCATTAGTTCTTGCTACTGCCACCAATGGGTGGGGTGGTGGTGGAAGTCTTCTATGAAACCTTCCTCACAGATGCTCACAGACCTGTTACCCACAACAGTAGTTCTTACATTGACGGTAAGGTACACATGGTGGATGTTTGTTTGTTGTTGTTTTATGTCCTAGCAACATCTAAGGTCATATCAGGACGGGGCACATGGTGGAAATCGCCTATTCTAGTGATGCTAATGTGCAATGGGCTAGGCTGGTTGGCTTAAAGTGGCATATTCCGATGGTTTTGAGTTTCTGTCATTTCCTGAGAGAGAATACATGTTAAATGCATGTTAAGATTAGGTAACCGGATCTATGAAGTTGCATAATCCAATGGCATCTTATTTTCAAAACCAAAACATCTACCTAGATGTGAAATGAAATATGAAACTTAGACACTAGTGTACTCATTCCTCGTTTCGTTTGGGGTCCTCCCTTAAAACTGCATAGATCGAAGAAAGCACTAAATTTCCCAAAGAAAATCACTTATTTAGATTTGAATCTAGATATCAAATTGATATACCGTTGCACTTATTATGTATTTGTGTCTATATAGAAGGGCATGCTAAGTCAAGTTAACAGAACCTGTTACTACTGAAGCCTATGGAGTCCAGACTCAGAGGTTTGACAAACATGCCAAAGTTAATTTGATATGTTTATACTTCAAATATTTCCAAAATTTGTTATTTTAGATCAAAGTTACTTCAAACTAAAGTAAGGTTGATGTTAACGATCAACCTATTATATTTATCTCAGAAAATGACAGAAACCCAAACCCATGGGACTACGCAACTCAAAGAATAATAAAGCTCACTGGATTCGAAATGACCTAATTAACATAACAATTACATAAAACACAACATAATGGATATACAAATTATTGGGCATGCACTCCCAATGTCTGTCAAGTTAGTAAATCAATATAAAAGTTACTCTGAGCTAAATCAGAGTAAAGGCCCTGTCACACTACGACGTAACGACGTCAGCGTAGGGAGAACGTGAAGAACGTTGAACTTCTCGGCGTAGTATGCACATTTTGGCACAAGTGGATGCAGCGTAGTTGACGAGAGCGTAACGTCGGTAAAGCATAGTGATACCATCATTCAATGAGAGAGGACAACGTCATTATGCTCACGGAATGTTATGAACGTTATTCCATCGGCAGAACTACGTTACGTGATGTTACATATGTCATGACACGGTGGCGAAACATTGAACGTCCTTCTCCTGATGTTCTCCTGACGTTCTCCTGACGTTCCCATTACGCCGCGTGGACATTTCCACCGGGTTTAATGTGGGTCAACATAGTGGAACGTAGTTGAACGTAGTGAGCAGTGTTTGACTAACATCCGTTTAACGTCATTGACATTCACCGAACGTGTACAGAACGTACAGCGAACATAAACCCTTACGTTTGAGTTACGTCAAAAGTTTTGAACAGGTTCAAAACTTTGACGCGCGGCGACATAACACGACGTAACGTGACATAGCTCGACGTCAGTCTAACGTCATTCTGACATCATCATAACGTAACCCAATATATGTCAATGTAATGATGAAACGTGATCACATCAGGCTTACATTTGCTCGTTACGTCGTACTGTGACAGGGGTATAAGTTTTATTTGGCTTAAAGCCGACCCTTCCCATTTTCCACCAGGTAAGCTGAAGCTTACCAGGTAACATCAGAAATGTGACCAGGTAACATCAGAAATGATAAAAGGACTAGATGAAGTGGGGATTCAAATCATTCATAAGCTAGTAACTGACATCTATGAGACTGGATTTATACCATTGAATATGAATGAATCCATATTTGTACGACTCCCAAAGAAGCTAAAACCAACATTGTGTACTGAGTACAGAACACTAAGCCTGATGAGTCATATCTTGAAGATGATCCTGAAAATAATTTTACTGAGAAACAGACAGAAAATTGAAGAACAAATCAGTAAAGTACAAAGTGGGTTTATATCTGGAAGAGGTACACGTGAAGGGATTTTCAATATGAGAATGATTTGTGAACGTTATTGTGAAGTGAACCAGGATGTTTATGCCTGCTTTATTGACTATGAGAAGGCCTTCGACCGAGTCAATCATGAACTGTTAATCAAATGTTTACAAGATATTGGTGTCAATGGCAAAGACATTAAACTAATTGTGAACTTATACTGGACACAACGTGCATTTATAAAAATGGAGCAGGGCCTATCGGATGAAGTTATGATTAAACGAGGAGTTCGACAGGGGTGTGTATTGTCACCATGTCTATTTAACCTGTACACAGAGATGATTTTCAGACACATTGAAGATTGCAAGGGAGTGACAATAGGTGGCATGAACATCAACAATCTTAGATATGCCGATGACAGTGTAATACTAGCAGACAGTGAGAAAAACCTACAAGATATAGTGAATAGAATCAATAAAGCTGGAATACTATTCAACATGAAGATGAATGCCAGGAAGACCAAAACAATGGTTATAAGTAAAAAGACAGATAAACCAAACGTCAATATAATCATAGATGGCACAAACATAGAACAAGTATCCGAATTCATATATCTCGGACAAAAGATTACAAATGATGGGAGATGTGAGGAAGAAATTAAAAGAAGGATAACAATAGCCCGAACAACATTCTCCAAAATGTATAGAGTGTTAACATCAAGTAAGATATTAATACAAACAAGGAAGCGTATTCTTCAGTGTTATGTGTGGTCTACTCTAATGTATGGGGCAGAGACATGGACAATCTCTAAGAAAATGTACAAACGTTTAGCAGCATTTGAGATGTGGACTTATCGAAGGATGATGAAAATATCATGGACAAAGAAGATCACCAACAAAGAAGTTCTCAGAAAAATTAAAAATAAGAAAAGCTTGTTTGCCACTATACAGACAAAGAAACTTATTTATTTTGGCCACATCATTCGTCAGAGTTCAATATACCGTACATTGTTGGAAGGGAAGGTGAATGGCAGCAGAGGGAGAGGGAGACCAAGAACATCATGGTTTACAAATATTTCACAGTGGACAGGCTTGAATTATTCACATTCTATCAGAACAGCACAACATCGGGACAAGTGGAGAACCATTGCATCCAACCCTCGACTAGAGGATGGAACTATTGATTGATTGAAGCTGAAGCTGCGACCCGGCATGCTGAGTCACAGCTTCAGTGCTTCCTGACGGACCAGACGAACTTGGAACACAATGGTAATGCCTAATACTAGTAATAGTAATCGACTAGTAACCCGGATGTGTGAAGCAGTGAATAGTCGGTCTGTGCTTTGTGTGTGCGTGTGTAGTTTGGTTTGTTTTATTCATACGCTCTCAGGTGTTTACCGTGAAGTTGATGTTGACAGTGAGTGAGTGACTGCCGGTTAGGTGCTATTTTCTACTTTGGAACTCTATTATTAGTAAGTCACTTTCATGCATAACAAAATTTGATCTTAGCAGTGAAGAATGGCACTCAGATATAAAGGAATTTGATCTGAAGCAGTGAATAGCCGATCGGTGCTTTATTTGGGGGCAGTTTTTGTTTTTATCCTGCAATTTTGATAGTAACTGTTGCGTTCCCTCGGCGTTTTCAATTTGAGCACGCTTATAAATACCCGAATTTGATCTTAGCAGTGAATAGCTATGGTCATAAATACCCGAATTTGATCTCAGCATTGTAGTGTTATGGTAATAAATACCAGAATTTGATGTGAAGGAGTGCAGCAGTGCATAGTCGATCTGCGCGTTTTATGTGTGTGTAGTTGGTTTGTTTAGGCTTTATTAATACGCTTGTTGCCAAATAAGAGATTCACCCCTTACTTACAGTAGAATGCCGTGGATTTCACTTTTAACGTCCATTAAACTACTTATTATATTTCCCAAATCAAAAGTAGCGGGTAGATATTAAGATAGACATGTAACACTGACGGTCGGGAGACCAGTGCTACGGCACGGACAAAAGATATATATGAATACAATTCTTTTACCAACAACAACTCTCACATTGAAGAAGTACTGCTGGCCGTCGCAGTTACTCCTCTAAAGCCCTGTTCACACGTTAATTCGAATCATATTAATCGACTTGCCTAGTTCACCTCACATTCGGCGTGTGAACGCTATGCTAAAGCGATTTAGGGCTGAATCGATTCATCTAGTTCGCTTCAAGTAAACCACCTCGGGAGGTAGTATAGATGAAGCGATATAGCTGGTTCCCGGGTAGTGATAGTGTAAAATAGCGGTGCTCGCTGGATACAGGCTCAGGTGTAACTATTGCTGGTGCCCGGCAGTGTTAGGGACCGATTAGGCCGAAATCTATTGAATGCGATATTTAACAGAATTACATACTCAAATAATGAAATTTAATTAAATTAACCCTAAATTCCAAGCGATATTAACGTAGCAGCTACATCGGCGTCATTATTCATATTGTCAAATCGACAAGTGTAAACTAAACAAATAGCAGTGCTCGCATAATACAGGGGGGGGGGACTTGCTCATGCACAGATATCGATTTCCGGCTAAAAGTATTGCATGTGTGAACACGACACTTAAATCGATTCATATAAATCGATTTGTCTAAGTCAACATAAAAATTGTGTGTGTGAACATAGCTTTATACTCACTACTATTAGGAGGATCCTGGCAACTGTCTGTCAGTCTCCCCCCAACAAACTATCAAAACACAACTCATAAGAAAGAAAGGGAGACAAGTCACGCAAGATTGACAGTGAGAAGGTTGAGCTTTATTGCTACAACTCTTGTTCACATACCAGTGACCTGCCACCCTGACTCACTTACAACCTGATACACAGACCCACATAGCTTCTGCTTGTTCAGTTAAAATCAGTGCCTACAGCCCATTGCACCTAAGTCCAATGGGTGTTACACACAGTTCAGTGGTGAGCTGCTTCCTTTGGTATCTCTAGAGTGAGTGTGTGTCTGTCCAGCAAGTGCAAGGAGTTCAAGGGTGACTGGGCTCACACAGCCAGCCAATCAGACACCTCTGCAGCCTGAGAGCGGTGGCACCTGTCACTCAATCCCAGGGCAGGTGGTGTCCTTAATGTAAGCAGAATGGCTGGGTGTACTTACCCAGCAGTCCCGTGGTAACAAGTAGTGGTCATACAGTTACAGTAAACAATAACCTATGCCCCTCTCCATTTCCACTCTTCCTGGTGCATGGAGGGAACATTTCTGTAATTAGTAACCGTATCTTAATATCCAGATATCATACCGCAATCCCGGTCACTGCGCATCATAACATTTACACATAGTTATTTCCATGTCACACAGTGAGTGGGCACACATTGCATACAATGTGTCCCCAACTCCGTCGCCCAAGATATTGATATGATTTCAAGCTTGGCTATTACGACTGAAATATATTTTGCTTCTTAACTTAAGAATTGATGTGCTGATTTAATTTAACCATGCCTTTCACCACTTTTGTAATGCTTAGTAATGGGTTGTGATTCACCCCTACTCTGCGTAGGGGTGAATCTTTTATCTAAGAACGCACCAACTAAACAACAGATTGAAAATGAATGTTAAGGCTCTGCTCAACTAATATCAGTCTGTCTCCGAAACGTGGCGCATTATTTTTAAGAATTTCTAAAAAAATCCATCGACTTACTGAAACTTACCTCTGTCGGCACAACGATAGGCAGTGGTAGCAGAATGATGGGTATCGCGATGATGCAGATAACATTTTTGTAATAAAGTAGGAAGGTCAGCAGATAGTCTAGCAGGTGCCGTTTGTGTGCATCCTCATGAAACGAGTATGAAACATCAGACATCTTTGAAACGAGCTGTCCTTTAGGCTTGCCAGTGTCAGATCTACGTCACCTTGCTTAAGCCTGCTAGGCGCGTTGTCTGAAATCGCGGGCAGTCTGAAGCCTATTTTCAACTGAGATCTGTCCTTTATGCTCACTCCAGTAGCCGCCCTCACCTAGCACACGAACATGATGCAGGACAAGGTCAATGCCGAACACTTCAATCTTTACAGATAGAAGGGTCCTGTGTTGCCAACTTTCAAGAAATTCCCCTGAGAGTCACACAAATTGAAGGTTCCAATCAGTTACCTCACAAGTCATGGATTGACCCTAAAATCCTACAAATTGTACTTTTGTACGAATTTCTGTACTTTTGTGCAGATTTGGGTACTTTTGTGCACATTTCTGTACTTTTGTACAAATTTCTGTACTTTTGTACACATTTCTGTACTTCTGTGCACATGTGTGTGCTTTTGTACACATTTCTGTACTTTTGTACAAATTTCTGTACTTTTGTACAAATCGCTGTACTTTTGTACAAATTTCTGTACTTTTGTATGAATGTTTGTACTTTTGATCAAATACAAGTAAATATCATGTTATACATATGCTAAAATATCGGCCTATGACCCGCTGGAAATGTCCTCAAATCTCCCATTTTAAATCCATTACAAAACAAATTGGGGGGGGGGGGGCATGCCCCTAGACACCCATAGCAAGCTCGTGGCTGCCACCACTCGGGTTCAACGCCCGGAACGCAAAACCTCAAGGATTCTCAGTACCTGCAGGTTGACAACACTGAGTGACACTTGGGAACAAATCCATATATGGTGATAAGTGCAAAGCCAATCATCAGTTCTTTATCATAGAATCGTTGCATGCCTAATAACGCAGTGTCCTCAGACAATACAAAGATTATGTTGTTACTATTATCTGACCGCCACACCGTGTCAACAAAATATCGGCTAAATGTTGAAAGTTAACTTCAGCGTGATGATTTAGTACTTTAACAGTTATGCCGTTATGTTGATCAGTTACGGTATAATCTTTCAATTTCCAAAATTTGTTAGTTTATTTTAAAGTCACCAGCTATCCGCCGCGTGGAAAACAAACAAACTCGGAAATAGTTCAGATTTGTGCCACATGGTGGCCTAATGCCACCATTTTGTCCACCCCGAGCATATTCGTTTATTCAACCCGAGTCTGTAGGATGTGCGCATGCACCAAAAAGTGGCTCGGGTGACCCGAGTTGATTAATCGATTACGCCCTTAGATATTGGGAAATAGTGGTGGTGCTCGCCGGCAACAGGCTCAGAGGGATCTGCTGAGCCTGTTACCGGCGAGCGGCATTAATATCACGTCAATTTTTGGTTTAATTTAACCAAATTTCGGCGGCGGTGTTAATATCGCTTCAAGTTTGTGGTTAATTTGACCAAATTTGACTTTTTGAGCATGTAATTCTGTTAAATATGAGAGCTTTGAATAGATTTGGGCCTAATATATTGCCGCCGACACTGGGAACCAGCAACACTTGTTACTGTGTGAGCCTGTTGTCGGCATAATTTCAGCCAATCACAGGGCAGCTTTTCCATTGCAAATGGCCGCCGCCTATGGGGGCGGCCATTTTGGAGACAACAAACTGCCGTTGCAGTTCAGACTAGCATGGCCCTGATCCCCTACTCTCCCCACACATACTTGGTTCATTTAAACATAAAAACTAAACAAGGTTGTGCTTGGAGAGCATTTGTCGGAGTATGCGCAGTGTCCCAGTGAGCTATAGCTGGTCCCTTTAAGGTTTGTTGCCATATTTGTATACTTAAATACATATATTACATTGAAAAGTGTACCATATTCCAGTTTATTTCAGAGTAAGCTATAGGACAAATGGCCAATTTTGGATACATTTGAAGTGAAAATATGTTCACTAAAGTGACTAATTTCGGCAAGCATAAAAAAGATTCCTGTAATTGAAATCAAGTTGTAACTCAGATTTCCATCTCATGGGTAATTGGTTTTTGATTCTAATCTTTTTTATTCTGTACAAAAAAAAAGCTAATCACTGTCAGATAGAAAGTGAATTGCAATGTGGTAGATAGGAACATAAATAACCTCCATACGTACTACTCTTAAACTCCCCCACAATGCTCTGCGGTCCTTGACAAGGACAAATATGAACCAGAAAATATTAATTCGACATATCAACACAATAGCAGATTTTAAAGTACACGATTCAATATCGATTAAGTTACCAATTTTAGAGCAAATCTATTTTTAGAAGACATGTCGATAAGTCTGTGAGATAACAAGTAACTCAGTGTCAAGATCCGGTCACATACAAGTGAGTGGACGTAGTTGAATGTAGTGGAGGCTAACGGAGAAGTACGGATGCCGGCGCATTCATCTATGTTCAACTACGTTCAACCACGTTCAACTACGTTCAACTATGTTAGCCTCCACTATGTTCAACTACGTCCACTAATGTGTATGTGACCGGGCCTTAAATGCCCTGTCACATTACGACGCATCTCACAAGTGCACAACCAATACGTAAAATCACTTTTTTACGTCAATAGACATTGAACTTTTCAGCACTGGGGAACAAAGTTGGACGTATACATACCGTATCCATAGCATATGGCCAACTTATAACCAACGTATGACTAACATGCCTGCCGGGGAAAAACGCTCGAATTATGCTCATGGTACGTTCGCAGAACGCCGGTGAACATTATATACGTTATTCAATCGCCAGAACTACGCCTCATACATTACATACGTTAAGACACACTGGAGAAACACTAAACATGCGTTAGACATACGTTAGACTTATGTTATCCATACATTGTCAGTACGCGGACTGTATGTTCCCACTGCCTTTAATGTAGGTCAACGTAGTGCAACGTAGTGAACAATGTTTGCCTAACATACGTCTAAGGTACATCGACGTACGCCTAATGTATACATAATGTATGGCCAACGTAAAATCCACACATTGTCGAACATTGTCGTACATCGATAGTTTTCTGCATGCACAAAACTTTGCCGACCCCCTGACGCGTGATCCTGTATCCTGACAAATGTCGACGTACATTGACGTATACCAACAAGCACCTAACACATGTGTAACGCATAACGAAATATCCCGACGTAGCGGCCAAAAATCACATACGTCAGCGTATATTGGCATGGTGCGTCGCAATGTGACGGCCCCTTCAGATTCTGATAATAAGTTCAAGATCCTCTCATATATTATCTACAATGGGCGATGAGGGCATGAGGAATGTGTTAACCGGGAAGAAAACCCCACGATTACCGCTCTCCTATTTTTCAATAGAACAGTCTGAAGATCGCCTCTGTTGACCCCCCCTCATCCCCCCCCCCCCAAAAAAAAGGAAGGAAAAAAAAGAACCCTATAGAAACGAAGTGTTTAGAATCTGAACAAAAGACATGATAAACGCTTCATTGTTCCGTTTGGTAAAAGTGATTAACAAATTTAGTCCAATTGTTTAGGAAATAGTTGAGGAAATACTTCTATTTAAGCTTAATTAGTCCAGGTGAGCTAGCTGCTGAATTTAGCTTCATTTAACCACAAATAATGCAGTGAAGTCAACGTATACCTTTCCCAAATGGGTGACCTTCCAGTCGAGCAACCAATGTTACACTCAATTAAAGTTCATACCAACGCACAATGCATTGTTACAACAAATCTACAATTGAAATCCTTACCTAGAATCAGATATGGCCCTGTATGTATACATATATGGAAGCAGTTCACATTGTTACAACAGATCTGCCGTTGAAATCTTCACCTGGAATCAGTTATGTCCCTGTAGGGGCCTACGTATACTTATATGTAAGCATCATGGATGAGAATCTTCCGGAATTCTGGATTGTTTTATCTACCCGATTTTTGTTCCGGATATCCGGATGTGATCACATTATTTGACCATTCCGGGTTTTTCACTCCACCTCTCAATTATTTTCCAGTTTTTCATTTGTCAGGCTATTCTCATCTCTGAAGCATTTCACATGCATATATACACATATGGCCACAGGACAAGCAATATCAGAATGACATAACAGTGATTCCATGGCTGGCCTTTGCACAATTCGTTGCAATTTCGGGAGACATTTGTTGTTGTAATTTAAATTAAATTAAATGAAAATTAATTTTCTCTCAGCTGTACCTGTAAGATATTCAGGATATTGAGATATTGCAGGAAGATGGTGACCATTGTTGGAACGATAGTAGGCCACACCACATTCTGTCAATGTTTAAAAAGAAATATCAAAATTTGTTGATGGTACTCTTGTGAACAAAGATTTCCCGACAATTGTAAAGAGACACAAACTTCAGTGGTATGGCCATATTTCCCGTTCATCAGGTCTGGCCAAAACCATCTTGCAAGGCACAGCAAAAGGGGAGAAGAAAACAAGGCGGACAAAGGAATAGGTGGAAAGACAACATCAGTGAACGGACAGGCCTGGAGTTTGGCAAGTCTCTGAAGGCAGGGGAAACTGGATAAACCTGGTTGCAAAGTGATCTGTAGTTCCCCAATGACCCTCGTTGTTAAGGTATTGATGATGATTGTGATAAACAAAGTTGATAAAATCATAACGCACATTGCTGTGTTGCCTGCAGGTATCGTTTTGTATTCTATCTGTTAACTATTCTAGACATTTTGCCTCAGTAGTTACATCTGGGACAAAACTATAGTATATATATTTTTTATTATAGGTCTAAAAACAAAAGCTACATGCCTTCCTAAATATTTTTGTAAATAACTATCATTAGCTGTGTTCACACCCACAACTTTAGGCCGACTTAGATGAAGCGAATTAGATGAAGTGAACTAGTGTCGTGTCCACACACGGAGCGGATTAAGGCGGAAATCGATATCTGCGCATGAGCAAGTCAATACTAACCAGCGCCAGTTTCGGTTAGTCGACATCGCCATGAGAGAGTGTGGGTTCGACCTAGATATGTATGGACTGAATCGTATTGGTTTGGAACATTCAAAACTTCTGCTGGGCAGTGAAAACCTTAAAATAAATCATGAAAAAAATATCTGTGCACCTCTAGCAGGTTCATAGACCAAATTATATTATATAGTGTTATGTGCTTAATCCGCCTCAAGTAAATCGCTACTGTCCACACCGGCAAGGTGGGCCGACTTAAGGGCGCATTCCATATACGCGTAATGCGTAATGCGAATGCGAATGCGAATGCGACAAAAAATCGAAACGCCTTGTAACCTATGAGCTACATTCCATACACGCGTAATGCGTAATGCGAATGCGAATGCGTCAGAATTTCATTATCCCGATCGGTCCCTGTAGCGATCGGTGCGTAATGCGTAATGCGTAAAAGAAGTGCGAATAGAAAAGCCGCAGTCGCATTTGTCCATTGATATAAGGTTGGGGGAGGCGACTGATAATTATGGACAGGCTGGACAAGGTGCAACAAGGTGTTGAGAACAGAAAAGCAGCAGTTGCATGTGTCGATACGGTTTTAGAAGGGCGGTTGTAGAAGATAGGCAGCAAAGAGTATTTTAATCCCTGTTACTACACGACCAAAGGCTAGCTAAATGCTAGCTAAATGACCAAAGGGTAGCTAAATGACTAGCAACCAGTCTTTCTCCCTGTATCTACAATGTCTGTACAAGGTGGTGCCTGTATCTACACTGTCTGTTAAATCAAAGCAAGGAATGAGAGAGGTTAGCTTCCTGAGTCCGGGCTCTGGGATGACCACTCCAGAAGCTCATTCCACATCTGACACAGCAACTGACACAGCACACTACACATCTTATCACATCCACTTACAAGTTACAGTCCAAATTATCTACAAAGATGCCCAAGAGTGCAGTAAGCGATGAGAACTGTGAGAGGTTCATAGAATTGGTGCGACGAAATGCGATCCTGTACGATCCTGCGTGTCCTGAACATAAAGATGCGCAACGGATGTACAATGTGTGGGCGAGTATAGCCAGTGTGATGTCCAAAGACCACCAGATGTCAGGTAAATACAGTGTTTACTTTGTGTACATATATTATATTATATTATATCTATGTATAAATATATGCACATAAATGTACAGATATGTGTGTACATATATTATATTATATCTGTGTATACATATATGTACATATATGTACAGATATGTGTGTACATATATTATATTATATTATATCTATGTATAAATATATGCACATATATGCACAGATATGTGTACATATATTATATTATATCTGTGTATACATATATGTACATATATGTACAGATATGTGTGTACATATATTATATTATATCTATGTATAAATATATGCACATATATGTACAGATATGTGTGTACATATATTATATTATATCTGTGTATACATATATGTACATATATGTACAGATATGTGTGTACATATATTATATTATATTATATCTATGTATAAATATATGCACATATATGTACAGATATGTGTGTACAGATATTATATTATATCTGTGTATACATATATGTACATATATGTACAGATATGTGTGTACATATATTATATTATATTATATCTATGTATAAATATATGCACATATATGTACAGATTATATCTATGTATAAATATATGCACATATATGTACAGATATGTGTGTACATATATTATATTATATCTATGTATAAATAAATGCACATATATGTACAGATATGTGTGTACATATATTATATTATATCTGTGTATACATATATTATATCTGTGTATACATATATCTGTGTATACATATATTATATTATATCTGTGTATACATATATGCACATATATGTACAGATATGTACAGATATGTGTGTGCATATATTATATTGTATCTATGTATAAATAAATGCACATATATGTACAGATATGTGTGTACATATATTATATTGTTACCTGCGCTGGAGTACTTGTAGCTTGCAGAAAATTATGTAGCACACAGGTTGCCTGCACAATTGCATGTATCCACGCAGGTCTCACAGCCATTTTTGTGTGATACACTCTCCATCGGGTTGCCAATACACCAAAGGCGTTTTCCACAATTCTGCGAGCCCGGGACAACCGGTAATTGTATATCTGTTGGTTTTGTGGACATTTCCTACCAGGGAATGGTCTCATTAAGTTCGTATGCAAAGGAAATGCCTCATCGCCAATCATCACGTACGGCAGCGGGCCGATATGAGCTGCTCCTGGTAGCGTAGCTTTTTCGGGAAGGTTTAATCTTTTCCGCATCAGAGATTGGCCCAGATTCGATTTTGCAAAGATCCCACCATCACTGTTGCGGCCATACGCACCGACATCTATAGAGATGAATTTCAGATCAGCATCTACCAATGCTAGCAGAACTGTTGAAAATGTCCCTTTGTAATTGTGATAGAGTGATCCTGAATTTCCCGGAGCTTTAATCACAACATGTTTACCATCCAACGCACCTAGGCAATGTGGAAAATTCCATTTGCGATCAAAGTTTTCAGCAATGACCTTCCACTCGTCGCTGTTCTGTGGCATCTTCATGTGTATGGGAGCTAGTCGGTTCCACAAAACTTGGCAGCATTCGGAGACTATGTTGCCAACAGTTGTCTCACCCACACGAAAGCTGAATGCAAGTGATCGAAACGATTCACCTGTGGCCAGGAATCTGCAACAAAATATAAAAATTTTAATCTGCACATCTACATAAACAATTTTAATCTGCACATTGACATTCGGTATGTTTAATACAACTTTTTTTTTTTTCAGCCACACCCACAACACCTCTGTCGCTTCTCCCCAAAGTAACTCGCCTGTGCCCAACACTGTACTGAGAAGCCAGACAAGACTAAAGAGGAGGAATGTTGAGGACAGCGAAATGGAGCACGCTCTGACAGAAATGATCAAGACCAACACAAACACAAGGCTGAAATTACAGCAAAGACTCATAGTTGACAAAACAGCGGATGATGCCTTCTACGAAAGCTGCGCTATCCGCAGCAAATTGCTACCGGACGCTACTCGGTCATTTCTGCAAATCCAAGTGTCGCAGCTATTTGTAAATGCAGAGAATCCGGAAATGATTCCTGTCCCCATAACCCTGTTACCGCAACATCATCACCATCAGCTAAACCAGCACAATCAGCCCTATCAACACCGCATGGGAGACTTATTGTCGAGCGCCCTAAATGTGTCCTATATGTCGGATATGTAAACTGCTACCAGATAAATAAAGAAAGATCTTTCATTGCAGTATGGACTATCGTTGTTATTGTTGTTATTGTCATTGTTATTGTTATTGTTATTTTTCACACTCACCTTAAACATATAGCCAGTCGTTGTTGTGGGCAAATGACACCTCTGGTCAAACAAAACTTGGCCAGATCCGCCTCCACGAGGAACAGCACATCCCCAAACTGTTCTCTGGTTAAGCGGAAGTACTCTTTAAACTTCGCACCATCAGCATGCAGTAGTAGCTCATTCACCAAATTATGGTACGCTCCATGTTCAGCCCTATGGTGTAGTAGGCTGTGAACCCACCAGCGGTGTTTTCTTTTCTTAGTCCTCTTCTTCTTCTGCAGCAAATGATATGCCAGTACCATGATTGTATCTTCTTCCTCCATCTCCTCCAACTGCAGTATAGTCTCCAGCAAATTTGCCTGGTCTACCATGTTTCAAGTCTCCTACCCGAGGGAAAGACAGTGAGAGAATGACAGATAGAGAGACACATCTACTTTTTATATACTGCACTGCATAACGCATAACGCATGACGCATTACACATACGCGTATATGGAATGCTGGCATTCGCATCACGCATAACGCGTAACGCATAACGCATTACGCATTACGCGTATATGGAATGCAGCCTTTAAGCTAGTTCGGTTCATATAAGCTACCTCGCGACGCGGTTTAGATGAAGCGAACTAGTTGAGGCGAATCAGCCCTAATCCGCCTTAGCATCGCGTCCACACGGCGAATGTGAGCCGAACTAGACAAGGCAAATTAGTTGAGGCGACTTAACACCCGTGTGTGAACACGGCTATTGTTAATGGCTAGAAGACCAGTGCTGAAGAATGAAATATTCAGATAAATAATTATTTACCATTATTGTTTTAAATGGGAAGGAAATGGAAAGCCTTGTATCTACACAGTTGCTTTAAAGTTGCATAGTCTGATTGTTTTGTATTTTCTTCATATATTTATTTAGACAACTATATTAGGTTCATTTCATAATTCACCTTATACCGCATACCACGTATATGGCATCTTACCTTACGGTTACACACTGGCAACTTCCCAACACTCCCTCACATCTACAGCAAGCATTTGGGCATGAACCTGAATGCTGTTGACGATATGGGACTGAGTGCATGGAGTCTATGTGTTAACAGGCCAATCCAGGAGGTGGGTGGGCGTCACCAAAATGTTAACCAAGATAAGATGTAATAAGTAGCAAGACACAAAACGACTACACACGGCGAAGGCTAGTTCCAACTGGTTTATTTCTCGTCATCTACTGACGTCATCCATGACGTCATGTCACGTGGGGGGTATTCCCAATCGCCACGCGTATACATATATTACAGATAATGGCGCATGTAATCTCCATGTCTCCCACAACCATCGAAATTCCGTGATTGTCAATGGGCTCAATTGACTCGAACCCACTGAAACCACCAGAGTCGACCACCACTATTCTCACTTTAAAAAACCCACCAAAAAACGGAAACAACGGAATTCCCCCTGTAAATATTTGATTAACTTAGACTGAATAAAAGGTATGAGTGTATGTAACTGTGTGGCCAAGTCAGTTGGAGGAATGTTACAAAGTAGTTCCAGTTACAGAGCTGTTACAGAATATTTATGGAACATTATAATTGCAAATACAGCTATCAGGTGTTTGCGAGAACACGCCCCTCCAAAATATAACATATATATATATATATATATATATATATATATATATATATATATATATATATATATATAAAGTCTGGCTATAGTACAAAATGAACAAGACAATAAAAAGTGGGTTGAGATTAATGTATTTTCTGGCATAGGGAATATTTGCCCTAGTCGTAATAATAAAAGAAAAATTCCAGGGCTTGAATGACAATGGGAGAGCCCGTAGTAGCGGTGGAGGCCGAAAGTGGCACCACCAGTAGCAGTATGTAGATATAGGAGGTGAATACATCGAGGACAATGGTTGGTAGATAATGAAATAGAAGAAGAAGAAGAATTCCCTTCCGCGCCTTTATACTCGCATAATGCTTATACATCACATAAAGTCTGGCTATAGTACAAAATGAACAAGACAATAAAAAGTGGGTTGAGATTAATGTATTCTCTGGCATAGGGAATATTTGCCAAAGATCAAGGATCCCCCAACCCACGAGTTAGTTAGTCTATCTGTAGTAGTGAGGGAGGCGAGTAGTGGCGAGGGAGGTAGCCACTCTCATGCCGTTCATGATCCTGATGGAGAGGGGGGTCTTCAGCTAGGTGAAGACTGTGTCGGTGCACCAATCCCCCCTGGTGCGGAGCTCCTCGATTGAGGCGCCACACAGAGACAGGAAAGTGCACCCGCCTCTCCTCAGAGAGTGGGAGGAGACAGAGGAGGGGTCGAGCCCCGCCTTCCCCACAAAGATCCGAAGGGTTTCTTGGTAGACTTTATATGGGAGGGGGGAGGAAACGCGGCCCGCAACTGGAATGCGGAAGGCTACATCACCCAGAGACGCGGGGAGCTGCTCAAAATGGAGTTCGGTCCAATAGACCGCACAGATCTGCTCATTAGGGCAGCACGCCACTGGGATCTCCAGAACCTCTCCTTAAATTGAATAGTCTTAGAGCGCCTTATTGATAGTATCATCCCCCAGGGGAAGAAGCGGAAATCTCCCCGGAGAAGTGTAGAATCAGAGGCTGTCACCTGGCACTTCCTGAGAAGGGCCCTGAAGCTACAGAGCAGGGCTGCTCTCCAGGCTACGTGGCCGGGAGAGGAAGATAGGAAATGGAAAATACTCAGAAGAGTCTCGGGCAGGATATGAACTGCCTGTTTGGGGGGCCGTAGTGCACTCCCTCCTGATCCCCCTCAGGGTTGAAGCGACCTCATAACTAGTGTATGCTATTGGTTCCGCGCCTCGCTGCTTTAAAAGGTTGTTAAGTCCACTGAGGTAGTTCAGGATTGATGAATACTTCATCTTTCTTGCCAGCCAGGTGGCATATAGTGCCACCTGCTTCGGTGGGCATGGTAGTCATCGGGGTCAGAATCTCCCCTCAAAAACAGCTCGTTGAAGACTCTGCATGGGCGGAGCTGGGCGGTGCAGCCCGCAATTGTATGAACACAGGAGCTACCTTGGGTACATTTCTCATATACTCGGAAGATTCGTTCAGACTTTTGGTCTTCCCGCACCGTTACCTTCAAAATACCCCTGTCATATTCAACCGCCAGCCAACCATTCGTTTCATGACCCGGGGGGTCTAACCACCCGGAGATCCCGCCACCTTTAATTCGGCATAGGCCATTCTGCCCACGTGCGACTTCAGAGGCGCTGGCACTGGGCCCTCTGTGGGTGCAGTAATTATCCGCAGCTCCTGAGACATTGATGTTTCTAGGCACATGGCAACAGCGATCCTTACCGCCGCTATTCTGGCTGCTGGCGTTTTCGCCACCCGGCTTTGTAGTTTCGCCACTGGCGGCGCTTACTGGTATAACAGAGGCGGCGGTGTCACTGTGGTTGTGGGCATAAGCATTAGTCCCGCCCCTCATAATTTCAACGACATCCCTCCTTCAATATGAATTTTCCAGCCATTTGGGAGGTGCTTCCCGCCCTTTTTACTGGCTATAGCGTCCCCCCCCCCTACCCGGGGAGTTAATTTAGGGGCAGCCCTGGCCACTTTTGTGGCTCATCCCAGTTAATATGGTGGTCTCATTGTTACTGTATTCCCCATAAAGCTGGTCAGAAAAAGCATCAGAGGTGGTGCTGACCCGAATAGAATTTATATCCTCACCTGGGTCAACCCCCCTTTTGCCAAAGTCAACTCGGGTGTCATGCTCACCCCCCTTAACATAGTTAGTTCTATCCATACAGCCACCGCCTCTGAAACCCCTGTAGGTGTTGGCGGAGTCACGACATGCACAATCAATTTTCCCAATGGAATCAGTGTAGCCGCTAGAGGCGCGGTTATTAAGGTTATTACCCACCCGGTCCTCAGTATCAATTTTTACGCCACCGCCCCTGACACATTTTTTAACGGCGATGGTCTTACAATTGTAACCCCTTATTGGACAGTCAATAGCAAAAGCAACGGGGTTTATACGAACACTGCTGATATCGTCGCTATAGGCGCGACTTTCAAGATTTATACCTGTCCGGTCCCCTGCCTCAATTCTTTTGCCACCGGCCCTGAACCATTTTATACCGGCGGTGGCACTACAATTTTCACCCACATCACCGACACTGTAGTCATCAATAGCAACATCAGAAACATCAACAGACAAATCATTCTAGACAGTTGCGTGATCAGTTTTTTCTACATCCAATTCATGTACATTAGTAGGGTCGACAGAGACATAGACAGACAATTTGATCAGTTATGTGGCCAGTTCCATCGGCAGTGGATTCCCCGCTGTCGTTCATCACATTGGTCCCCACGACACACACTTTTCCCCCTGATAGGGATCATCATAGGTTACTGGATCGGCATTCAAGGCGCCGTTACCCACACACTTGTGATCATTAGCTGTCTCTACTACTGTCCCTGTGATGTACTGGTGATGGCGGGTGCCAGGTCGTCAGTCCCTGGTGCATTTGTACTGCTTGTGAGAGCGGCTCCCGCACTTTCCACAGCTGTGGCTATAGTTACATACTTCATCAGAGTGCGAGCATCCGCCCTCTTTATTCCAATGGTAGCATGCCACCATTGCTTCCCCGTTTAGTACCATTAGAAGTAGATCCCTTCTTACTCTTCATCTGCTGCGAGCCATAGTGTATGACACTTGCACCTTGAAACGCTTCAGAGAACGTGGCAAAGCGTGGACACACGCTTTCTTTCTAATTGCTGTATCGTACGATACGCATGCCTCGTCTTTGAAGTCGTCCCCCTTGGCACGGACGGATAGAAAGTAGACGTGCTCCAGGAAGGCACGGTAGTCCTTCCTGGAGAGAGTGTCAATGTCTAGGCACCAGAGAACTGAAGCTGTGACAAGTTCATGTGGGTTCAGCTTCTTAACATCTTTGCTTGCAACAGTGAATTTACGAAGGGACCACTTACTTCTCTGCCTCCTGGTGCTGTTGCTGGACCGGCTCCTTGATCCGGAGTCACTGTGGTGTCTGCATTGTCGCCCTCTCGAATGGTGATGGGAACGCATCCCGTATGATGTGTGCTCCTCTGGTGCCGGCTTCCCTCCGTCTTGGTGCGGCTTGAGTCAGTGACTGGACTGTTCCTCGCCCCTCATGGTCTCCGTAGCCGGCTCACACTGGTCCCTGCCTGTCCTCGCCCTCCAGTCGGCCCTGCGTCTGCTCAGCATCTCCTGTTCCTCCTCTAGTTCCTCCAGCTTGTTGGCGAGCCATATCGCAGCCAGCCACTCCTGCGCCTCCTTCACCCGCTCCTCCATTGTCACCTTTTGCATGACTGTCGTAGCTTCCACCTCCTGTATGGATTTTGTTTACCGTTCCGCCAAGCGCTCAGCTGAAGTCCTCCGTGACAGACGCGACGGCTGCCCCTTAGACTCATTCTCAATCTGGTTATGCGAACATGCTTCCAGATCCCCTTCCTTGTGGGAAGCTGCGCAGAGCGACCAGTAAACGGTCGGTGGTGGTTGGAGGTTAGGAAGAGCTGGCGCTTCAAATTTGAAAAAAGAAAAATTCCAGGGCTTGAATGACAATGGGAGAGCCCGTAGTACTGGTGGACGCCGAAGGTGGCGCCACCAGTAGCAGTATGTAGATTTCGGAGGTGAATACATCGAGGACAATGGTTGGTAGATAATGAAATAGAATAATAATAATAATAATTCCCTTCCAGACCTTTATACTCGCATAATGCTTATACATTACATATGTAATATTTAAATATATTATATATATATAAGTGAATCTGTATGTTTGGTTCTTTTTCTGTGTGTTCGCCAAAGAAATTTGAAAAAGTCTTAAATGGCGGTGAATATGACTATGATGTTGGCAACATTCATGTAAGTATTGTTGTTTCCACCATGACCATTAGTTATATGGGCCGAAGGGCCAAGTAGCCGTCCACAGGAGCAAGTCTCTGTGGAGCGTTGTTTTTAACCTCATATATGTAATGTATAAGTATTACGTGAGTAAAAAGGCACATAAGGGAATTCTTCTTATATATTATTGTTACTGTACACACTCTCGGTGGGTGTCTCTTGCCCCCACCATCACATGACCGGTGGCGCCACCTCTGGACAAATCCTCCCCACGGACGCGACACAGCGTCACTCGCACCGGAGGATTATATATATATATATATATATATATATATATATATAGTCACATTTACATGTGACTAACAATTGCGCACCTCTCGGGTTGGTTGTAATTTTATGAGTAGGCCTATATTAACTTGGTTTGTTTCACGGCCTAATAAAGTAATCAATGTATAGCCGATATCGGCATATCATACTCACCTGAAAGTAGGTGTTGGGTAATGTGTAGACAGGTGATTAAGGACTACCATATTATATGTTATGAATCCTCACGAAACTCAAATTTGGTGCTCAGACAAAAGCTCACAAGACAAAAGTTCACAAGACAAAAGCTTAGACCCTTAATGCAAAAATAGAAAAATCACAACAATTCTTTTGATATCATATGCATATAAATATAAATATAAATGCACCAGGTATTATAAGCTGGACTATTTTTAAAAGTTTTGTTAAGGGACTGGTCACAAGTTTTTCTTTGTTTTCCATTAAAACAAACGGAAAAAAATACACCCTGATTATCAACTTTCAAAATGACATAACTTTCTTTATCTTTGTCGTAGAAGCAACATTTAAATATCATTTTAATAACAATTCACAGTTCTTTCCAATAGAACCGGACGCGGGGGCCGAATCATGAGATGTGATAGGTGAGAACAACTGACTCTCGTAACACCTCTGATTGAAGCTTGTGACCTTTTGTCTCTTTTTTTCATTAAGGGTGTGAGCTTTGGTCTTGTGAGCTTTGTCTTGTGAGCTTTGTCTTGTGAGCTTTTGTCGTGGAACCCTCAATTTTATATCTATGTCAACTGTCACTCAAATTTGTACTCATGGAGGGAAATGGTAACCATGTCTGAACGGAAAATTCCTACACACCAGCATGACATGAATAAATAGCTATGTTGATAACGGATAAAATATGAAGACAACACTGGAGAGATAGCTTGGACTTATCTATGTTTGGTAATGAAGCCTAGATTAGAAAGGTGATCTCACTGAGCTCGTGTCAGTGATACCCCAGTCACATGAGAGCCAGCATTCGCCACCAACCTCCTTACGGCCAAAAGGACGCCAACCTCCCAGCGTCCCACTCGATACATTGATTCAAAAACGTTGTAGGCGCCATGTCGGCGCCATGTCGGCGCCATGTCGGCGCCATGTCGGCGCCATGTCGGCGCCAGATCGGCGCCAGATCGGCGCCAGATCGGTGCCAGCAACTCGCCAACCCAGGGTGGCGCCAGGGCGGCGCTAGGGCGGCACCAGGGCGCGCCAGGGCGCGCCAGGGCGCGCCAGGGCGGTGCCAGGGTGCCAACCATTTTGAATGGCGCCGCGGGAACAGGACGCAAGGAGGTTGCACGTGCAACAGCAGCAACCTCCTTGCGTCCAAAATTTCTGAAATGGACGACGGAGGTTGGCATCCTCGCGGCGACAGCACTTAATGAAGCAATAAGGAGGGCGCAAGGAGGACGTTTTGACATCGCGAATCGATCATAAGCGAACGCAGGCCTCGTGTGACCGGGGTATAAGCTAGATGAATTCCAGTTCCCTCAAAAGATAAGGTAGGAATGTGACATGGAGGTAACGTTGTGTCTAGAGCAGGATTTAAAATCAACCTTTTTGCGATTCCAGGGATAGCTTTCCCCAGACTATCTACGCTCTTTGATGCAATCACACTATGCACACCTACCTGTTTATGTGACTCCTTGTCTGAGAGCTCAGTGCAGACTACTACATTAGTCCCCATAGAATTGTAACTCTTTTAAAGTGTTTATGTCCATATACGTTGCTTAATGCTTACAATTGCATACATACAGGCAATGCAATAACATATATACATACACAGGGTAGGTTCAACAACCATACAGCGTATAGCTTGTACAGGATTTTAGTCATGGCAACCAGTGTCGTGGGGTTGATGCAAATGGGAAATATTGCACCTAGGGCAGGAATAGAACCCATACTTCTTGTATTCCAAGTCAATGTGCTAACCATTACACCACCTAGGCTGCCTGATGTCACCATCCTATCCAAGTGTACCTATCTTTGTGGCTCCTTGCCTGAGCGGTCAGGGCTACTACTACAATTATATAGCTTCTACATGTTTCTGGTCACGGCGCCAGTGTCATGGAGCTGATGCAAACAAAGGGAGCAATTTGCCTATTCTGGGACTTGAACCTACACTTCTGCCATTCCAGGGTGAACATCCTGACCATTGGACTATCTAGGCTACCTGACACTGGCGAGCAAAGACTTAAAGTTCAATTCCTGGTCGAGTCAAACCAATGACTTACAAAATTGATACTTGTCGCTTCCTAGTCAGGCGTTCAACATTATTAGGATAGGGCAAGGACTGGTTGGCTCAGTATCAGGATAATGTGACTGAGTAGTATATCATGTCATTACAGTCTGGTTTCCCAGTGGGCCAACACTATAAGGTCACCCTGAGTCGCAGTGTCACAAGTTGGTACCCATCCTGATCTGACATTAGATGTTGCCAGGATGTATAACAACCAACCAACCAACCCATCTATTTGACTCTTTATTTGTGAGGTCAGTGAAATCTACTACAACTCTAAAATTGTTCGCAAATAAGCAAGTATAGGTGATGGCCCTGTCACACTACGACGTAACGATGTCAACGTAGGGAGAACATGAAAAACGTCGAACTTCTCGGCGTAGTATGCAAATTTGGGCACAAGTTGAACGTGGATGCAGCATAGTGGACGAGAGAGTAACGGCGGTAAAGCATAGTGATAGCGTCATTCAACGAGAGAGGACAACGTTATTACTCTCAGGGAACGTTATGTACGTCATTCCATCGCCAGAACTATGTTACTTTATGTTACCTTACGTTATTTACGTGATGAAACGGTGGCAACACGGTAAACGTACTTTGGACGTACGTTAGGCATCCGTTATCCCGACAGTTTCACTATGCGGACTGCACGTTTCCACTGGCTTTAATGTGGGTCAATGTAGTGCAATGTAGTGCATCATAGTGCAACATAGTGACCAACGTTGTAATAATGTCTGTTTAACGTCATTGACGTTCGCCAAACGTGTACAGAACGTATGGCGAACGTAAACCCTTATGTTCGAGGTACGTTGAAAGCTTTGAACATGTCCAAAACGTAACGTGACGTAGCTCAACGTCAGTCTAACGTCATTCTGACGTCATCATAATGTAACCCAACGTACATCAACGTAATGAAGAAAAATGACCACGTTAGGCTCATGTTCGCTCGTTACGTCGTAGTGTGACAGGGGTATGAGGGAGGGAAGACTTAGTGAAGTAAGCCACCAGAGACATGTCGGGACAAAACTTGATATTGTTGTGTAAGCAGGTTATTTCCACTGGTCGGTTTACAGGACATATCTACAGACTGGTTATCTAACCTGAAAGCGGCTGTCACACCTCTCCAGATTGAGCAATGGACAGAATTGACTAGTCCGGTGGTGTTCGGGCGTGATAATTATCAAAATGTATTAAAATGTGTCAAGATGTTACGATATCGGGTCAAAGACCGCTGAACGAACAGACATGAAACAGACATTAAACAGACATGAACAGATAGCCAACGGACGGTTTGCGGACTAAACGGACTCAAACCGGACAAGAAATGTAGATGTCAATTCGGCAGCATCCGTTCCAAGTTTTGTGCATGTTCCAAACTTCTAATGGATTGGGCCAGATATCAATGGATATGCAATGGATATGCAACGGACACAAACCGGACTTTGCCGGATATCAACGGACTTTGTTCGGTTTCTTTCCGTTTCCCCAATCCGGTGATGTGTGACAGACAGAGCCTTTAAGAACGCAGGGAATGTTATTTTCTATCCCCATTTTTGAACTGGAATGACACAGAAAAGTCACTTTTTGAATTAGATGTTACTCAGAAAGTGCATCAATAGGCTCAGAGCACAGGTACCTACATACACCTTCAAGAAGTCAAGAAAAGAAATGAAACACTAACCAGGCCGCCAGCACCATGTGCTGATGTTCAATTATCCTGACACTGAGCCAACCAGTCCTTGCCCTATGTCAGTGTTTACAAAGAATATTTACAACTAGGATGTAAAGTGGAATCCAACTATTGTAATTGTTTCTTGTCCCAACTCTACAGGCAGAGATTGTACAGTATTAGCCTAGTTCAGTGAAAACTGACCAAAAGTGAAAGCAGGGTAGCAGTCCAACGGAACTAGGACAGTTAACAGGGACTAACAGTATATGTCATGTGATACTGAAAATGGCCACTTTCGACATTGGTGGTGTAATAAAACAAAACATTGAGTGGATGGGTGCGGGTGGTCAGCGTGGCCACGTGTTGAGTTGGCGGGAAGGGGTAGAGGTGGCTCAGCATCCCCATGTGGTGTTTTGGCGAGAAGGTTTGGAGATGCGGGCTGTTCGTTGTTCACGTGTGGGTTGTTGGCGCGGGTTTGAGGCCGTCGCGTCAGCGGGTACTCTGTTGTGGCCTCTGTGATATGTTCGTTGGGCGGGTCTCGGGTGGCGTTTTGTTCGGCCTGACCCAGGCAATCCCCTTTTTGCGCATCGTCCGTCTCGGGTGCCATTGCCTTTCACTGCAGCTGCCGTTTCTTGTTGCACTCCTGTTCGTGGTACGGGTTCGATTTTCTGTATTTATTGGTGCACCAGGCCCACACATTTGCATATCACTCGCTGCCTGTCCCGTCTGATGCTGTGAACCTGCAGTCGGTTCTCCAGTTCCACCTGTGGCAGGGGCGGCCGTCTGTCTCCGGGGTGAATTTGGGTCTTTTGTATGGGGTGGTCGTGGCGACCGACTGATCATCCTGTCTGTTGTGGTTGCAGTTTGGCAGTTCGGAGCGGGCTGAGCGGTTTTGCTCCTCTTTCCATATACCGGCCAGGCAGGCTCCTCTCTGCAGGTCTTTTATTGCTTGTTCGTCCCGCCATCCTTTGGGGAGACGGCCATCGTCAACCATGGCGAACGTCTTCTCGGACCAGGCGAGAGACGTGTCCCATTGCCACTCTGCTGCCATGTCAAATATCTGGTCTTGATGTTCCAACATGGGCTTTATCTAATGTTGCAGCACCTTTCGGTCTTTCCTCATGCGGGATAGGGCGGACATATATTCATGCCAGTTACTCTCCCCCAGCCCTACTTTGCCTTTCTTCTCGTCGTGTATAACATAGGTATGGGGGAGGAACTGGGTCCTACCTCGGTTCTTGGGGCGTCCGTCGGCGTTGGAGTCGAGGATGGTGTCCATGAATTACCGGTGTCGGGAGTCGTCCTCGCTGGACGATGGGGAGACGATGTGGCACGCTGGTCTGCTCCTGCGCCATCTGCTCCGCTTCTCTGGAGCAGAAAGCTCCATACGGGTAGCGGTTGTGTCGTCCCTTGTTTTTACGCTTGCTGCTGCGGCTGGAGTCGTCAGAGGCATCGCGCCACCGGCGACCACATGGCATCGTCGGTGATCGGGGGGATTCGGTGCCATCCCGTCTCCTCCGTTTTGTAACATGCCTGACCTCAGGTGAGCTGCTCGTTGTCCGCTTACTGCATCTGGTCAACTCCAGGGCTTGCACTCGGTCTGCCATTGCCTTGGCATATGTGGCTTGCTGGCTGATCGAGTTGGCCACGGACTGGCGTAGCAGGGCGACCTGCGCCGCCGTGGACCCATATTCGGTCCGGTCGTCATTGTTCAGCGATGGGTTTGTGTGATGACCGATCGGGGTCGGCCGCGTTGACGCGGGGTGCGTGTCGTTGCTGCGCCGTCGGAGGCGTTGGAGGTCTCGGCTGCTACAGCTTGTCGGGTGCTTTTACGTGGGGGCATGGTGAGCTGCTTGTAGTGTTGGGGGTCAGCCGTGGTGGTGTGGTGTCTGGAGAATAGGGTGGGGAGGTCGTGTTGGTCTGGTGTCTGGAGGTGAAGTGCCGCTGGGTCGGTGGACAGGGAGGGGGGAAGTGACGTCACGTGGGTCACTGGTTCCTAGCAACGGCCGGCGCGCTCCGGTGGCGGGGGGGGTCAGCTCTGACCCGGTCCCGAATTACCCATATTACCGGAGCAATATGGACAATATATAATACATCAAGCAAACAGCCCCGATTCAGCGCGTCGGCGATTCGGCTGCAGCGCCCACTGGCGGATCAAACCTGAACCTGCCGGGTTACTCCGACAGTGGCGCCGCCTGGCAGTACTGGACCCACGCGTCCGGATTCGCTCACCTGGAGAATCAGGCCGGTGCTAGGTAGTCAACGCTAGAGGGGTCAACCAGCGCCACCTACACCAGTATATATGCTGTGAGAGTTGCGTCCATGAGTCGGTCTTAATGTCTCTCAGCTTCAGGTTTCTCTTGATGGTATCTTTGAACCGGAGACGGGGGCGCCCTCTCTTTCTGTAGCCAGAAGACAGTTGAGAATAGAGGATCTGCTTTGGTAGCCTGTCTGATGACATCCTCATGAGGTGTCCAGTCCACCGGAGATTCTTTTTGATCAGAAGATCTTCCATAGAGGGCAGCCCCATCCGTTCGAGTATTTCCTTATTCGTCACTTTGTCCTTCCAGGTTAGCCTCATGATTGAACGCAGATGTCGCATCATGAAGGCATGCAGCTTTTTCACCTGCTGTCTGTACACTGTCCAGGCCTCGGCTCCGTATAGTAGGGTGGGGGCAGGGAGGGGGGAAGTGACGATATCAGAAGATCTTCCCCCCTCCCTGCCCCCTCCCTGGGGGCAGGGAGGGGGGAAGTAACTAAGCATATTGAATTAGTTACTTTGCCGAGACTATCGTAGCTTATAATTATTAAGTTATACTATCTAATCTTAACCTCACTCTTACTCTTAGATATCCATTATTCTTTGTGCATATACTTCAAGTTTATGATCCTATCATCGAATATGACACTTTTTAAATATGTATGATCCCACCCATATTTCTTGGTAGTGCGGCCATCTTTATAGGAGCTGAACGCTTAGCACACTCCTCTCCATTGTCTATTAGTTCCGTACCCGGCATGCCTCTGCCTGCGTCCGTTAGCGGAAGTAAAGTACAGAGTGACTATCACCCATCCACCCCATTCATCTTCAAAGTGCTCCTCCTTCGCTTTCTCAAGCACTTTGAAAATAAAAATCCTAAATATTTTATATTCCAGTTGGTTGTTCTGTAACTGTTCTGTAGCATACCTACACCGATTTGTATTTTTCTTTTATTACGCTCTATCCGCTCTTTATGTTCTCTGCAAGTGCTCAGCAAACTGTTCTATAACAGTTGTTATGCAACTGCTATATAACTGTTATATCATTCTTCTTGAACAGCTCTGTAATTGTTCTGTAGCTGCTCTATAGTTGCACTGCAACTGTTCTGTAACTTCTCTGCAATTCTGTTTAGCTGTTGTGTAACTGAGGCATAACTGCTGTGTAACTGTTGTGGAACTGCTGTGTAACTTGCATTGTCTAGCTCCTACATGAGAGAACCAAATCGAGGCACAGTTTGGATGAAAGGTTCTCCGGCTGGCACCTACGAAAAGGCCCTACCCTTTATTCTAAAGCAAGAAAAAATGGACGACAAGTGGTAGTGCAGCAGCATAGAGAGGGCGCGTGTGTGCTGCTTCACTCACTGGGCCAGAGTGATTGCTGATTGGCATCTGACTGGGGGGAGGTGGGGGTTATGTAAGGTACCATACTCAACAATATGTTCTCTGTGGCAGAGTGGTTAGAGTGTCTGACTTTTTTCTAGGTCAGACTCCAAATCTGAGGGTCGGCGGTTCGATTCCCCATGCCCCCAGCTCTGCCAATTTGGATTTCCACCGCTGTGTATAACTTACAGCGTCATCAAAGGCCGGTTGCTCTCATACCATGTCTATGTGGTGTGGGAGGTTAAAAATCCCTTGGGTCGGTAAAAGTGTAGGCTCGGGCTTTCTATCGACCAGCAGTGGAATGAGGAAGACCAGTCGTCTATGACTGAAATTTCCCCTGCTTAAACAACTAATGGACCAAAAAAAACACCAAAAAACCCACATACTGGGTGGGGAGAAAGAAGACATCGGAAGCAACAGGCACATAAATAGGAACAAGGTACATGGACAAGTACAGTGTAATGCTTACATGTCCCTAAATGGATGGTTCTTGTACATATGGTAGTAATCCCCACCAAACTAGTATTGAATTGTATGAATCCCTACAGTGGATAATAGTATTAACATAATTGCTCTGTCGCCTAATAATATTCACATAATAAATTATACATCACGTAGGCCTAACTTCTCTGTCACTGTTGTGTACTTGCTGTGTATCTGCTATCTAACTTCTCTATAACTGTCCTATAACTTCTCTGTAACTGTTCTATAACTGATATGTAACTGTTCTCCGATTGTTCTGTAACTACTTAATAACAGCTCTGCAACTTCTCTATTTTATAATTGCGTTCTAACTACTCTGTAGTTGTTCTCCAACTGCTCTGAATCTGATCTGAAAATGCTCTGGCACTGTTGTAGCTGCTATGTAGCTGTTCTGTAACTGTTCTTAATCTGATCTGGAAATGCTTTGGCACTGTTGTAGCTGCTATGTAGCTGTTCTGTAACTGTTCTGAATCTGATTTGTAAATGCTTTGGTACTGTTGTAGCTGCTAGGTAGATGTTCTGTAACTGCTATGAATCTGATATGTAAATGCGTCCTGTTCTGTAACTGTTCTTAATCTGATCTGGAAATGCTTTGGCACTGTTGTAGCTGCTCTGTAGCTGTTCTGTAACTGCTATGAATCTGATCTGTAAATGCTTTGGCACTGTTGTAGGTGCTATGTAGCTGTTCTGTAACTGTTCTTAATCTGATCTGGAAATGTTTTAGCACTGTTGTAGCTGCTATGTACCTGTTCTGTAACTGTTCTTAATCTGATCTGGAAATGCTTTGGCACACTCCCGCCTCTTCCTAAGCTGACCCATGCACTAGACTCATACACACTGATTATCTCACCTGTGAGGTAACATCAATAAATCGGATTGTGCATGAAAAAAAGTAACTAATGCATATATAATAATAGCTATAGATGGATAGGAGAATTCCATATTTAAATAATATGTCAATAATGAATTTATACTAAGCATAACTCATACAGCTGCTCAATACCTGCAAGACTGGAGCGGGGCCAAGTCGGTGGAGCTCCCGCTTCCCATGTTTGGATGCTGTGGGTTCGATTCGCAAACTAAAGACTTACAACATTCATACTTGTCACTACCGTATCTGGTGCTCGGTATTACCAGGATATGGCAAGGAATGGTTGGTCCAATGCCAGGTTAATGTGATTTAGTTGGAGATTAAAATATGGTGGCAGTGACATGATATCCAGTACGGCAGCACTATAAAGCCACTATGAGTGTGCAATGCAACACGTCGGTACCCGTCCTGATTTGCTGATGTGACATCAGATAGTTTCAATGATGTCCCAGTCAGCCAACCACAACGACCGGGCGCGGTGCCCTGATCGGTAGAGCGCTGGCCTCGCGTCCGGAAGGTCGGGAATTCGGTTCTCGGTCGAGTCAAACTGATAAGTTAAAAATTGATACTTTTCGCTTCCTAGTCTGGTGCTCGGCATTAATATGATAGGGCAAGGACTGGTTAGCCTAGTGTCAGGATAATGTGACTGCGTGTGATATCGGGTCATGGTGCTGGCAGCCTGATTTCCCAGTGGTGCAGCACTATAAAGTCACCATGAGTGCACACTGTCACAAGTCAGTACCCGTCCTGATATGACCTTAGATGTTGCCAGGACGTAAAACTCCAACAACCAACCAAACCCAAAAACAACTGCCTCTGAAGAGACTAGATAAATATAACATTATTTCCGCTGAAAAAAACCCCACCCTTGAAAGACAAACAAACATTCAAGAGAAGCATTTCATTGGGTTGCTTGATTCGTCCTCAGTGCATATCATTAATAATGTAGCGCTCACTCTGCCCTAATTCTCCGGATCGATTACCACTGCCATGCAGCTCCCCAGTCCTACTCCGCTGCCTGTAAACACTCCATAGAGCAGGCCGGCAGCTGCAGCACTCTAGTGCTGCTCACTCAGGCGTGTCCGGTAGACCATGCATGCAAATAAATACAGGAACTCTCACCCAGCAATACTCTCACTTCTTCACTCATCCAGTTACAAAAAAAGAATGTATTTGTCATTTATTGGTTTGTTTGTTTTGTTTTACGTCCTGGTAACATCTAAGGTCATATCAGGATGGGTACCGACTTGTGACAGTGTGCACTCATGGTGACTTTATAGTGCTGCCCCATTAGGAAAACAGGCCCCTGGCACCATGACCCGATATCCCACTCTGTCACATTATCCTGACACTGAGCTAACCAGTCCTTGCCCTATTCTATTAATGCCGAGCGCCAGGCTAGGAAGTGACAAGTATAAATTTTTAAGTTATCGGTTTGACTCGACCGAGAATCGAATTTTCGACCTTCTGCACGCGAGGCCCATGCTCTACCAATTAGGGCACTGTGCCCGGTTTTTCATTTATTACATTACTAATGTCATTTGGTGAAATTTCAACCTCAGACAGTTGGTCTTCCTTATTCGAAATTTCAATCACAGACAATTGGTGTTCCTCATTCGACTGCTTCTTGCCCTATCCTAGCACAGCCATTCACCAGGCTAGGTAGTGACAACATATTAATTGATACTTCATTGATTTAACCAAGTCAGATTTTAACACGACAGGTTTGAATCCCACGACCTGCCATGCGGGAAGCGGGTGCTCAACTCATTCAGCCAATCATGTCTGGTTATTTGTCTTCCAACACTTGTGCAGTTAGAGCCATGTGTAGAGCTAGGGCAAAGTGCAACCCCAGAAACTATCAAATAGTAATGGGTTTTCTTGCTTTTTGTTTTATGTCCTAGTAACATCTAAGGTCATACCAGGACGATTACCGACCTGCGACAGTGCAAATTCATGGTGACTTTATAGTGATTCCCCATTAAGAGACCAGGCTGCCTGATATACCACTCAGTCACATTATTCTGATACTGAGCAAACCACAACCCATATTTAATTTTTATTGAAAGTATGCCGTGGTTCCTGCCCCCGTCCTGATATGACCTTAGATGTTGCCAGGACGTAAAACTCCAACAACCAACCATGGTTCCTGACCATACCCATGTAATGCTAGCTGGATATAACATTCACCCCTTCTCAGAGTCGTGATGAATGGCAACCTAGTCTAAATCTGAGCAAAAACTGCCTTCAGTTCACATTTGCTATCCAAAATCATAGGTTGCCAGATCCAGAACGACAGGTGCTGTGATGACCGGAAATGCCAGTTTCTTGGACAGTAGGCAAACATTTGTCGAATTGGGCCAAATAAACATTCCGAGAAATATGCGCAATGACCTTCTACCCACATAGTTCTTCCCAGTCTCACAACAGGGCGGGCTAGCCGTGGACATCCTTTATAACTTATACGACCTTTTATACATATCATGCAACGCAATAGGCTTAATAATTCTTCGCATGGCAGCAGGGGTTATACTAGATAAAAGATTCACCTGGTACTTGTAAGTACACGGTTGAAGACCAGCCTTATATAAATACGGGCGAAAATAGTGTCAGTATGGAACAACAAGTAGAATGCCTGGCACCAGTGTCAAATGGTTACTTATATCAGAACAGAGTTGGTGAATGAGAGAGAATGCAAAAAGACAAGATGGTGGCCAGAGAACGCCGTCGATTTCACTTTTAAATCTGATTAAACTAGATATTAAATTATATTTTTCAACTCAAAGGTAGTGGGCTATCAATAAGACGTATGTAAAGAATAAATGTTGCTTCTTACATTGTGAAATTAGGCTCTCAATTCATTGACCCGTTTTTTCGACAGCTTTTACATAGGGTTGGTTTGCACCCCTACTGCAGCAGTACGGGGTGAATCTTGTATCTAGGGTTATACTAGTATGGTACTGGTTGGTATAGTTGGTAGTGGAAAACTTCTATAGACCCTACCATAGTATTTTTCGCAGAGTATGTTGCACAGTAGGCTACTACCCACACCATTAGTTCTCCCATTCATATCAGACGGTGAAACGGTAGTGGAAATAATTTATTCCGCCTGTTTTATTAGTGCGGATATCTTTCCGCAGACACCATCTGCGTCTGGATCTGGAAGCGCTGAGCGGGGTGTCCCGCACATATATACAATAAAGAAGAGGCGGCGACGCAGCAACAACATCCACCTTGTGGTAGACATCTGCTCTTTAGGAAAGTGAGACTTCCTCCGATTTAAAAACACAGCGTTAACGCTTGACGCCGGTTTGCGCGCCTTCTTTTGGTGGGAACAGACGGCATCGGCCCCAGTCAAATGTCGTCTGCTGTAGGAGGACTGCGATAAATCAGGTCAGATTTAAGCACATGACTTCTTTATTTTCACCTGGTTGAGTGTCACCAGAAGCCTAGCCCATATGATCGGTTACAAGAGTGGTTTAAATGGTTGGTTATATTTGTTGGCGAGACCTCTGGACCTGGGCCTGGAGTTGCAGGTCTGGCCTTGTTTACACCTGTTTGTCTTCTTGGCGACAGGTTACCAGACGGGGGTGGCTGAATGAGTTGAGCGTCCGTTTCCCCTTTTGGTAGATCGTGGGATCTGAGATCATGGGTTCGAACCCTGCTCGAGTCCAACTGTAATCTTTGTATATACCGCTAGTCACTGGCGGGTGACTACCCACCGCGTCGGTACCAGAGCACGGACGCGAGACAGAAATAAACCACTTGGTACTAAGACATCGTTGCGTACAGTTGATTCTGTACATGGTGTCAGATCTGGACCAAAGCGATACTGACATGCCATTGTCTGGCCTGAAGCCTCCAGGACAGCTGAAACTGGAAGGTGACTTAGGTATCAACTGGGAAGCATGGTATCATGCATACACCGTATTCGCTGGAGTTACAGGCGTATCTGCTAAAACAGAAAAGGCACAATGTTGTGTATTTTTACATGTAGCTGGGCCTGAGGGCTAGAAAGTGCACAGGGCCATGCATTTCGACAAGAGCGCCCAAGACAGGATAAATCCACGAATAGACGTTTTCCGTGTGTACTACAAGGAAAAAACAAATGTAACCATCATACACTTCAGGTTTAATCACCACAACCAAACAACTGCCACACTAATTACGAACAACAGACAACACAAACCAAAGAAGAAAAAACAACAATATTCGGTCGAACGGTCAAGCCAGTCAACCGTTTAGGGTATACGTAGCACACATCAACAATGACCCGTGTATGAACTACAACTGTCTGAGTGAAAACAAACTAATGCTTACAACATTCAAGGTCTTAGAATTAAGTCAGAAATACAGTGACACAAAATAATGATGCATAAAAAGTTTGGTTATCAACGTTGATTAAGATACAAGGGTGTTGCACCATGGAGACCGGTCATACGTAATTGTAGAGCTCAGCTAATGAAGTTGTACTGTACCATACGGTAATCTATGACTGTCTTAGGCACTTCACCCATCCCTACACTCACTCGGCTTCCAGGACGGTAGGGCCGGATAAAGTGCCGGGTTTTCAGACTCTACCCAGCAACCTCCTGATGAACCGACCAATTGACTTGAAACCCTATATTCTACCTTGAAAGTATTGCATAAATAACATTCCATACCACGAGAGTCCCTTGTCATGTTGTGAATGAATTGCAGAACAGACGGAGCGCGATGGGGAACAGCTCACCGCTGCGCGCAGCGATCCGTAACGAGGACATCACCGACCTGGAAGCGCAGCTGAAGGCGGCCGGAGAAGGTGCGCCCGACCTCATCAACGAGGACTACACAGCCGACTGCCTCTGCGAGCGTACGCGCAACATCCAGTCACCGCTGCACACGTGCGTCGCCAAGCGCAGACCGGAAATGGTGGAGCTGCTACTGCTGTACGGCGCGGACGTGACTTCCGGTGGGCGCGGCGGGATGACGGCGCTGCACTACGCCGCTAAGAACGGCGACGTGGCCACCTGCCGGCTGCTGGTGAAGCACGGCGCCGACCCGGGGGTGGAGGACCACGGCGGGCAGGTCCCCGTGCACCTGGCCGCCGCCTCCTGCTGGGCTGAGGGCAGCGGCAGCGCAGATCACGTCCTCAGGTAGGACGTGCGGGGTGGGGGTGTTTGATTGTTTGTGTGTGGGTGGGGGGTGGGGTTGCATCCTGGAAACAATAATTTGTTTGTTTGGTGGTGTGCGGGTTTTTACATGCTGGAAACAATAATTGGTTTGTTTGTCTGGGTTTTTGAATCTGGAAATAATTTGTTTGCTTGTTTGTGTGGGTTGTTACAACCTGGAAACAGTAGTTTGTTTGTGTGGTGGTGTGGGTTTTTACATCCTCGAAAGAGTAGTTTGTTTGTTGATAAGTTGTTTGCTTGTTTGGGTTTTTACATACTGGAAACATTAATTTGGTTGCTTGAGTGTGTGCGTTCTTAAATCCTGGAAATAATAATTTGTTTGTTTCTTTGTGTGCGTTTTTAAATCCAGGAAACAATAATTTGTTTGTTTGTGTTAGTTTTTACATTCTGGAAACAATAATTTGTTTGTGTTGGTTTTTACATCCTGGAATAGTTTGTTTATTTGTTTTAGTATTACATCCTGGAAACAATCATTTGGTTGTTTGTGTGGGTTATTACACCCTGTACACAATAGTTTGTTTGTTTGTTGGTTTTATTACATCCTGGAAACAATCATTTGTTTGTTTGTGTAGGTTTTTACATCCTGTACACAATAGTTTGTTTGTTGGTTTTGTTACATCCTGGAAACAATCATTTGTTTGTTTGTGTGTGTTTTTACACCCTGTACACAATAGTTTGTTTGTTTGTTGGTTTTATTACATCCTGGAAACAATCATTTGTTTGTTTGTGTAGGTTTTTACATCCTGTACACAATAGTTTGTTTGTTGGTTTTGTTACATCCTGGAAACAATCATTTGTTTGTTTGTGTGGGTTATTACACCCTGTACACAATAGTTTGTTTGTTTGTTGGTTTTATTACATCCTGGAAACAATCATTTGTTTGTTTGTGTAGGTTTTTACATCCTGTACACAATAGTTTGTTTGTTGGTTTTGTTACATCCTGGAAACAATCATTTGTTTGTTTGTGTGGGTTATTACACCCTGTACACAATAGTTTGTTTGTTTGTTGGTTTTATTACATCCTGGAAACAATCATTTGTTTGTTTGTGTGTGTTTTTACACCCTGTACATAATAGTCTGTTTGTTTGTTGGTTTTATTACATCCTGGAAACAATCATTTGTTTGTTTGTGTGTGTTTTTACACCCTGTACACAATAGTTTGTTTGTTTGTTGGTTTTATTACATCCTGGAAACAATCATTTGTTTGTTTGTGTGGGTTATTACACCCTGTACACAATAGTTTGTTTGTTGGTTTTATTACATCCTGGACACAATCATTTGTTTGTTTGTGTGGGTTATTACACCCTGTACACAATAGTTTGTTTGTTGGTTTTATTACATCCTGGACACAATCATTTGTTTGTTTGTGTGGGTTTTTACATCCTGGACAAAAGTAATTTATTTGCTTGTTTGCGTGAGCATTTACATCCTGGAAACACTAGTTTCTTTGTATGTGTTTTTACATCCCGGTAAGATCTGAGGTTATATCAGGACAGGTACCGATATCATGTGGGACAGCGCAGACTCCTGGTGACTTTAACACATGTGGTGTTCTCTGTGGTGGAGTGGTTAGAGTGTCTGACTTTTTTCTAGGTCAGACTCCTAATCTGAGGGTCGGCAGTTCGATTCTCCGTGCCCCCAGCTCTGCCAATTTGGATTTCCACCGCTGTGTATAACTTACAGCATCATCAAAGGCCGGTTGCTCTCATACCATGTCTATGTGGTGTGGGAGGTTAAAAATCCCTTGGGTCAGTAAAAGTGTAGGCTCGGGCTTTCTATCGACCAGCAGTGGAGTGGGGAAGACCAGTCGTCTATGACTGGGATTTCCCCTGCTTGGGACAACTAATGTACCAAAAAAAAATAAAAATGAGAGACAAATAAGTGTTCACACTTCTTGTCTACCATATCGCTATATCGCTATATGTGCTCACCACCCGAGATGCTGAGACGCCTGCCAAAACGCCTAAGCAGCGTGGCCGGCCTAAATCCGTGATCACCAAAACTGCAACTAACAAAAAGAAAGGTTCAGCCGAAGAGGACGCTGACACAACACCTGATGTTGCAGAGATCACCTTACTTCGTCAATCCATAACTAACTCACTCGAGCAATAAGCTAAAAAGATTATGGACAGGATGGAGGCGCTCGAGATGACCAGCAAACGCAGGAAGTGTTTACCGAGCACTACCTCATCCGACGATGGTGCAAGATCATCAAAACGCAGATGCCGCAGCTGGGACACTCATCACAGGTCTTGTACGCCTTCACACGACTCCAGGCGCAAGGAGCGCAAAACTGACGGCCGCCGGCAACGGAGGAGGAGCAAAGACTCACGCTGCCTGTCATCATCATCTGAAGAGTGCTGTGGTCGACGCCTTGACCGACTCCAACTGTGACAACAACGGCCGAAAGAAAAGAGGTAGAATCCAGTTACTCCCCCATTTATTCGTGATCAGAGATGATAGGAAGGGCAGGGTCGGTTTGGGAGAGAACACGTGGCATGAATACTTTGCCGCACTCGGCAACATGAGGGAGGACTCGGCGGTGCCACGATCATGGATTGAACCCTTGATCGAGCATCAAGACCAGGTGGCCATCATGGCGGGAGATTGGTCGTGGGACACGAGTCTGGGTTGGTCAGAGCGGGAGGTTGAGATATAGCTGGAAGGATAGCATGGCCATTAAACGTGAAGCATGCCAGAAGGGTGCGAGAAAGGAAGACCAGAAGAGAGCTGTAAGGGCCGAGTATAGCAGTAGGAGTCAGAACAGTAGGCCTGATGAGCAAGGCTGGACGAGCACATACGGTCAATTTAAACGCCCAGAGTTTACCCACAAGACAGACGGCCGCCCTTGCCACAGGTGGAACTGGGGCAATGGCTGCAGTTTTAGCAACTCGCACGGCACCGGCAGTGAGAAATTCGCACTCGTGTGCGCCTGGTGCGTCAACAAATATCGGAAGGATAGCGAACAAGATTGTACCAATAAAAAACACCAGCTGGAGAAGAAGGCCGCCACAGCAACGGCTGATGAAAATCAGGCTCAGGATTTTCAGTGAACGGCCCTGACCGGGCCAACACAAACATTGGGCCGGGAGGAAGTGATTTCTGTCATGACACCAACAACACAGCAAAGTAAGTCCTGAACACACTCCGAATCATTGTACTGCCATGAAAATTAATCGTCTCCCCGCCATTCCAGAGACCGCCCCTCATTATGTCATAAACACGTGCCGACAGAGCACGTGGTGGGGGCCCGCTCCCCGAGTAACCGAACACCCACTTCACCGTACGCCAACACTACCGCAGCAGCCAACCGAACTGTCAACCAAGACGCCGCCTACCGTGGGAGCAGTACCGGCCGCGCATCAGCCAGCACAGACACACGAGATGACAGCAGCAGCGCAGCAAACTGCCGCTTCAACTTCAAACCAATTCAGCATGCCCTGACTTCACTGACAGATGCCACCCGCCTCGACCACCCCCAGCCGTACGACGACACAGCCACCGCCCACCAGACTGCTCATCGCAACCCAGCAGGTACTGTCATTGCTCGTGTTCACCCAGTTAACCATCCATACCAGCCCGCCACCAACCATGACGACCTCGACCACCCCCAGCCGTACGACGACACGGCCACCGCCCACCAGACTGCCCATCGCAACCCAGCAGGTACTGTCATTGCTTGTGTTCACCCTGTTAACCATCCATACCAGCCCGCCACCAACCATGACGACCACGACAACCCACCCGATGCACTACTCACCCATGACGACCGGGCACAAGCGGCAGAGGATCTGGACGATCTTTTACAACACCATGATGTAGATGCAGCCCCCCAATATACCCCCCCCCCGCACACTCCCTTATCTTAGAAGCCTGCTCTACTTGTTATTTGGCCTGTATCTGTTCATGTAGCATGGGGAGATGTTGCTTACAGGTCAATATACGACAACGTGAGGGAGACCGGCCTCCCCAACCACATCGCCGTGAGGGTCCCCATCCCATCAGCCCTCAAGATACCAAGGTGGAGGGACCTCCACGCAGACTACCATGATCACCGGCAGGTGGATTTCCTCGAGTTTGGGTGGCCCACCGACTACACTGCCCTGAGACCACCAGTACCGTCAGTCAACAACCACAACGAAGATCCAGAACATATTCATTGGATAAGATGGTACGTCACTAAGGAAAAGGAGCTTGGTGCCCTCCTGGGCCGTTTCCCCGCTTCCCCCTTCACCCCATGGGCTTAGACCAGCCCGATGATGACCCACCCTAAGATAAACAGCGACGAGCGCAGGGTCATCTTCGATCTGAGTTATCCCAGGGACGCTAGCGTCAACTCTGTCATCCGCAAGGGGTACTTCCAGGGCCGGTCTCTCACCTACACCCCTCCCTGGGACCAGACGGGATGGCCGAATGAGTTAGAGCGTCCGTCTCTCGTGTTGGTAGATCGTGGGGTCGTGGGTTCGAATCCTGGTCGAGTCAAACCAATGACTTAAAAATTGATACTTATTGCTTCCTAGCCTGGCGCTTGGCATTATTAGGATAGGGCAAGGACTGGTTGGCTCAGTGTCAGGATAATGTGACTGAGTGGGATATCAGGTCATGGTGCTGGCAGCCTGGTCTTCCAGTGGGGCAGCACTATAAAGTCGCCATGAGTGCGCACTGTCACAAGTCGGTACCCGTCCTGATATGACCTTTGATGTTGCGAGGACATACAACAACAAACAAACCCTCCCTGGAATTATGGACCTTGCTGATGAGGCAACCAGGCTCGGACGGGGCTGCTACCTCTGGTCAGCCGACCTGGCCAGAGTCTACGGAAGCTCAGGACCTGGCCCCTATCCATTCCCCTACTAGGAATTACCAATGACGGAGACACATACTTTGACATTGCCCCCCTCCCCCCGCCCCCCTTCGGCGGCCGCACCTCCTCCATGGCCTGTGCCCGCACCACCAATGCAATCGTCTATCTACTACACCACTGCGGGCACTTCGCGCTGTGCTTCCTGGATGATTTTGTGGGTGCGGCCGCAACCGAGGACGCGGCAGTCAGAGCCTACACCAAGATCATTGAAATTGCAGCCGACTTGGGCCTCTCGCTATCCCCCGCAAAATGTGTACCACTCGCCCACAGCCTCGAATGGCTTGGATTCAAGCTCTCAACTGATGACATCACGCGCCTCCAACACATTTCCAAGTGTGTGTGCCTGGCGAGACGCTTCATGAACCGTATCCTCGAGGCACTTCGCAGTGCCCCCTACCCCAGCAAACATCCTGTGACAATCGACATGCTGAGGAACATTGCATGGTTTGTAGAGTTCGCCCATGCCTCCAACGGCCTTGTCCTCCTCCGCCCACCCCCAAAGTTTGAATGGCTAATCGAGTGTGACTCCTCCCTCCTTGGGGGTGGAGCCCACTCACCCTCGGGTTACATCACTGAGTGCCAGGTCGTGTGGTTCAACCAAAGACCCTATAATACTAAGACGGCTCACTCCCTATCTCTCCCATGGTAATGTAAATTTCGAAGTGACACCTTGTGGTGGGTTTGATCAGCCTGGTTCTGGTTGGTGTTTCACATGTAAACACATACAATTATATTATACATGAGATAGGTAAGTATGAATACACATCAATATGAAATTGCTATGAACAAGTATGCATCATCATCATCATCGCCATCATCACACATCTTTTACATTCATATATACATTTATACATATAATATAGCAACTGTTTAACCAAGAGAACAGCCAGTGCACCAAGTGGTGGGTTTGATCATTTTGATCACACAGTACAGGCTGAGTGAGCCCTCTTAGTATTATAGGGTCTTTGGTTCAACTCTCCACAAATCGACCCATGACCCTGAACTATGACCTCATTAGAACTTGACCTAATTAAACACAAACTCTCATATCCCACTCTCCACTTCTACGATTATTGCACTATTAATTGACCTCATTACCTATTGATTTACCTCGATACAACCTTCAACTATTTACCATTTGACCTTGATTGAACATAGACTGATTGACCTCGATACATTTACCTCACTCACCATTGATTGACCTAATTACTCACAGTATATTACTTGACCTCGATGTGAACTTTGACATACACTTGATCATTGCCTTACTCATATTCTCCTAATTACCTTTAACACGATTGTCCATTTGAACTTATTTTATTGTTAATAAAATTTCCATACTATGAGTTCCTTGTTGCGTTATCAAATTATCCTGATGCTGTGCTAACCAGCCTGCCCTGGGAATCTCTGGGGGAAAACTGTGGTTATTAGTCTCATTCAGCCCTACTGTAGGCTATGGCATATTTATGAAGACTTGTAAAATAGTGCAAGCCATACCATCATCTAAGATCAACTTGAAGCCTTTTGAATATGGCATTCTATCCTTTCTTTCCTTGTGCGACTTCATAGAACTAATAATAACTACGACTTAACCCCTCGGTTCAAACCCTGACCGAATCCAACCGATGATTTAAAAATTGATACTTGTTGCTAGCTAGTGTCACAGTCGCTTTACTAGGAAAGGACAAGGAGCAGTGGAATGAGAAAAACCAGTTATCAACAATTGAAATTGCTTTAAATTGCAGTCTGGTGGTTTTGAGTTTCTGTAATTAAAAGAAATATATATAGTAGGTTGATTATTACAAGCTACCTTGAATTGCCTTATATTTTAAATGGCTACCTTGGAATATATTTGAAGTGTAAACACGTGAAATCAGGTTTGGCATGCTTGTCAAAACTCTGACTTCAGCAGTACCAGGTTGTATTGAATTGACTTAGAATTCCCTTCTATAAAGCAACAAATGCGTCCTAAATGCACCAATATCTAAAATTGGATATCTAGAATCAAATCTACATAAGTGTTTTGGATTTTTTGAAAATATGCCGCTGCATAGTCTGAAGAAAGCGGCTAATTTAGTACATATATGAATAAAAAGAAAAAATAAGTGCCTCCTGTAATACTTTCATCGGGCTATGTAGGTTTAATCAACTAACTTAAACAAAATTAAAAAGAATTAAAATAGGAGTCTCCTTTTATATTGTTGATGCTTTCATTGGACTATGCATCTTTAATCAACTAACGTTATTTTGAAAAAAATTATTAAAAGAATTAAATCAAAAGAAAAAATAAGTGTGTTGATAAAATTGTTGAAACTTTCATCGGGCTATGTAGGTTTAATCAACGAACGTAATTTGACAAATAAATAAATAAAAATATAAATAGGGGTTTCCTTTTATATTGTGGATGCTTTCATCGGACTATGCAGCTTTAATTAGCTGACGCAGACGGGATGGCCGAATGACTTAGAGCGTCCGTCTCCCGTGTTGGTAGGTTGTGGGTTCGAACCCTGGTCGAGTCAAACCAATGACTTAAAAATTGATACCTGTCGCTTCCTAGCCAGACACTCAGCATTACTGGGATAGGGCAAGGAGTAGTGGAATGAGGACGACCAGTCATCTGTTTCAAAATTTCCCCTGCTTAAGCAACTAATGTACCGAAAAAACCCGTAATTTAAACAAACACAAAATAGCAAAAAGGTCTCTCCTTTAAATTTGTTGATGCCTTTATCGGACTATGCAGCTTAAAATTAATCAAGTCCCCGTTAATTAATTGAGTCCAAGTTATTATTAGTTATGTAAATCTGACTATGCAGCTTTAAATAAACTACGTTAATTGATTACAGTTTAATCAATTAATGTAGTTTAAGAAAAAGAAAAACAATAAAAGTGTCTCCTGTCATCCTAATGGTGGAAACTCCTGTTAAATCGATTCATCCACACCATCTGATTGCAACACCTCTACTGCTGTGCCAGGTACCTACTGGAGGAGGTCGGGAAGCCGGGCATCGTGAACCACACGGACGTGGACGAATCGACGCCGCTGCACGTCGCCGCCTACTGGGGCTACGTGAAACTAGCGCGCTACCTGGTGGAGAACGGCGCAGACAGAGACGCCAGGAACAAGCGCGGGAGAACGCCACTGGACGAGGCTGCGGTACAGAACAGGCAGGCCGTCGTACAACTACTAACAGTAACAGAGGGGAAGGGAGAGGGGCAAGGGGCTGGGGAAGAGGAAGGAGGGAAGGTGGAGGTGACGGAAGGAAAGGAAGAGGTGACGAATAGCACAGATGCTGGAGAGAGGAGTCCGGGTGAGGAGAAGGAGGACGCTGCAGGTGTGAGACCTGGAGAAGTATGAGGAAAAGAAGGGGAGAGACGTGGAGGGAGAGAAGAAAAGAAAGAGGAGGAGAACAATAAGGGGAAGGACACGGCGAAAGAGGAGGCTGGGAATGAGAAAGAAGGGGGCCGAAGTGAGAGAAGAGAAATAGGGAAAGAAAACTAAGAAGAGGAAGAAGAGAAAGAAGAGGGAAGAGAAGGAAGAAAAAGAAGAGAAAAAAGAGAAAGAAGAGAAAGAAGAGAACGAAGAGAACAAAGAGACAGACGAGAGAGATGAGAGAGAAGAGAAAGAAGAAATAAGAGAAATAAGAGAAATAAGAGAAAGAAGAGAGGACATGGAAAAGGAAGAAGAGAATGATAGATTAATGAAAAGATGTGGTCTGAATGTGGATATAAATGAAAAATAAAGAAACGGTGAAAGAGCACAAGGAAGAATAGGAGACTAGTGCAAATACGGGGCGATAGACGAAGAGAAAGAAGAGAATGTAAGGAGACAGAGAAGCAGAAGGACTTGGAGAAAGATAAAGAGAAAGGCAAGTAGATTGACAAGAAGGAATACGAGAATAAGCCAGAGATAACGAAAATGAGGAGGTAGACAAAGAGAAAGAGGAAAAGGAAGACAAGTTGAAGGATGAGCAGACATTTCGAAGATGAGAAAGACAATTAGTATGTAAACAAAGGGATAGATGATGAGAAAGATAAAAAGGGAAAGATGAGGAGAAAGACAGGAATGTCAACACCGTGCAGTATATATCTAAAGAAAAGAAACATGATGTCCATTGTGTACATATTGAAATACTATTCGTGTAATTACGGAAATGAAAGGGGCAGTACATTTAGAATAATTATATACCGGATTATACAATCCCCAAGCTCATATAATTGCTCAGTAAACAAATGTGAGGGGGGGATTCGAAAATAGGTACGGACACATTTGGAGCGGGGATGAAATAGGGAGGTTCAGAAAAGTGGGAAGAGTGTTTAGAGAATAACAGCGGGAAGATTACAGTGACTACCCGGCAGGGGCAAACGCAGGGGGGTTTCCTGGTTGCGCGGACCCCCCCCCCCCCCCCCCCTCCCCAAAAAAGAAAGGAATTAGAGTATACATGGACTTGCGAGCAGGTGAATTTTGAATTGCTTTAAGATGCAGATTGCATTAAGCCCCTGTCACACCTCACCGGATTGGGGGAAACGGACAGAAACCGAACAAAGTCCCTTTTGTGTCCATACAAGTTTTGAACATGCACAAAACTAGGAACGGATGCCGCTGGACTGACGTCTATGGTTCTTGTCCGGTTTTAGTTCATTTCATCCATTGGCTATCCGTTCATGTCCGTTCATGTCCGTTTCATGTCCGTTTCATGTCCGTTTCATGTCCGTTCGTTCTGCGGCCATTGACTCGATAGTGCAACATTTTGACACATTTTAATACATTTTGATACTTATCGCCACCGGACTAGACAATTTTGTCCGTTGCTCAAACCGGCGAGGTGTGACAGCCACTTTACAAGCGGGAGGGGGGGGGGGGTGTGAGTGAAAACAATTAGGAACCCCCAAAAGGCCAAATCTGAACCCTCCATTTATACCTACTTACAGGCCTGCCATTTTTGGAAATACCCTCCTGACTTTCTGCGTTTGCCCCTGTACCAGTCACTGCCCGATTTTGCCATAGACGTCTACTGCAGAACCACAACAGTATCCACAGCACTGTAATGCACTGTGCTATTTAAAGTGTAACAGGTTTTCTCTGTGAGAAACGTTGAGTAAATGAATAAATATAATCAGTATATTATACACATGCTCGAGTGTTGAAATATATTGAACATTTTACAATCTGCCATAAAAGGGTGGGGAGATTCTCTAGACCTACATGTTGACAATAAATTTTGTAATCAGCAAGGACACAATAATACACTGGGCTACTTACTTTATTATCTTCAAAGTAATTGGTATGTTTGTAGAGTATTGATAATTATGACTGTTCACGCTTTTTTGTTCTCTGTGCGCCTGCATTCGAAACAAACGAGCGTCCAACACTCATTCACCACGATTGAAGTAATTATGAACAGATCAAATATACAAGCATTATTGGAAGGACAATTGAACAATTATGAAATGAAGTACCTTTGCTCCTAAAGCTAAGATTCCTTACACGCGATATGCGGTATGCGCTATGCGGCTTGCGCATGCGGTATGCGAATGGGTTGGGTCCTCTCACCCACACCCACACACATAGTGTCAGGTTTCTCTAACACTGTTGTCTATGGGCATTCACATTCGCATGCCGCACCGATCGCTTCATGGACTGATTCAGTATTCGCATGCCGCATGCCGCATACTGCGTGTAAGGAATCAGCCCCATTGACTTAGACGCTTTTCGATTTTTTGCCGCATTCGCATTCGCATACCACATACCGCATGTAAGGAATCTTAGCTTAAAGCGTGCATTCCTTACATGCGGTATGCGGCATGCGGCATGTGGTATGTGAATGGCATGATTCCTTACACGTGGCATGCGGCATGCGGCACACGACTGGCTATATTTTAAAAATAAAAATAAACAAGTATACTCAATACTGCACTGTATATGACCTAATATTGGATTTATATATATGTGCCTCTTAGTACGTCACATGGGAGTTCCTACCTTTATAATTACCAAATTATAGATAAGTATTCATATTTTTGTGGCTCTGGTAGCATTCTTACCAACCCGAACCCCCACCACCACCACTACCATATGTTTCCCCTCAGCACCCTTTTGCGTGACCGTTCCGTAATGCTCAGTCGCCTCTCCTTGTCTAAAACTAATGGACAAGTGCGACTGATGTTTCTATTCGCACACCGCATGCCGCATACCGCATGCCGCACTGATCGCTACAGGGACCGATCGAGTTGACGCATTCGCATTCGCATTCGCATTCGCATACCACATGTAAGGAATGTAGCCCATAGGCTTCAAGGCGTTTCGATTTGTTGTCGCATTCGCATTTGCATACCGCATGCCGCATGCCACGTGTAAGGAATGCGCCCTTTAGGGTAGTTTTATCCCACTACACCATTGCACCCCCTTCTGTATATGGGTCATTCTCTGAAACTGGGCACCAAAGTGTAACATGGGCCATCCAAAATTAAAATCTGAAAACCTTTCATTTCTTTTTGTAATAATAGAGCTGAATACATGTCTGTTCCCTTACCATGAAAAAAAAGATAATTATTTTCATTCCTAGGGTGTGAGGGGGGTGTCAATTATTGGAAATGATATCATCACTCGCGTAACATGGAACCCAAATAACCCAAGAAACATTGTTATTTTACCACTCCTAAGTGCATTTTTTCACTTTTCGACCTTTATTCTTTGTCATCTAGTACATTCTGATAGAAATCCAGAGAAAAAAGTGAAAAGCCTTGGATTATTTGGGAGTTTGTTAACAGTGGAAAATTACAATTCATGTGGACAATTTTGTCATTTATATATTTGTGTTGACATTTGAATGAATATACTATTTTAGTGTAAAAATGAATACTAACTACCCAGAATACAGGTTAGACAACAAAAAGTAAAAAAAATATTAGAAGACTGTGACTTAATTTAAGCTTTAGATTGTTTATCACCATGGTAACATGGAAACCAAAACACTGAAACAGACAATCCAAATGTCAGAAACACATTCTATGGGGAAGTGACAGGCAGAGGAGTGACAGTCTAAGGATCAGCATTGGGGCATAGAATTTCTCTTTTCCACTCCCCTGTCACATGCACGGTCTCACGGGCTCCGACACCTGCTTGGCACTGGTTACAGAAGCAGGATAGTTCACGGGTTAAGAGCACATGTGGCTTAACACATCTAACAGAGTGGAGTGAGCGTGTTCCTTTCAGTGTTTGGGTAGCTCTGTTTCGCTTCCTTGCAATGTCATCTCTTGGCACCCAAAAGAAGGACCGCAGGAAGTGCTTGCATTCTCCTGCATGAGGCTGCTTATTTAGTTTGCTCTCAAAGCAGTAGTCAAATAAGTCCTTTGCAGAAGCAATGGTAGCGGAGCCTGTCTTGACTGCATTGGCCACATGGTGTTTGATGACTGCACTTTCTCCATCTGATGGTCCCTTCCCATGCCGTGAGCCAAAGTAGTTGCGCTCCCACGTACAAGCAAAGTTGACAGTAGCACATGATATGTCAGCAAAAGGCCCCTTTGACTTGTACTGGGCACCACAGCCATCAGTCCACTGGATAACATGTTCCAGCTGGATAACTCTTGTTTGGCGGAGATGGTCGATGGCCACTTTTGTGAAGTTGAAGACTGCATCAAAGTCATGTTGTTTATCATCACTTACAAAGACAAGAGATTCAGATACAGTCTCCCCACAAGAGGAGCAGGCATAGTATGTAACTATGGGGTGAACTGTTACCTGCTCATGATACCAGTGGGCAGCCTGGATTTCATCCTGATGCGAGCAGGTAAAGTTCTCCGCAAAGTCCAATACCATTCCAACAGTGTTGCGGGGAAAGGGAACCTGTTTCCGCATTACTTCAAACTGCTGATGTTGCCAATCAGCTCGGAAGAGGTGTTGGGCGAGAAAGATGACCTCTTCCTTCACTTCATCCATCAGCTGTGCCACAGTCCCTTCTTTCCGGTTCAGCATTTTGCGGCAAACCCTTTTCCCATTGAGCATGGTGACCTGGGTCTCCAACTTAGACCAAGACGAGGAGCCTTGCTGCAGAAGTGGATGCAGGTGATGAGCCATATTGTCAGCACTGCAAGTGTTGCAATTTCGGTAGACACAGTCTTTTTTCCATTCACCCTCTTGCCTGCCACAGGTGATTAGGTCGACAGAATGGTAAATGTGGCAGATACGACAGTTATTGTTTATCCTGGTTGCAATCCCATTGATTGCCCGCAGTTTTAGTTCAACGTTTGTGCAATATTCGCACAGGCACTGTCGCAGCTGGTTTTTCCTCATCGGGTGAATATGTGCCGGCCGACATTTGGCAAAGTGACTGAAGCTGACAGCCTCATCAACTTCCTCAACAAACTCCTTGTGCAAGTCTTGCAAAGGCTTTGTCAGCACTGCTGCTGCTTTCCCCGTTTTCTTTGAAACCAGCTTTTTGTGTGGCAGTGGTGTTGATGCCATCTCGAGGAAAGCTATTGCTTTGGATGCCATTTTTCTTTCTTTTTTTACTTTTCTGGAGAAAGTTGTGCCACAATTGATTTTTACTGCCGTCCTTCTGCTGACACTGAGGTTAGACGAACATGCTTTTACCGAGGTATTTCTTCGGCAGATTGACAGAAGAACACGGCGTATGTGGCATTCAGCAGCTGACTGTTTCCTCTGCAGTCCTTTCAGTTTTCTGATGACTTCTTGGCCCAACATTCTCTCTTGTTCAGCTGTTTCCTGTCCTGAGATGACGGAAGAGGATCCTTTTCCTTGGAGAGGCTTTAGTTACTAGGTCTGTGACCGTGCTTACAAACTTCCTCGGGCTTGACGGGAGAGCTGCTCGTGCCCGTGACAGGGCCTTTCTTCTTGCCGAAGGTGTTCTCACTGGTTGCTCCTTGTGGACAACTGATGATGCTTTGGTTTCTACCTGAGAAGCGACTATCTTCTTACGATACTGATTCCTTCTTCTCTCATTTATCCTCCGTCGCTTTTGTGAGGTCATGTTTTCTTTCTGTTTTTTTTTCTCCTCACGCCATTTACTCCTCTGCTTTTCTTGGCTAATCCTTGTCAGTCTAGGTTTTTCCGCTTGCTCTTTTTTCCTGGCTCGCATTGCTCTCATCCTCAGCCTCGCCTGCTCTCTCTGTAGTGCCTTCATCTGTTCAGAAGAGTTGTCACGATAGGCCTTGCATGCCTCTCTGCATTTCACCTTGTACTGCACATATTCCTCAGGATTGTTCTGCTGCATCCGATCCTTCCAGTCTCTGGTAGCTTGAGCTGCTGTCTTTCTTTCCTTTTTTTCTATTGGTTGAAGAAATGATGGACCAGCTGCTTCTGGAAGCTGATGCTTTTCAGCAATCCTACTGCTCTGTCGGTTGAACATCTAAAAAGATTGAAAGAAAATATAGAAACATTAGAACAAATGTTGTAATTTTATTTCTGGCTGACGACATCTACAAAGATTGTCAGAAAATACATAAACAGAACAAAAGGTTTAATTTTATTTCTGGGTGAAGATGCAAATGGAAAAACTGATTATCTTACACAACTGCCTCCCGAAAATCTAAGCAGTGAACAAAACTAAGAATGACTTTAAACAAACATGATAATTTGCATTAGAAATTCTGAACCTGACTAATTTTTACATTTATATCGCCATTAAAAAACACTATGAACATACGGATTCCTACATAATAACTTTGACATCTGACATAACTGCATCCCAAAATGTAAGCAGTGAACAAAAATAAGAACGACTTGAATCAAACATGATTTGCATTACAAATTCTGTCACATTTAAACTGTTTTATCACCATCGTACCAAGATAACAAGATAACAATTTTTCGTGCACATTTTTACAATGATCAAACACTCAGCCTACATAATAAGTTCTATAGCCACATTCAATGCATGTATGTAAAAGTCAATAACTAAAAATATATGAAGGTAAGTTATAATTTCAATGATTTTATCACATTTAAACTGCTTCATCTAAATCACATCACCATCGTAAATTTGTGCACGTTTTACAATGATCAAACACCCAAACTACACATACTAGACGCCGACTGCACTCTAAAACAGAATGTGAACGAGAAACCCTATGGAAAACACATAAAAAACAGCCACATACTTTAAACATCTGCTTAATAACATTAATATATAACAATATCTTACCTTCAAGTGCAGTCAGGATGTTTTGATTCACTTCAAGATCACTTGCGTAACGGAGATTTGTTGGTGGAAACGGTTTCAAAATACTGGTCTTCTACACGAGTGAAAGCACTGACAAGAGCAACACATGTATACATGTTCTTCCGCCGACTCACATATATCACTACACACAAAATAGTTCATTATATTGGTTACATTAGAAGCAGACATGCATTTTAATAAATACATCGTAACACTTGAATTTGGAAACCATACTCATAACAAACAGTTAAAGTCCAATAACTTTGCAAAAATGGTGGTTTTAGTTTTCGCTGATCTGCTCAGATGCACACAGTACACACGAGCAGCCCACAGGCTAAAAATAGTCCCCTACACGTGGTCAGAGCCTTTGTTTATGAGGATGATGCAAGATATGTAGTTCCGGAAACAAAGCGTTACGATGCTGATAAATTCACAAATTGCCTAAAATATCAAGTTACACATTTTGGTAAGTTAAAAAAGTTTAACACAATAAAATATGTCTTATTAGAGATTTATTTTTGGCTACTTCTAAATTTTTACTTAATTCATTAAGTGTTTATGACAAAATCAATGTTTCGGTGCAAGCCATGTCACAAATTGAGGCCCCAACTTTTAGTCCTGACAGCAATTTTCACTCAATAAACCACACAATCAAAAAATTTTTTAATTGTTATTTCTAATATGTATATAGATGTGATTTAAAATGAAACCAATGATATTTGACACAAATTAGTTTTATAATAACCATTTGAAGTGGGTGCCCCACACTGTGCCCAGTTTCAGAGAACGACCCATATATATGTTTGTTTGTTGTTGTTTTACGTCCTAGCAACATCTAAGGTCATATCAGGACGGATACCGACTTGTGACAGTGCGCACTCATGGCGACTTTATAGTGCTGTCCCACTGGGAAACCAGGCCACCGGCACCATGACCTGGTATCCCACTCAGTCACATTTTCCTGACACTGAGCACACCAGTCCTTGCCCTATCCTAATAATGCCGAGCGCCTGGCTAGGAAGCAACAAGTATCAATTTTAAAGTCATTGGTTTGACTCGACCGGGACTAGAACCCACGACCCCACGATCTACCAGCATGGGAGACGGAGGCTCTAACTCATTCGGCCATCCCGTCTGGTCCCCATATATATGCATTATGTAAAGATATGCATAGATATGTATACATACATGTATGTATGCGTACATATGCATATATATATATATATATATATATAACCAATTTTGAAGTGAGAGCTGGGAGACCGTTGGAGTCGGTTCCCATTAAGGGGGAAGCCGAGAGTGTCCGGTTATAGGGGGGCCTGCTGAGAATAAAGGATGTTGGGAAGCGAGAGGTGCCCAGAAGGAGCACCGAAAACATTAGGGACTATTCATTATTTATATTCACATAATGAATTATGTAACATATGCATATTTATATATATATATATATATATATATATATATATATATATATACATGGACTTGCTGCTGGAGTTGATATGTGGACATTCTCGTGTTCTCAGAGAATTATCGACATGTACACGTGTCAACACTGCAGATGGACAGCCCACTTCAGGGCGTGCTGATAAGCCTGAGAGACACCAGCTGACTGCCCGGAGAGCCCTGTAGAAACAGTGCTGACGTCAGCAATAACTCCCGACACGCTGCAGGTGCTAAACTGAGAACTAATATCACCTTCTCCTCCATAGTGTAATACCTGGGACATCAAGTCCCATAGCGGGCAATTATTGTTTAATATAGTAGTCAGTGAATGGGGTTTTATGTCCCAGCAACAGCTTGAGGTAATATCAGTACACACTTGTGTTGGTTCTAGAGTGATGCCCGAATAAAATACCGTCCTGCTGTCACCATGGCCTGATATCACACTCAGTCACATTATCGTGACACCGACGGTGTTGGTAATATGCCCTGATATCACTCTCAGTCACAATTTCCTAACAGTAACACACTGATGCTGGCACTATGACCTGGTATCACACTCAGTCGCATTATTGTGACACTGGTCCTGTTGGCATTACGACCTGATGTCACACTCACTCACATTATTCTTATAAATAGGCATCAGTCCTTACCCTATCCTAGTAATTCCAATACAATTGTTGTTATATAGTCGTATGTATTATATTAGGTATATTCCATTAGCGTTAGTTGACACATATATATATATATATGTCATGTGGGTGATGAAAATGGGAAATATTGCGCCTAGAGCGGGACTCGAACCCACATCTCTTTGCATTCCGGGCCAGTGTGCTAACCATTACACCACCTAGGCTCCCTGATATCAACACACTCCCCACGCCTACCTGTCTATGTGGTTACTTGCCTGAGAGGTCAGTGCAGACCACTACATATATATAGCATGATCAATACAAATATCATGTGGTATACAATGAACAGATGAAACAATATAAATGGACATAAGCATTATACGTCATGATAGGTCAGGGGAATCATCAAAGTCTGCCATTGAAACACCGATTGGCACCTGCTCATTGTTTATCACCAGTGCGGTGAATGGCTTATTATAATGTTGTCTACATAGCGTCACAATAGAGGACAACACCCAAGACACACTACTCCCTCTCAACACAAGATAACCTTATGTACACACAGGAAACACTGGATTAATGCATCAAGTACATACATAATATGATACTAACACTGGATACATCCTACATAGGTCCACACCAACCACTTCTATTCCTATGCCAACATTGCAATATGTATTATACCCCCTGAGAGTTATTTAATCGTGTTTATAGTTATATGACAGTTAAATTCCGGAGCAAACCTTTTACAAAGCCATTCAACACTACGTGATTGTTAAAGGACGACCTGCAGGCTACGTACAAAGCTAATAATGTCACCAAGGTGAGTGAATTTTGCCAATTGATTATTTGAATACAACTGTACCTTTGCAATATAACCATACACCAGACCTAGCACCGTGTAAAGCTACGGCTCACGTAGCAAATAGAATATATATATATATATAATTAGATACATCACTATATATGTTCATAACGAAGTAACATGGAGAGTCAATATATTGCAAAATCACACAGACTCCCATTACATGTCACACCGGTCACAATCATATACAAATATTCGACATTCATTGTATGCATATTCAACGTACATAGTTTGATTGATTGATTGGTGGTTGCTTTACGCCGTGTCGGCATGCAGCATAGGCCATATTCACGGCGAGAACGTACATATACCCTTAACTTTTCTTTCTAGTTTTTTTTTTGTGGGGGGCGGGGGGAGGGGGGAGAAGGGGGTTTATATAGAGGAACAGGGCATCTGCTTTGATGGGTTTGATACGTTTTGTGGGGTAGATTAAAAACATGTCGTATTTCTAACATACTTAACACGCAAAGACCACAGTATTTATTTGACTTGCTTCTAAAAAGAAAAAAATTATTTTAAAAATGTATCACCATCGTAACATGGAAACCAAATATGCGGTGCTCAGTTTAAGAAAATGACACACTTTCACTGAATGGACGCTGCAGTTTTGAAAATATTATGATGTCATTGGATTATGCGCAGTTAAATCTACCCGATGGCTGCCTCCTCCTGCCCCTGGTGCCCTTATTTACAGTAAGCCTCTACACACTCAGAATCTCCCTCCTCCTCCTGGTGCTGCTGCCCCTGTTCAGCCCCCTGGCGTTCGGCCTGGAGGACGACCTGGAGGAGACGCTGGATGTGAATCTGGAGACCCTGGAAACCCTGGAAACCCTGGAGACGGACAACAAGAAGCTCCGTGGGCAGTTACTGGGGGCTGAGGAGTGCTTAAAGAAACAGCGGCTACTGGAGGAGAGCAACGTCGCCCTGAGGAAGCAGGTGGACCACGACACACCCGCCCTGGAGAAACTCCAGACCGAGGCTGCGGAGAAGCTGGCAGCAATTCAATCAGGTTCAAAATAATTGTCATTGTACTGGCATTATAATCGGGAATGCATTGCCTATGCAAGCCAACATAGATACAAACTCTATATTGACATAATATATAATAGCATATACATAATATATATATAGTTACATACTCTATATATACATATATTTGTATACAGTAAAACCTCTCTAAATCGACCGACCATGGGACCGACTTTAAGTGGTCCATTTAGGGAGGTGATCGAAGTAGAATGTCCATACAATGGTATTGGTGGGACCCAAATAAAGCGATCAATATAGGGGAGTGGTCGATCTGTTGAGGTGGTCAGTTAGAGAGGTTTTACTGTATACATGTATATGTGCATATATTAAAGTTGACAGTCCGATGATCTTTATCTTCTGTCATTTTCTGAGATAAACACATTAGGTTGATCGTCATAATGTATCTTACTTCAGCTTGAGGTAACTTTCATTTTAAATGGCTAAGTTTTGAGATATTTGAAGTGCAAACACGCTAATTTAATTTTGGCAAGCATGCCATAGCTCTGACAGCGCAGGTTTCTGCAGTAACAGGTTCGATTACATTACCTCAGTATTCCCCTGTATGTGCCAACAAAGGTTTAATAAGTGCACTGGTATCTAAGTTAGATATGTGGAATCAAATTTAGATAATTGTTTTGGGTTTGAAAATGTGATGCTTTATCGGACTATGCAGCTTTAAGTGAAGTTTCAATCGTTGATGATTGGTCTTCCTCATTCCACATGTAATGCCGTGCGTAAGGTTATGTAGCGACAAGTATACATTTTTATGTCATTAGTTTGACCCAGCTGGAGTTTGAACATGGGAATTCCAATCCCACGAACTGCCCCATGGGAAGCGTGCACTCAACTCATTTGGACATCCCGTCTGATCGAGCTGTTAACTAGCGGTATTTTACACACTAGAATCTTTATAGGAAATATAACCCTAACTTCTGTGTGTGGAGGCCGGAAAGCACTAATGTATGATATTACTCAAGCGATGATCCGCTTACTGTATCTGCTTACTATATCTGCTTACTATATCTGTTCCAAGAAATATCAAACCAACAGAAATTAAGTGTGGTAAAGTCTAGTAGGGAGGGGTGGCTGGCTCCTCCTGCTGTGCTGTCTCCAGGTCATCTGCCTGCCACACCCCCTGCCCAGCTCTTTTATTCAGATTCAACACATTCAAAATACAGGTACCCAGTTGCTGGGAGTCTCCTCATTCAGAGAGTGTCACATGGCATTTCATTGGCTGAACCCCTCCAGTCAGTGGTGGGGGGATGGGCTGGGGGGGCCAACCCACCCACCCCAAGTCAGATACATATTTTTCCATCAAGTTCACCAATTACACTTATATGGGAATATCAACCCTGTTTATATTTACATAACACCCGTGGTCACCAGTCCCTTAGATTGGGACAACTTCAAAATAGTAGGAGTTTCTAAATGCCTTACTTTGAGAATTACATATTTTATCATCTTTAGTTCAGCAAACTGCCACCAGGTGGGGCAGGGAGGGCTCACCACACACACACACACAAACACTCCTCCTCCCACCTCCAGCCTGACACCTGGCTTTGGCAGGTCCTGCAAACACTCACACACACACACACAACCCCCATGCATTGTCACCTGTGTGCTAACACTCCCTCAGATACTGACATCTGTAAGTCATACCATAACAATAACAGGCACACAGAAATTCTTGACTTAATTATAATACCCATTCTGTGGCATTCTTCACAGACTATTTGTCTGGGTGAAGAAACCAGTCTGCATCGACTGTATATGCTGCCCTTAGTTTCAGCCTTTACCTCCTTTCATAAATATATAATACAAACAGACTTCAATTCAGTAATACATGTAAATATACCAATACAGTCATAATTTTCCAGAGTTCTTATCTCCAGTGGTTATATTTGATGTAGAACCTTAGAACAATCTGATATTAATTATCACTTCACTTAATATACATAATCTACCATGGTTTCACAACTTGGTTTGAATATTATGCATATGTATTTAGCAACATGATAGAATGAATTAGGTATTATTAGAGGTTTTATAGTGGTACTTATATAATTTGAATATTATTATAATGACTTTATAGAAATAACTGGATGATTTAAATATGATTAAAACAGTTTTCTCAATGCTTCACATATGAGTTTTATGAAAAGGGGATATTTTAGAATTTATTTAAACTATTATTTATTTATGAACCGGACCTAAAAAGTCGGAATATTTTACAGAGCGACGGTGGGATTCACCTTGTTGTCTTTATCAAGGCATGTGGTTTCTCTAAATTTCTGTTTGAGAAGACTTCTATACATAGAGGATAGAGATTGGCCACAGTGCACTGGACATTGTAATAGACATGTCATGGGGCTGATGTAAATGGGGATTAGAACTCACATTTCTTACTACTCCGGGGCAAGCATCCTAACCATTAGACTATCTAGGTTCCCATATGCAATTGTCCTATACCTACCTACCTGTCTATGTTGCTCATTGTCTGAAAGGTCAGTGATGACTACCACACTCGTCTACACTGACTTATTGTTCTTAATACACATGCGAACAGCTATATATATATATACATATATATTTATATATATATATGTGTATGTCTGTGTGTGTGTATGTATGTCTGTCTGTGTGTCTGTAAAGTCAGGTCAGGAAAGACAGACACATACACACACACAGACACATCCACCTCATTTCCCCTTCCCCTCTATGGCCCTGCACAGTAGGTCTACTTGGTTGGGGGGAGGTTAATGAGGTCACAAGATTGGCCTAATTGGTTAATGGCCTCCTTGCATAATGGGCGTTTCAAAGTGAGTGTCTGAAGGGGTGAGCTTATATAGTTATAAATTCACTGGTTATTCTATATATGATGTCCCAAATCATTAGCTAATACACCAGTATCTAAGTTGGATATATAGGATCAAATGTAAGTAGTTGTTTTAATTTTGACAACATTATATTTCATCAGACCATGCAACTTTAATTAAATTGAATGTTTGCATCGTGTCCCCAGATGCGGTTAGGTGGCGACTGTTGCTGAAGCTGGTGCTCGGCGCGCTAGTTCTGATGTTCGGAAAACCAGCGGCGACAATGGGAAAGACTGTGCTCGGATTCCTAAAGTGGAAGCTGGTAAAGGAAGAGTTAACTCGGAAGAAGAAGGAGCTCAGGGGATCAGAAAAGAAGCAAAGATAATAATAAATAGGTGCTTTTCAAACTGTGCCATTTGACGCCTATAATCTAATATTCAAATTTATTACTAGACTTGACAAGTCAGAAAATGTTATAATACAGGGACTTGTGAAAATAGAAGAGAGTGATCTTAGATTTACGTCTGCCAAATGGAGGCATTGCTATAAACAATTGTTTGTAGACCACCATTTTGATATTGGTTAGTATGGTAGTATTCATACTATTACTTATATCCTATTCACATTAATTTTTATATCTACCTACTATGGACCAATTTATGTAACTACCATAATCCTGAGTCGGAAATAAAGAATTGAATTGATTTGAATATAAGATGGGAAATTTAAGAAGTCAATTGTGCATGTTGGTTAGCCATGGCGCAGGGCGACAGGTTGTGGTGGCACCACCTGGGTTCGACTCCCAGCACCCTCCACATCCCTACCATCATCTGGAGGAATCCAGTCTCGCGCAGTGAGATGTGATGTCACTTCCGGTCGCCGCCAGCACGCCTCCGCGCAGCCTCCGCGCTCTGCTACCTGACACCGGTGTGGTTGTAGTGTGACAGCCCCATTATGGGGCTGTCACACTACAACGTTTCTGCCGGCGTGCCGGCAACGCGCAAAATATTTGCAACCAGTCAACTGGTTTCGACGTGTTGTAAACGCGTCCGTGATGCCCCCTCCAACCCGTCGCGGCGCGTCGAAAGTTTTGTGCAAGCACAAAACGATCGGCGTGCCCCGACGCGCGCCGACGTGTGTCATCCGCACGTTGCTATCAGTCAACGTGTACCAACGCGCCACTAACGCGTCCCGACGCGTCCCGGCGTTTCGCCCAAAAAGGCGACACGTCGGCACGCGTCGAGGCGCGTTGGTGAGAAACGTCGTAGTGTGACAGCCCCATTAGGCCGTGTCCCGTGCTCAGCCGTGTACCTATACTCAAACTCAAGGCATTGTCAATGGTCATGAGTAATTTTCATACAGAAAATACAGAACAAGTGAAATATCTCTAAAAGCACACCACCACTTAACAAATCGCTTGGTACACATACAGAAAGCACCTTCACCAAAAAGATTATATTAAATTTATAAGGTTAGGGTTCTTGATTTCTATTAATTTTGATTTAAACTAATGTTTTGCACTGCGTGTACCGTCAAACTCAAGGCATTGTCAATGGTGGTGAGCAATCTTCATACAGAAAATCCAGGAAAGGTGAAATATCTCTAAAACCACACCACCTAGAAACAAATCGCTTGGTACACATGTAGAAAACATCTTTACCAAAAACATTATATTAAATTTATAAGGTTAGTGACTTAAGACCATTGACTATAGGTACACGGCTGAGTACGGGACACGGCTGAAACCGCCACACCGGATCGACAACACCTCGTCAGCTTTTCTCAGCCGCCAATCCAATCCTACATTCAAAAAGACACTTGACTCAGTAGGGCTGAGCGCCTGAGGAAATGATTTGAACATTGAACCTTATGTTCTTATGTGTATGTGAGAAAATACAAGTTCCATGTCATGTAGTCCTTTGTCGGCTTTGTGAATTATATTACTTCCATCGAATGTATAGACACTATGCATTTGCTGAATAGATACATTGATCAGCTACAACACTGTCAGGTGACTTGTACTTATGAAACATCCTGGTTTGCAAAATCAAATCAGAGTAGTGCTATTCTGTATAGAAATGAATAGAGAAATGATTGCTCATTTAAAAAAAATTCAAACTGGTAAAAAAACTGTAAAATCTCAGCTTCCTGGTCTTTTGTGATTGAGCATGAATAATAAAGGTTACTCCAAAGAAAAGTAGAACTTTGTTTATATATATATATATATAACTCATCATATATATATATATATATAGATGTATATATGAAGAGTTCAGGTACAAAACCATGTAAAGGCCAATCAAGAAATGGAGATAAACATTGCAATCAAACCTACAAATGGTAAATTTGTTATATTCCTACTTTTTTGTTCATTGTACGATAACCATATCATCATTTGAAAAGTGGAATTAATGAGAATTACATTTATTTTCAGGGACAAATCTGTTATTTAAACTACATTTTTGGACAGGCATTTACAGTTTTGTGCCTGAACTCTTCATATATATATATATATATATATATATTAATATATATCATAATATGGCCCAAGATTAAGACTATCAGATTATGCTGCTTTCAATAATCCAAACTGGTAGGGTGTGTTCAATGCTACGTACACTACAAACGCATGCAATGGTGTAGACAATTAAATGCAATTTAATGCATATAAATGCAGTCCGATTTCAGGATTGGCGTGAGAGTATAGACACAACAACTAACGATGATCTCTGTTCAGGTTTATTTCCAGATGCATCCATATGTGGTAAGATGAGCAGGACTAACATGGGCGTGGTCACCAGGGATGATCAATGATACACATCACTCAGCAGTGGCCCTCACATATCATATATCATATATAATACAAACATTAACATACGCAAGCATCAGTAGAACCTTACATGCATACAGCTCTATTATTCAATAACAATTCCAACTATTAATCAAAAGATAATCAGGAATGCCTGGCTTATACAAGTTATGTATATGTGTATATATCCTTATTCATACATATATATGTGTATATTTTACATAGGCCTATATTAAATATATGTATGTATATCCTTATGCATTTACATTTGAAGAGTTCAGGCGTAAAACCACGTAAATGGCAATCCAAAAATGTAGTTTAAATAAAGGATTTTTCCCTGAGAATAATTTTACTTTACTAATTCCACTTTTCGTATAATCATATAGTTATGGAGCAATGAACAAAACAATAGGAATATAAAACAATTAATTTGTTGTAGGTTTGATTCCAATGTTCATCTCCATTTTTGGATTGAAGTTTACGTGGATTTGCGCCTGAACTCTTCATTTGTACATACATGTACACATGAGATATATATGTATACACATATATCTATGTGTATTATAAGTATATGTATACAGTAAAACCTCTCTAACCGACCACCTCCACAGATCAATCACTCCCCTTTATTGATCGCTTTATGTACCATTGTAGGGATATTCTAACTCCCTAAACCGACCACCTGCCTAAATGGACCTCTTAAAGGCGGTCCCATGGTCGGTCGATTTAGAGAGCTTTTAATGTATGTGTAATCTACAAGTATATATATGTAAATAAATATATACAGTAAAGCCTCTCTATACTGACCCCTCCACAGATCGACCACTCCCCTATATCGATCGCTTCATGTGGGTCCCAACAATACCATTGTAACTCCCTAAAACGACCACCTCCCTAAATGGACCACTTAAAGTCGGTCCCATGGTCGGTCGGTTTAAAGAGGTTTTGCTGTATATATACATATAAATACACATATATATACACGTATATGAATATATTTACATATATACATATATAGTATGTAAACACATCGCACATTCTCCCGTCATCACACACATTGTTTGACAGGATCAGTTATTGTGGAACAGACTGCCTGAAGGCACCACATCACAGATTAAATAGATCACTACGCAATAGACTACATCACGGTTTCGACTGCGCATGCGCTGAAAACGGCCTTGGGAGCAAAGAAAAGGCATACGGCCATTGAGTTTACCGATACGCCCAGTGAAACACATCAGTTTTATTCAAAATTAATAGAAATCCCAAACCCTAACCTTATCAATTTAATATAATCTTTTTGGTAAACATGTTTTCTATATGTGTTCCAAGCGGTTTTTGCCTAGGTGGTGTGGTTTTATCAATATTTTACTTTTTCTGTATGAAGATTGCTCCCTGCCATTAACAATGCATTGAGTATGGCATACAGCCATTGAGTTTGTCGATACGCGTAGGGCAAAACTGGCATATTATTCAAAATAAATAGAAATACATAACAATTTGGCACAAAAATGGACGGAAGGATGCAATATAATAATATAACAAATATGATTAAGACACAACTATCCATAATTAAGAACTTTGAGCTAAGAAACATACAATTTCAGTCACTTTACAGGCTGATGTTTGCATCACCATTGATTAGCCAGAAGTAATTCTTGTTCTAAATATTAAAATGTCAAATGTGTCAACAAAAACTTGTTTCAAAGAAATATATTACCAATATCTGATTAACCTCATTTTCTATTTCTACATATGACATTAACCATAGGATATAAATAAAAACATGAATAAAATAAGTAAAACTGACTCTGGCTATGGCTCTAACACTAGTCTGAGTGCCTAGATTTGTCTAAATCTAAATGCACATGGCATAAGATGTCCTGATTATATTGATGTAAATGCAATGCTGGATAAAAGATTAATATCCTAATTTATTGTATATATTTTTTTAGTTGGTATTCTATGTTTCAAACAAGAGCTGAGATGAACTAAAACTAGCACATTTCATAGCTGCATCCAGTGTATTAGCATGTGCCATGTGCTTCTGGGGGAGGGTTGTTTTGCTCTGATGCATCCCACAATGCACCGCGGCGCTGGAACCGTGATGTAGTCTATACAGCGAACTTAAACCTGCATAATCCGATGATATAACATTTTTCCAAACCAGAAAACTAACACATACTTCGATGTCATCCTACGTGTCTAACTTAGATCCTGGTACACTCATTTAAGCCTGTATTACAGTTTGGTGCTCCTGTGCTATGCTGCTACATGTGAACATGAAAATGGATAAACAAAGACTATGCCCAGCATTTCTGTGTGCGCACTAATATTAATTGAGCATGTTTTGAACTTTAATCATCTACAAATTAACCCTTGACAATAAAAGTTACTTCAAGCTAAAGTAATGTAAATTATAGTGATCACCCTGATATATTTATCTAAAATATATAGCACAAACTTAAAATCATCGGACTAAACAACTCTACCAGGTCTCCGCCGTCTTAATATGACCTCAGATGTGGCCAGGACGTAAAACTCCAACAAACAAAAACGCCAAGTGTCCATTGGAATTCCTTATTATTCCAACAATAACGCATGTCTCTAGAAGAGCGTTGATACTTTGTAGAGACCTATTATGATATAAGTAAAGTGCTAAATAAGGACGAATATGATAGTTCATAGATATTCTTAACAATAACAACAATCATAGCTCACTATTATACTCGATGCAATTGTGCAAATTGTAGATATTATTTATGGATTATTTACAGCTAAATGTGCTGATGATTTAATATTGGGAATACCCTAATTCTTACATTAGTTACAAACAAATATTAGAATAACGTATAAATCTGTGTTCCAGATTTCTAGATTTCACTGTTAAATATTTGGAATAAAATATATAACAAGTGTACAATTACTGCAGATAAATCCAAAACACCTTTGGTCTGAACATCCTCGCAGAAAGGAAATGGTAAGATACATAATATATTATATGTAAGTATATCATCATCAGATACTTACATCATATGTAAGTATCTGATGATGATTAGATCAGAAATGTAATATATAAATTGAGTAAATTGATAGACAGATCGTTCGTTTGAAATACGATTTCGACTTTTGTGTGAAAATGTAATGGACGGATAAAACATTTCCTTAACGTTGCATAGTCCTATGAAATCATCAGATTTTCGATGTAAAACACTTTATCTAGATTTATCCAAGTTAGTTAAAGAGTAGAGTATATGTACTTTAACCTGCATAATCAGATGATGATATAACATTTTCCAAACCACAAAAATAACACATACATCTTGTTTTATTTAGAGACGCTTCTACAGCACATAGGTTTTTAAAATGGTATAATAGGCCTTGTGGTGTACAGGTACTTGATAGAACCAAAGGCTAAGGGAGCAAACCCTAACAGAAAACCATGCTTCCGAGGCAGCATTAAGGGCGGTGATGAATGGAACACCCAACATCTCCTGACCAGCCACTGCAGGGAAAAATAGTTTGCACCTGTCTTGATGTGTTCTTGCCGGTGTGAGACCTCTATTTGCTCCCCGAGAGAGTGCTGCTAGTAACTTGCAAAAGCCAACAGCACTTAAACACTTTGCAAGCAGCTTTTATGAAATGCACAACCGCACAAAATAGCGGCGGTTAAGAAATAAAAGCAGTCTTTGTCGCATTGCGACCGACAGCATGATGATGATGATGAATCGGCTATTGGACGTCAAATCTAAGTTAGTTACTGTTGCATAGAAGGAAATACAAAATCAATTTAACAGAAACTGTCACTGCTGAATCCTATTGTGGCCAGCATTTAGATGTGCACACCAACATTCATTTCGCATGTTTTCAGGTCAAACTTCTCCAAGGTTAGCCATCTATAATCAAAGTTACATCACGCGAAAGTAAGTGTTCAACCAGTCACTCAAAGATATTTGTATAAGAAATATGGCAGAAACTCAAAAGTATTGACCTGTGCAACATTTTAACAAAAATACTCATTGACAAGATCGTTCATGGTTATATGCATTAAAAGAAGAAAAGTTTTGTAAGAATGAGTTGATGTCGCTGTGCCACTAAGAATGCACCGTGTGAATATACTTCCATGTAGCCGACACTTGTAATCTGCGACTATTTGATGCATACTATAAAGCTATCACAGCATACTGCATTGGTGCATAATAAGTAAGGATTGCGTCTAATTTGCTGGGGAGGAGATATCAACAACCTTCCACCTCTACTGCGTCTCAACAGTCTCCTCCTCCCAGGCCTACACCCATCAATCAAAACCTTCCACCGAGGCACCCCCTGTCGCCTCCTCCCAGAACTCCCCACTCGACTGCCGTCGACGCCAGGGCTGGTGCCAGTGCCTTAACCGCGGCTACGGTAGCCCCACATGGCTAACGGTGGAAAATCCGTATTCATGTGCCAGTGCCAGCGCTAGCCGACGACCGTAGCCTAGGCTAAGCTACCTGACTTTCAAAACATGGTTAACTGCAAGCCGTGTCGGGTAGTGTGCCGGCCGCCGATATATAAGAGCCAAATCTATTCAATGCGATCATATTTGACAGAATTACATCCGCAATAAGTGAAATTTAATCAAATTAACCCTAAAATCGAACCGTTATTAACGCTCCCGCCGCATTGGCGGCGTTATTCATATTGTCAAATCGACAAATGTAAACTAAACAAATCGCCGCCGCTGCATTGACGTCGATATCCATACTGTCGAACATCAACTAAACATGGCCGCCGCTGCCGCCATATCGGCAATATATTAGAGCCAAATCTATTCAATGCGATCATATTTGACAGATTTAAATACGCAATAAGTGAAATTTAATCAAATTAACCCTAAAATCGAACCGTTATTAATGCTCCTGCCGCATTGGCGGCGTTATTCATATTGTCAAATCGAGGGAATTCCCAAATCTATAAATAACTTCACGGTTAGCTATCCGCGGCGGCTTGGACATTGATGAATACGACTTTTGACTATTTCTCCAACCGGCCGCTAGCCACGGATAGCTACCCCAGAGCTAGCGTGTATCACCGGCTACGCCTGGCACCAGTACATGAATACGGGCCCTGGACTTCTCCAGCCGAGTGTGCAACTTCATTCTTCTCATTTGCGAATCATACAAACCACAAAAACAAACAGGTAGCAAACTCCAAGTAGATAACTGAACTATGTGAGGCACCATCTGGAGGGGAGTTAGGGGAGGTGCTTCATGGCAGACCTCCCGCTCTCCAGGCTGCACTCCAACCTCCAGTAACCCAAACTACCCTTGAACATATCAAAGGAGGTTACAGGAGTATTTACAGCGAATAGAATAAGATAATAACAAAGCAGGAGAATTACATACATTACTAATATTTGCATAAGTACTTTATGTCTCACATAATAACCGACTATTGGAGGTGGTGGGGGTGACTGAGTGCATAAATATTCTACACATAAGTTGGTAGATCGTGGGGTCGTGGGTTCGAACCCTGGTCGAGTCAAACCAATGACATACAAATTAATACTTGTGGCTTCCTAGCCTGGCACTCGGCGTTGTTAGGATAGGACAAGGACTGGTTGGCTCAGTGTCAGGATAATGTGACTGAGTGGGATATCAGGTCATGGTGCTGGCGACCTGGTCTTCCAGTGGGGCAGCACTATAAGTCGCCATGAGGGCGCACTGTCACAAGTCGGTACCCGTCCTGATATGACCTTAGATGTTGCTAGGACGTAAAACAACAAACAAACATTCTACACATAATGCTCATACGTTCTCCTTATGCCCAGATGGGAAAGGGTTCTCTGCCATAGACCACCACCACACGTGGAGACCAGATTTGTAATACTGCACATATATGAGTACCTTTGGAAACCTGCCATAACCATGTAGTTCACCTTGCGCGCATTCACAGGAGCACCTCATATACCTTATAGATAGAGCTTAGGTTTGAACCCTGGCTGAGCAAATCAATTACTTAACAAATTGTTGTGTGTTGCTACCTAGCCTGGCATTCAGCATTATTGGAATAGAGCAAAGAGCAGTGGAATGAGGGAGACCAATTGTCAGTGATTGAAATTTCTCATGCGTAAGCAACAATATCATAAATTAAAAAAACGGTGATGGCAATAACAATATTTAGTTCAGTTACCAGACAGTGCATGAAAGCTAAACATGACAGTTTGAACTGGTGGCCTAATCTCCTAGTGGGGCAGCACTATAAAGTTGACATGAGTGTGTACTGTCACAAGTCGGTACCCATTTTGATATGACGTTAAACGTTGCTAGCTGTTAAATATCCCCGACAGACAAACGGCGTCAATTATTTATGAGGTCTACCCCTATTTCAAGTATTGGCACATGTTGCATGATGGGAAACATTTGCGTCACAGAAGCATGCGAGTGCGCATGTCTCTCCTTAAGTACACAGCTAGATATATCATGGACGGATGATAACACGATTACAGAGTTGCTCATTTACAGTGGTGCTATAGCTAATCTGCTATATAATCTGCCACTTGCTTATACGCTCACAGTTCGCTCAAGTATGGTGTGCTTTACCAACTGAGATATAATAACAATTCAGCCAAGTAAAACATAGGCTTTCTTAATCCCAAGGTCGAAAAAAGGTCATTAATGATGTCAGACATTAGTTGACCACGAAAGGCGCCAAGGTCGTGGGTTCGATCTCCGGCCAGGATTTTTGACATGAAGGTTATACCAGTGGGGGTGTGTGTGCAGTATTACACATAATTCAAAAGCTGTCATGAGTGCGCCCTGATACAAGTTGGTGTTCATCGTGAGATTTGATCTCAGGTGTAATCAGAACATAAAACTCCGTTCACTCGCTGGTGATATGCTTACGTGACCATGGTAACGCGAGTGACCTTGACCTGGCCTAATTTGAACGGGGCTGAATTGTTGGCGTGTGACTACCGGAGAGGGTTCTGGTGCTGAAGTTGGCTGTATGCACGTTCTAGCTGCATCAGCTCCTGGAAGAAAAGAGGAACAAACAAGGTTAGTTACGAGTGATGAGAGCATGTTTTATACAACTAAATCATTTACATAGAATAAACAAGATTAGTTAAAGTTGCATAGTCACATGCTTTTACGTTTCTCTCATTTTCTGGGATAAATATATTAGGTTAATCGGTATAATCTACCTTAGCTTAGTTTGAGGTAACTTTTATTTTAAATGGCTAACTTTTGAGATATTACAAGTGCAAACTTGCCAACATTAAGTTTGCAAGCATGCCAAAACTCTGACACCATAGGCTTCTGCAGTAACATATTCTAGTAAATTGCCTCAGGATTCCCTTTGATGTGGCAAGACATTTTAACAAGTGCACCATTATCAAAGGTAGATATGTACAAGCAAATTTAGATAATTGATTTGGTTTTGAAAATTTGATGTTTTCATCAGACTATGCAGCTTTAAAAGGGGGGGGGGCAGCAATGCCTGTTTCTGCGACCCGGCATGTCAGGCCACTTATGATGTCAGAGTTTTGGCATGCTTGCCAAACATAATTGTACATTTGTACGCTTCAAATATCTCAAACGGTAGCCATTTAAAGTAAAAGCTACTTCAAAGGTAGAATATAACAGTCAACCTAGATTATAACAATCACTTTAATATCAACACAAGAGCTGGTGCTCGCCTACCCTGCTCTTCTGGGTCATGTTGTTGTGCACCTTGCCCAGCTCCGACCGGGTCGAGGTGAGCAGCTGTTCGTTCCGGCATGCGCGTCCCTCCGCCAGCTGCGCGCGCCGCTCAGCCTGTCGGACGCGCTCCTCCAGCGTCCCCAGCGACGCGGGCCCACTTCCGATCCCCGCCGCCAAGTGGCGCCCTCCTGCGGCTGGCGAGGCGGGGAGCTGCAGGGGGGGGGGGGGGGGGGAGAGAAAGGAGAGTCAGGCTGGATGGAGTGTCTCTGGTTGTATGTGGCTCAATCAGTTCAAGGAACATATCTTGTTTGTTTGTTTTTGTTGGTTTGCTTGTTTAACGACCCCCCCCCCCCCCACGCGCCCAACACAAAAGTAAGCATTGGCTATTAGGGGTCATACAGTGATTAAACATAACTGACTAAAGTACTACATTTCAAACAGTTAAAAATAGAGCACAGAAATTTGAGCCAAAACAGAATACAACTGTGCTAAAATCACAAATCGTACATGAGAAATAAAACCAACAATTCTTCGTAAAACCAGTTTCCCTCAAAACTATAATAATGAGTTGTGGAAGGAATCGGAACACATGAGGCCTTATGATTGTTTCTTTATAAATGATTAATTTTGTCTAGTAACATTTTAAAATCAAGTATCTGGTAAAATATTTAAATCAATTTTGAAATTGGGCATTAGTTACTAATTTGACCTATTACACTGCGACAAACTGGTTCACAATGTCACATACTGTGTTTGCCTAATTGCGGACAGGTCTCCATAACTTGTATCTCGCTTCTTCAGTTCTTGATGCAAACAATAGCCATGCAGAGCATGCCCGTGCTACCCAGAACATCCGCGCTACCCACGACATTGGTTCTTGCCACTGCCACCAGAGGGCAGGTTATTGGTATAAATCCCCTATAAGATGTTTTCCACAGAGCATACTGCACAGTGAACCCCTACCCAGAACATTAGTTCTTGCCACTACCACCAGAGGGCAGGTTATTGGTATAAATCCCCTATAAGATGTTTTCCACAGAGCATACAGCACAGTGAACCCCTACTCAGAACATTAGTTCTTGCCACTACCACCAGAGGGCAGGTTATTGGTATAAATCCCCTATAAGATGTTTTCCACAGAGCATACTGCACAGTGAATCTCTACCCAGAAATTAGTTCTTGCCACTACCACCAGAGGGCAGGTTATTGGTATAAATCCCCTATAAGATGTTTTCCACAGAGCATACTGCACAGTGAACCACTACCCAGAACATTAGTTCTTCAACTGCCGTCAGACGGTAGGCTGTGATGGATTGATCATAGCTTCATTGCAAATACATGCACTAGAAAAGGCTCAATGATTACTACCCAATTAGCGGGTCCCCAGGATGTTCAACCAGTCACGTGGTCTCACCGAGGTGTATGCCGGGAAGGTGGCGAGTCCCTGCGGCGTCGCCGGGCGCGTCTCCGCTACCCCGACCGTGCTGAGGTCGGGCGTCGAGCTGCTGCTCGCCACCGTCCGCCGCCAGGTGGCGCCACGCAGCGCCGCATTCTCCGCCTGCAGGTGGTGCAGCTGGGCCTGCAGCTGCACCGTGTGGCTGGTTTCCGGTGCGGCTGCGGGGCGTCTTGGTGCAGCCAGCCCGACGGTCGTCTAATGTGATGGCGGAAGGAGCAGAAGCAATGTATTTAAGGGGGGATTTCAAAGTTGTTAACCTTTTTACGGTCATACAGAGAACACCTACTTTTCCAGACCTCACCGCTCATACCCACTGCCCCCCGGCTTCTCCCCAAAGTAGTACACATCTACATTTTACCATTTCGCCATCGGTGTTTTTGAAGCTGGTATCAACATTTTATTAGACAATAAAAGTCATATTTGACTGACACCACCTTCCTCCCTATTGCATACTTTGTATGTCCAGGACAATCTTGACAACTTTGGACGTCCCCTAACGAGGTGGGTTTATGGTGTCATCATGACCTACTTTTTGAGCCACTATGATGTCATATTCTATTTTTGGAGCCGCTGTGACACAATGACCTACTTTTTGCGACGATGTGACCCAATGACCTACTTTTGCGACGATGTGACGCAATGACCTACTTTTTGCGCCGATGTGACGCAATGACCTACTTTTTGCGCCGATGTGACGCAATGACCTACTTTTTGCGCCGATGTAGCGCAGTGCCCTACTTTTGGCGCCGATGTGATGTCATGACCTACTTTTGGCGTCGCCCCTAACTCACCGGGTGGCGGCGCTGCAGGTCCCGCTCGAGGCGCTCCCTGTCCCGCTGTGAGCTGCTCCTCTCCCGCTCGAGGCGCTCCCTGTCCCGCTGTGAGCTGCTCCTCTCCCGCTCCCACTCACGCTCCGCCCGCCGGTGTTCCTTCAGACGTCTGGAGGAGAGCGGGGGGGGGGGGGGTGCGAGACAGGGTTAGTAGTGACCGACAGGTGGCAGCAGTGCCCAGGCTTCAAGCCACATGGATACTCACTACACACCGGCATTCACATTGTAAGCCAGAGTGGCTTAGTGTTTATGTTGAATAGACGGTGTAAACACAGGTGTGTAAAATGATAGATACACTTGCAATATATTTAAGTAACATCACTTTTGTGCATAACATAACTGCATTTTTATTAGTGTATATGTACACCAATACAAATTCATTAAAGTTGCATAATGCGATGGTTTTGAGTTTCGGCCATTTTTATGGGATACATATATTAAATTAATGATTATAATCTACCTCAATTTACCTACTTCAGTTTGTGGTAATCTTAATTAAAATATATCCAAGGTTAGCCATTTCAAATCAAAGTTACTTCAGATGATAGAAAAATAGAATATATTGATTAACCAAATGTATTTATCTAAATATATGGCAAAAGATCAAAACTAACGGACTATGCACTTTTAACAATAATCTATTTAAATAGCCTTATTGCATTGATTATTTAAGTGTAATGCATATCTATTAACATCTATATAAAGATTAACGTATCGAAATGCATTACTGCATTGCTTTATATATATATATATATATATATATATATATATATATATATATATATTAATTTAAATTTCTTAGAATATAGATTAATATAAGTAAGTAGCATTACAACACTGTTTAATAACCTAAACGTATATGTACTCGTATATATAAAAGTAATATATTTAAATAATATTCTTTCATGTATATTAATGTATGTTCATTAGCACATAACAATCAAACATAAATACATATATATGTAATTAATAAGATAGCATGGAAAGATTAGCTTAATATATATTATAAATCAAATTGATAGGCTATGTCATTAAAACATCACCAACTTCAGTTAATACCTTTTTCATTTTAATTTTTACAGACTTTCCACCTTAAAGTTGCATAGTCCGATAAAAGCACTAAATTGTCAAAAGCAAAAGACTTATTTAGATTTAAAGCTACACACCCAACTTACATTCTAGAACACTTATTAAGTGCATGTTTCTACATAGAAGGGCATACGATGTCAATTTAATAGAACCTGTTACTGTTGAAATCTATAGGATCGAGTTTTCACGAGCATACCAACGTAATTTTGCATGTTTACTCTTCAGACATCTCTGAAATTAGTGATTTAAAATTAAAGTTACTTCACACTAAAGTACGGTAGATTATAACAGTCAACCTACAATACTTTTCCTATAGTATGGTAGATTATAACAGTCAACCTACAATACTTATCCCATAGTACAGTAGATTATAACACTCAACCTATGATACTTATCCCATAGTACAGTAGATTATAACAGTCAACCTACGATACTTATCCCATAGTACGGTAGATTATAACAGTCAACCTACAATACTTATCCCACAGTACGGTAGATTATAACAGTCAACCTACAATACTTATCCTATAGTATGGTAGATTATAACAGTCAACCTACAATACTTATCCCACAGTACAGTAGATTATAACAGTCAACCTACGATACTTATCCCATAGTATGGTAGATTATAACAGTCAACCTACAATACTTATCCTATAGTATGGTAGATTATAACAGTCAACCTACGATACTTATCCCATAGTACGGTAGATTATAACAGTCAACCTACGATACTTATCCCATAGGACGGTAGATTATAACAGTCAACCTACGATACTTATCCCATAGGATGGTAGATTATAACAGTCAACCTACGTTACTTATCCCATAGTACAGTAGATTATAACAGTCAACCTACGATACTTATCCCATAGTACGGTAGATTATAACAGTCAACCTACGATACTTATTACATAGTACGGTAATTATAACAGTCAGCCTACGATACTTATCCCATAGTATGGTAGATTATAACAGTCAACCTATGATACTTATCCCATAGTATGGTAGATTATAACAGTCAACCTACAATACTTATCCCATAGTATGGTAGATTATAACAGTCAACCTACGATACTTATCCCATAGTACGGTAGATTATAACAGTCAACCTACGATACTTATCCCATAGTACGGTAGATTATAACAGTCAACCTATACGATACTTATTCCATAGTACAGTAGATTATAACAGTCAACCTACGATACTTATCCCATAGTACGGTAGATTATAACAGTCAACCTATGATACTTATCCCATAGTACGGTAGATTATAACAGTCAACCTATGATACTTATCCCATAGTATGGTATATTATAACAGTCAACCTGCGATACTTATTCCATAGTACAGTAGATTATAACAGTCAACCTACGATACTTATCCCATAGTATGGTAGATTATAACAGTCAACCTATGATACTTATCCCATAGTATGGTAGATTATAACAGTCAACCTATGATACTTATCCCATAGTACGGTATATTATAACAGTCAACCTACGATACTTATCCCATAGTACAGTAGATTATAACAGTCATCCTACGATACTTATCCCATAGTACGGTAGATTATAACAGTCAACCAACGATACTTATCCCATAGTACAGTAGATTATAACAGTCAACCTACGATACTTATCCCATAGTACGGTAGATTATAACAGTCAACCTACGATACTTATCCCATAGTACGGTAGATTATAACAGTCAACCAACGATACTTATCCCATAGTACAGTAGATTATAACAGTCAACCTACGATACTTATCAAATAGTACGGTAGATTATAACAGTCAACCTACGATACTTATACCAGAAAATGACAGAAACTCAAAACCATCGGAATATGCAACTTTCATATATGTCTCTTTCATATCGATCATTTGCTAGCAAATATTTCACCTTATTAGTTATAACAGACACACTTCTAATAGCGCAAAAGCATTCCATTTTGTATGACTGCGTTTGATATGAACCTGAAGCCGCATACGACAGGTACAGAATTGGAGGTGAGTTCATGCATTCTTACCTAATAGAAATGACACAAAATAGGTTTGTTTCTAATCGTTGATGTGCTTATGATGGTTATTTGAAATTACTCTTTGACTGGTGTGCGTATTAATTGTAGCCTGGTTGTGTGACTTGTGTTATTTTCTAACAATGACACCAGTCGGTGTACCATTGTTTGAGCCTCTTGTCAATACATTGTATTCATTCTACTAAAACAATTTAATAGATTTGATTCCACATATCCAACTTACATGTAGAGACTGGTTCACTTCCTAAGCATTTGTTGCTGTATAGAAAGGAATACTAAGACACTAAATTGGAATACAATAATACAAATCTAAACAAACGCACTTTACCTTTGACAAAATTCAAGATGGTACATTTTAAGCAAACAACTGTCGAACAGTGGTACTAGGACAAACTTTAAGGGGTATTCGATTCACTTGTTGAATCAGATTGAGGGAACCTTCAAGTTTTATCTAGCTACTGAGTTGGCAGGCGATGCACCTGTATCAGGATGTCTATTGCTAATAGGCCTATACTGCTCATTTAGATAATCTCTTTTGTATTATATTCCACATAGACCTTCATCAGCATGTTGCCAGGACCCAAAATTCCAATAACCAACCATCATCAGGATGTTTATTACTTATCGACTACTGACTTGGCAGGTTATAAGCCTGTATCAGGATGTTTATTACTTATCCACTACTGACTTGGCAGGTTATAAGCCTGTATCAGGATGTTTATTACTTATCCACTACTGACTTGGCAGGCTATAAGCCTGTATCAGGATGTTTATTACTTATCCACTACTGACTTGGCAGGATATAAACCTGTATCAGGATGTTTATTACTTATCCACTACTGACTTGGCAGGTTATAGGCCTGTATCAGGATGTTTATTACTTATTGACTACTGACTTGGCAGGCTATAAGCCTGTATCAGGATGTTTATTTCTTATCGACTACTGACTTGGCAGGCTATAATCCTGTATCAGGATGTTTATTATGTATCCATTACTAACTTGGCAGGTTATAAGCCTGTATCAGGATGTTTATTACTTATCGACTACTAACTTGGCAGGCTATAAGCCTGTATCAAGATATTTATTACTTATCAACTACTAACTTGGCAGGCTACAAGCCTGTATCCGGATGTTTATTACTTATCGACTACTGACTTGGCAGGCTATAAGCATGTATCAGGATGTTTATTACTTATCGACTGACTTGGCAGGCTATAAGCCTGTATCAGGATGTTCGTTACTTATCGACTACTGACTTGGCAGGCTACAAGCCTGTATGAGGATGTTTATTACTTATTGACTACTGACTTGGCAGGCTTCAAACCTGTATCAGGATGTTTAGTACTTATTGACTCCTGACTTGGCAGGCTACAAGCCTGTATCACGATGTTTGTTACTTATCGACTACTGACTTGGAAGGCTATAAGCCTGTATCAGGATGTTTATTACTGAGCCATACTGACTTGGCAGGCTACAAGCCTGTATCAGGATGTTTATTACTTATCCACTACTGACTTGGCAGGCTACAAGCCTGTATCACGATGTTTGTTACTTATCGACTACTGACTTGGAAGGCTATAAGCCTGTATCAGGATGTTTATTACTGAGCCATACTGACTTGGCAGGCTACAAACCTGTATCAGGATGTTTATTACTTATCCACTACTGACTTGGCAGGCTACAAACCTGTATCAGGATGTTTATTACTGAGCCATACTGGCTTGGTAGGCTACAGGCCTGTATCAGGATGTTTATTAGAATTACTTAGCCAATACTGAGTTGGTCGGCTATAGTCTGTATCAGGATGTTTATTACTGAGCCATACTGACTTGGTAGGCTACAGGCCTGTATCAGGATGTCTATTAGTGTAACTTAGCCAATACAATCTACTTAACTTTAGTTTTAAGTAACATTTATTTCAAATGGCTAACTTTTGAGATATTTGAAGTGAAAATATGTTAAAAGAAACTTAGTTGTGCCTATAAAGAATCTAACACTATACACTTCAGAGGTAACATGTTCTATCAAATTGATTTAGTATTTATTCCCTTCGAAGCAGCAACACATGCTTAATAAATGCACCAGTATTTAAGTTGGATATGTAGAATCAAATCTAGATCAGTGCTTTGGCTTATACAAAGTTGATGCTTTCCTCGGACTATGCTGCAGGTATTTCCAATGTGATATCGGCCATATTGGTGCTATTGCTTAGTTTCTAATTCACAGTAGGCTACGCTATATATAAACCTTGCTATCAACACTCCCCCACCCCCACTTCCCAACCACATTAAGGCAACTTTAAAGTTATCATGAAAGGGCTTTGAATTGGATCCTGCACCTAGAGGGACTACACTTTCCATGGAGCAGTTTTGAGGAGGAGGGGGGGGGGGAGAAAAATGATAATAGTTTATGCACGTCTAAACATTAACATTTTACAGCAGATAAAAATAAATGCAATAATTCACAATTTCTATATTTCTTTTGTATCTACCATCAGTCTAGAGCATTTACTTCAACTCGCCTTTCCTATATAAATAATCATTTTTAGTGAGAATATTAACAAAATATGGAATCGAAAACCCACAAAAACAATTCCAATCCTTATATATTATAACCACACTGAAAAGGGAAACAACACTAATCACTTGAACAGAATAAAGAATATGAAATCGATCTGCTCACTGTTATAGCTCTTTCAGGTGCACGTGGTTAGCCTACTCACTGTAGAATTGTTATTTACTCCGGCGCAGTTTTGACATATTGTGAGGCTGTTTTTAACTATGACAGGGCTGTTGTTATTTAGGCCTACTACAGGGCTAGTTTAAAATGCTGTGAGACTGTTTTCATTTACTGTGGGCCTGTTTTTAATTACTGTCGGACTGTTGTTAACTAGTGTGGGACTACTTTCAAATACTGCGGGACAATATTGATTTACTGCAGGATTGTTGTTAATTATTGTGGGGCTGATGTTAGCTACCGCAAGACTGTTTTCAATTACTGCAGAACAATTATTAATTAGGCCCAACAGAATTTTTGAAAACTAGTGTATTACTGGGATGTTGTTAATTACTTCAGGACTGCTTTAAATTACTGTTGGCCTTTTGTTAACTACTGTGGGGCTGTTTGCAATTCCTGGGGAACTTGTTAATTACTGCGGGCTTAAAAACTAGTTTATTACTGGGAGCTTAGTAACTACTGCAGGACTGTTTTCAATTACTGTGGGATTATTTTTAATTACTGTGGGGGCTTTGGTTAACTACAGTGGGTTTAAACAAACATTACTACTGGGAGGTTATTGACTACTGTGGGACTGTTTTCAATTACTGCGGGACTGTTTTCAATTACTGCAGAACTATTGTTAATTACTGCAGGGCTTTTGTTAACTACAGCATGTTTAAAAAACATTACCACTGGGAGATTATTAACCACTGTGGGACTGTTTTCAATTACTGCGGGACTGTTTTCAATTATTGTGGAACTATCGTTAATTACTGTGGGGCTTTTATTAACTAGAGTGGGTTTAAAGAAAATTACTACTGGGAGGTTATTAACTACTGCGGGACTGTTTCAATTACTGTGGGACTGTTTTAAATTAATGCAGAACTATGGTTAATTACTGCGGGGATTTTGTTAACTACAGTGGGTTTAAAAAACATTACCACTGGGAGATTATTAACTACTGTGGAACTGTTTTCAATTACTGCCAGACTGTTTTCAATTATTGTGGAACTATCGTTAATTACTGTGGGGCTTTTATTAAATAGAGTGGGTTTAAAGAAAATTACTACTGGGAGGTTATTAACTACTGCGGGACTGTTTCAATTACTGTGGGACTGTTTTAAATTAATGCAGAACTATTGTTAATTACTGCGGGGATTTTGTTAACTACAGTGGGTTTAAAAAACATTACTGCTGGGAGGTTAGTAACTACTGTGGAACTGTTTTCAATTACTGTGGGACTATTGTTAATGCCTGCAGGCCGTTAACTACTGTGGGTTTAAAACATTACTGCTGGGATTCTGTGAACTACTGCGGGACTGCTTTCAATTACTGCAAGACTATTGCTAATTACTATGGGGCTTTACTTAATTACTGCAGGGCTTTTGTTACCTAATATGGGGCTGTTTTCGATTACTGTGGGACTGTTAATTACTGTAGGTTAAAAAAAACCATTAGGCCTACTGCTGGGATGTTATTAACTACTGCGGGACTGTTTTGAATTACCATGGAGCTTTTGTTAACTACTGCAGGACCTTTTCAATTACTGTGGGACTATTGCTAATCACTATTGAACTGTGGTTAATTGCTTTTGTTGCAAGGAGGCTACTCCCATGAGTGCATTTACTGCTATGTGTATTTACTTTTCTAGTTCGCGGTCCAGCTGCTCACTGAACTTGTGTGCCAGTTTCTCGGCGGTCTGCTCTTTCCAGTTCACCATGTTGCGCTGAATCTCAGTCAGCTCATTGTCCTTCTCCCGCAGCGCCCTCTCCAGGCAATCCTCAGAACCAATGCTCCTGGTATACCTCCCCACCTCATGTAGGTGCTCCTGTGGTCAGAACATGGAAATCTGAATTTCCTACAGAGAATTAGAGAACGTGTATATATATCTAAAGAAGTCCTAATGCCCATCTCTGACCGTGTAACACAAGTTCGCGACTGTCATACACCAAGCGGTGGTTGTTGAACAAGGCACTTCACTCAGTTGTGGCTATGCTGGGGAAAAGCAGCAGCTGATCGTATCCAGAATACGAGAGAACTAAAAGCTGATAGCAAAATATACTTGAAATTGAACAGCTTATTTATTTTACCAAGGATTTTTACATTTTAAATTTTATTTTTTAATTGTAAATGTGAAATAACATTTTAAATTTTAAACTATGGCCACGACAGTGAAAATGGTGGTACTTTTTGGGGAGAGTATTTGGTCTGTAGGCCTATTATAAATTAGTTGTTTGTATCTGAATTTGATGTACAATTTAATGTTATGCTTTTTTGTTATTATTCTCAATGTTTTGGAAGTAATGGATGAGCGAGGACTGTCATATATTTCTGTCATACATGATATGACTAACGTCTTTACTTGTTCAACACTGACCGGGAGAGGTGCCACCAGAGTCTGTGTTACCGATTTTCATGGGAGTTGACCATCTCATATATATTCACGGTCTCTGAGAGAAGCAAGCTTATTCTGGAAGAAGGGAACTTCAGAATGTCATCCCCACAAGCAGGGCACTTCTTCTGGATGAAATGCTAGTTAATAAAATGTGTGCTAGGGCTTGACCACTGCAGCCTTGCTTTGTTGTTGTTGTTTTTGTTGTTGGTGTTATGGCTTGTGTGGTTGCTGTGCAAAGGCGATTGGTCGCTAAACCTATCATGATGAGATGGAAGGGTTGCTTAATTTTAGGACATGCACAGTGAAAATCAAAACTAAATTCAACCAAATGATATATTCATCCAGTATCCAAGTTCGATATGAAGGCTGGAATAGAGATTAGTGTTTTAGTTTAGAAAATATGCTTTTCAGTTAATTATGCAAATTGAATGTCAATTAATGCAAATGAAATTTAGGATTTAAAAGAAATGTTCCATTTGTGTCAAATTTGATGAAATGCGTTTTTCAAACAGCTTAATCAAAGAAGTAACTTGAATTATCTGTAAACCTGCTGGACATATTCGGATCAGTTAATTGAGCTTATGGTCTAATACAAGAAAACACCTAAATCAATGCACCAAATTCAACAGACAGAACAGCAAACTGCTATATATAGCTATAAATCAGCTCTATATAGCCATACATCAGTTACTAGTGTTAGTATATATATACTAGCACCATATCAACTGATGTACTAGGCATTATATGAGCATAACAAGTATCTTTAAGAAAATCCACATTCCTTGTTATAATAGCTGCTAATAGAGGAACAGACTAGATTTATATGTTGCCCTTAAGGAACAAATGTTCTATATAGAGTTGTATTGAAGGTGTGGTTTGCTTTATTTTAGATAAAAAAAAGTTGACTGGTGTTCTGAGTGTTGATTGGTGTTTCATGCTGTACAGACGCTCTCAGAGATATATGCTATGGTGAGTTTCTATTGGCTAATACAAAAGCAGGTACATCTGAGCCTCGCTATGGAGTCAGGTGATTGTAAATAGGTGGCCAGAGAAGCAAACACCAATCACAAACACAAACCACTTAATCCATTTTCTACCGAAAAAAACAACCCATCTACCGAACCAGTGCCACATTGCAAAGACAATGTCAACTTTTCAATAAGCCCTATGTTTAAATTTCTTTTTTATAATTTCTTCTTTTAACCAGGGTACCTTTAATATGAAAAATCAGGAGAAATATGGATGTGATGACAACAGTTAAATACATTTTATTTGTATCCACGGGCCCAGTTTGTTGATTGGATATCATTAAAAGGTCAGGTTCTACGCACAACAAAAGGTTTGTTTGTTTGTTGTTGTTTTACATCCTAGCAACATTTAAGGTCATATCAGGACGGGTACCGACTTGTGACTGCGCACTCATGGCGACTTTATAGTGCTGTCCCACTGGGAAACCAGGCTGCCGGCACCATGACCTGGTATCCCACTCAGTCACATTATCCTGACACTGAGCACACCAGTCCTTGCCCTATCCTAATAATGCCGAGTGCCTGGCTAGGAAGCAACAAGTATCAATTTTAAAGTCATTGGTTTGACTCGACCGGGACTCGAACCCACGACCCCACGATCTACCAGCACGGGAGACGGATGCTCTAACTCATTCGGCCATCCCGTCTGGTGACGCAGTGCAGAGATTTCCAGACCAATTAAAGCTACACAATGCATTATTTTTCAATTTGGGCAATATTCTTTTGGATAGATTTGCTTGACCAATATAACCTACTCCCCTTCAGTTTGAAGTGAGCTTTGTGATAATTGAATAAGTTTAGAAATAGTTGATGTGCCAGCCAGCATGTATAATGTTGTATGTGCACACCAGTTAAAATGTCAGACTGCAAGATATTTTCAAAACCAAAATTTCTGATTCAACACTTCCAACTTAGGTATTAACGCACTTTGCCAAGCATTTGTTGCCGATTTGAAGGGACTATGTCCTACTAAGTCAATTTAATAGGATATGTTACTGTTGAAGCCGATGGTTTCTGAATTTCGACTGAATTAATTTGTAAGGTTTTCACTTCAAATATCTCCAAAGTAAGACATTCGTACTAAAAGTGATTTCAAACTAACATAAGTTAGGTTCTACCGATCATGCTAATATATGTATCTAAATGAAAAAGAAGGCAGAAACGCAAAACCTTCGGACTAAGCAACTTAAAGCCAAGTGCAATATGTCATTACTACTCTAACTAGGTCATTTTGCCTTCTGTCAAAATCAGTGAGTTCTAATGTTCCTAAAGGGTAAAACCCCAAACAAATGTTAATGAGTGCACTAGCAGTAAACTTATAAGTGGCCCTTGAGTGACTTGTAGTTAAAATTGCATAACCCGATGGTTATTTCTTTATATCGATATATTAGGTTGATTGCTACAATATACTTGACTTTAGATATATATCTAAATACATTACTTTAAATAGACATATTAGATTAGACATATTAGATCGATTGTAACAATCTATTTTACTTTAACTTGAAGTAATTTCTATTCCAACATGCAAATTTGATTAATATTTGAAGTGAACCCATGCCAAAATAATGTGAGCATGCACAAGGGAAATGTTCGACACAGGCTTTGTTCAACCCATATTTGAGCACAGCACCATATTGCGATACATGTTTAATGAGTGCACCAGTATCTAAGTTCGATATGGAGGATCAAATCTAGGTCAGTGTTTTGGTTTGACAAATTTGACATTACAAATTCATGCATGACCAAGCATGTAGCAACAGTGTTAATAAATAGCACTTAATAACTAGGATGTCTACACTTCAAGTGTAAGCAGGGTTATTAAAAGTGGAAAGGGTTCTGGTGAAGGGTTAGGGGCATGACGTTTGTGCTTATATTTTAATGTGGGAAGGTGTGGCTGCTCAAATCCCCGCTGCCACACGTGTAACCATGACCCCCTTATAGCAGAGTCCAAGTTTATTGGAGCGATTTTCTCAGAGTGATTTTGAAGCGCTCTTTTCAAAACGCAATAAGCGCTAATCCAAAAAAAATGAGTTTGCAATGCCAATGCCACGTTTATAGAATGTGTTTTGTAAAAGAGCTCTTCATATATATTGCAGACTATTTTTTATATTTGGAGCTTATTGCGTTTTGGAAAAGAGCTCTTCATTTGTTGCTAGGAGGGAGAGCTAGTGATGGTGGTGGTGGAGGTGGAGGTGGAGGTGGGAGTGGAGGTGGAGGAGGGGGTGGGGGTTACGAGGAGGGGTGGGAGGGGGTTCTCTTACATGGTGAGTGAGCACTTGGTCTCGGGAAACTCGGAAAAGACACAGTTGGCTGCAATGTGGCTCTATAATAAAAGTAACACTAAATCAATGGAACTCTCCAATGTAGGAGTGACATAACAGGCAACAGCAACCCAATGAAATAAAGAAGAGTGTAATAATTACCAACTACAGTGAAGTTAGCGATAGGTAGGCAACCAACCTCAATGACACAATGCGATTGATTACCAAATAACCATATTTTACTTTCAGCCTCATGTTTTCTTTTATTGAGAATGTCAGCTCCATAATCAAAGGGAGGACGAATAGTGGGGGGGGGGGTTAATCATTTAAACCTGTTAATTCAATGATGGGTTGCTATTTCCTGTATACTAGTCAAATATAACGAATTAACATAGTGGTGGTCTGCTCGATGTTAATCATCTCATCAATTCATAATTCGCGATAAGATACCACAATCTCAATAAGTGATATATTGATATGTACATTTCACACCAAAATGCCTGGTCCCCTGTCCTGTCTAAAACAACTGATATCAGACGGGTGCAGTCTGATATATATATAATATCTGTTGGTACATTAATTGATGAAGCAGGGGAAATTTCAATCAGGGACACTTGGTCTTGTTCATTCCACTGCTCCTCGCCCTATCCTAGTAATGCTGAACGCCAGGCTAGGTAGTGACAAGTATCGATTTTTAATTCATCGGTTTGATTTGGCCAAGGTCTGAATTTCAGGACCTACTAAAATGGGAGGCGGGCATTCAATACGTCTGGTCATCCCGTACAACTATTGTATTTAACTATGCCTCATGCTGTGCTATCAAAATACACCGCATTATACCCCTGATACGCATCAGTAATATCAATAATATCAGGTAATAACTAATATCAATAAAACGAGCTTTGAGACCCAAGGCTCTTTGAATTGGTTGGTTGGTTGTTGGAGTGTTACGTCCTGGCAACATCTAAGGTCATATCAGGATGTGTACTGACTTGTGACAGTACACACTCATGGTGACTTTATAGTGCTGTGTGAAACCAGGCCACCAGCACCATGACCTGATATCCCACTCAGTCACATTATCCTGACAATGAGCCAACCAGTCCTTGCCCTTTCCTAATAATGCCAAATGCCTGGCTAGGAAGTGACAAGTATAAATTTTAAAGTCATGGGTTTGACTCGACCAAGGTTCGAACCCGTGGGTTCGAATCCCACGATCCACCAAAATGGGAGACGGACGCTCAACTCATCCGGCCATCCCGTCTGGTAGTAGTAGGCTCTTTGGAATGCGCATCAACCTAAGCGGGTCTCTCAGCCAGTTCCCATCCCAGAGATCCTCAGGCCTCAAGCGCCATATTGGCAATAACTGCTCATTATGTGCCGCGTGTTGCTAAGCTACCGTGGGTTCACCTTGATGAGTCTGTCCTTGAGGGAGGTCATGGCCGACGTCTTCTCCGCCGCCATTTTGTCCTTCAGTGCCGCAAACTCTTGCGACTTGGTCTGGTAGCCCTGAACCACTGCCAGCTTCTGATTGGTCAGCTCCGTCTTCAGATCGGTCACGTGCTTCCGCATCTCGCCGCCACTGGCGCGCAGGTTCGTCTGAAAGACGCGCGCAATCGTTACTAACTCACCGAATCACTCAATTACTGACTCACTGGCTCACTAAATCACTGACTCACTCAATTACTGACTCACTAATTGACTCACTCCCTCACACACTGACTGATGGACTGGCTCACTCACTGACTCAATTATTTACCCACTCACTTACTGACTCACGCAATTACTGACTCACTCATTTATTGACTCACTCAATGACTGACTCGCTGACTCAATCACAGATTGACTCATTGACACACACACTGACTGACTTACTCACTGACTCACACCTTCTGACACTGAATCACTCAGTTACTGACGAACTCAATGAGTCACAAGATCAGAGACGGACTCAATAACACACTCACGGACTGACTGACTCACACACGCTGACTCACTGACTCACTCTCTAATAGTAATACACACTGATGCACTGACTCACTTAATCACTGACTCACTCTCATTCACTGACTCACTCACTGCACACACAGACTCACTCACTGACATACATACTAACTCATTGACTCACTCACTGGTACAACACACTGACTCATTGAGTAACTCGCTGACACACACATTGATACACTGACTCACTAAATCCCTGACTGATTCATTGACACATACACACACTGACTTATTGACTCACTCACTGACTCACACACTGATGCACTGACTCAATCAATCAGTGACTGACTCACTGAGACATTGCTTCATTTTTTTTTTTTGGTCCATTAGTTGTTTAAGCAGGGGAAATTTCAGTCATAGACGACTGGTCTTCCTTATTCCAGTGCTGGTCGATAGAAAGCCAGAGCCGACACTTTTACCGACCCAAGTGATTTTTAACCTCCCACACCACATAGACATGGTATGAGAGCAACCGGCCTTTGATGACGCTGTAAGTTATACACAGCGGTGGAAATCCAAATTGGCAGAGCTGGGGGCATGGGGAATCGAACCGCCGACCCTCAGATTAGGAGTCTGACCTAGAAAAAAGTCAGACACTCTAACCACTCCGCCACAGAGAACTCACTTTTTCCTTCACTCACTACCTCACTCACTGACTGTTATTCACCCATTCACCCATTCACTCACCCATTCACTCACCCATTCATTTACTCACACTGACTCATCCCTCTACTGACTCCCCCCCCCCCCCCCCCCCTTACTACCTGACTGACTGACTCACATTTGAGACCACTCCAACACTTGAACTATCATTATTATACATGTCTACCTGAATCATGTAAACCTACGGCGGATGGGCGAACACAAGAACCTGCACCTCCGGTCAGGTGGGGGTGGAGGTGGAGGTAGAGAAGAGAAATTGGGTTTGTTCGTAACCTATTTAGTTACAGGCTGCAAATCTGCAGCATTGAATCGGCACCGATAAACCGACACCGATAAATAGGTCCGATTTTGGCTGAAGAATAAGCTTCTGGGAGTAATGCCATCAATGCACTAGAGTCCGGGCGCAAAAGGGTTGGAGAGGGAGGAGGAGGAAAGAGAGAATCTGCAGCAAAAGAGCACAAAGAAGCAGTGAAAAGGGAAGGGCCCCGCCCAAGCATACAACTCCCTTGATCAGGGGGAGAAGCAAGCTTGGGAGAACAAAAAAGAATGGGTAGGATTGAATAAAGAGAAGTGAGGAGAGTCGAATCAAAGAGCCATGCCTCCTTACTCTGTGGTGACCAGTCAGTGAGCCGGAGACATGAACGGAGTAAGGTCATCGAAAGTGAAAAGCTGGCTGGCCTTCCCCTGCAATATTTTTTTTAGATCAAACCAGGAGAGGAGACCGGCTGCTGAGGGACGATTGAAGAGGTGTGGACGAAATGGAGTCCAAACAGCAAGTGAGAGAGGTAGAGAAGGAAGAGAAGGGGGTGCTGATGCTGCAGATCCTCACCAGGGGGCGGGTGTCGGTCAGAGTGGAGGAGAGGGACAAATGGGGCTGGGCTGACCTACTTACCAGCACGGTGCTGACGGCCGCCTGGAGCGGTCCGCGGGGCGGGTAGGTGCCCGCCTTGGTCTGCGTCCAGCTGCTGCCGAAGCTGGGGATGGTGACCTTGCGGGCCGCCACCCCGAGCACCTCGGCCATCTTGGCAACCTCTTCGTTGAGCTCCTGGATGACCGCCTTCTCCTGGCGCTCGATGAGGGCGAGGTTCTCCTGTTGGTTCTGCACTGCTTCCGCCTTCTCTACTCGCTCTCGTGAGATCTCGGCCTCCTGGTGGTCGATTGTCTCGCGCAGATGCTCGATCTGCCGCAGAGTCTCCTGAGGGAGGTGATGGTTACCATGGGGATCAGTGTTGGATTTAGATTGGTTCCTTGGTTGTTGTAGTTTTTACGTTTTGCTAACATTTATTTTGGTACATTAGGGGTACATTAGGGGAAATCGAGGATGATTGGTCTTCCTCAATCCACTGCTCCTTGCCCTATCCTAGTAATGCCGAGCATCTGGCTAAGAAGCGACAAGTATACATTTTTAAGTCATTGGGTTGACTCGATCAAGGTTCGAACCCATGAGTTCGAATCCCACGATCTACCAAAACAGGAGACAGAAGCTCAACTCATTCGGCCATCCCGTCTGGCATTTGAGGTCATATCAGGACAGGTACACACTTGTTTGCTTGCATGGTGACTTTATAGTGCTGCCCCACTGGGAAATTAGGCTGCCAGCACCATGACCCGATATTCCACTCCATCACATTATCTTGAAACTGAGCTAACCAGTACTAGTCTTGCCATATCCTATTAATGCCGAGCGTGAGGCTAGGAAGAAACAAGTATATAGTCATTGGTTTAACTCGACCAGGAATTGAACTTCTGATCTCCTGCATGGGAGAGCTGTGCTCTACGATCCGGCCACCGTACCTGGTGCAGGATTTAGATGAAGAGAGGCTCTAGGATATTCCACTTGTGAGGCTCCTCTCCTCAATACAGTACAACCCCGTTAAACCAAGCTTGGTTGAACCAAACGATCGGTTAATCCAAACTTTTTTCGGCGGCCCGGCAAAATACTACCATTTATCATATAAAAAAGTTGGTTAAACCAAAGTCAGTTAATCCAAAGTATTGGTTAATCCAAACATAATTGTCGGCTCCAGGCCACTTCCAGTACATTTAAACCAAACTTTCTTGTGGTTTTAAGGTCATCTCAGACTTTTTTATATGATAAATGGTAGTATTTTGCCTGGTCGCCGAAAAAAGTTTGGATTAACCAATCATTTGATTTAACCGAGGTTGGTTTAATGGGGTTAAACTGTATATACATAAAAAAACAATAATCATAGTGTCCACATACATTGTACATTCATAATGCACCCCCGTTTTTGCCAAGTCAAGTCAAAGTCAAAACTCGGTTAAACCAATGATCGGTTACTCCAAACAAATTTCTAGGGTCCCTTCAAGTTTGGTTTAACAGGGTTATACTGTATTATACACATTTCCCGGAGCCCCGCCCCCCCCCCCTCGATTTTGAGGCCCTAGGCTTCAGGCTGCCAAGCCTGTAGATAGATCCGGCACTGCCATGGGTTGAAGACGGTTTTGAGTTTCCGCTACATGTTTTAGGATGAATATATTAGGTTGAGGTTTACCTGACTTTAGGTGGTGATAATTATTTATTATAAATGGTTAACTTATGAGATATTTGCATAGTCCGATGATTTTGAGTTTTGCTCACCTTTTTAAGGATGAATATATTAAGTTGAGATCTATCTACCTGACTTCAGTTGGAAGTAATTTCATTATAAATGGCTTGCCCCAGACATTAAAAATATAATAACACGCCAACTTACTGGTAAAATTGTTGATGTCATACGCTTTAGCAGTAACAAGTTCTAATTAATTTACATTGCATTCCCTTCTATACAGGAACAGATACTTAATAAATGTACAAGTACTTCAGCTTGATATGTAGGTCAAATCTAGATAAGTGTTTTGGTTTCGGAAATTTGATGATTTCATAGAACTATTCAGCTTTAGCTAATAAATACTTATTTTTATTTGTATTCGGCTACATTAATTCAGTAATCAATGGCAATTTCAATATGAGACAATTGGTCTTCCTCATTCCAAAGTACTCCTTGTGGTATCCCAGTAACGCCCAGTGCGCCCCCGCCACACATGGCTGACTCGCGGAACATACATCACACTATGTCACACATGACTGACTGCACACACACTGTAGCCTGTGTCAAGCCTGACTGACTGAACATACATCACACCACGTCACATATGACTGACTGCACACACACAGACACACACACACACAGTGGCCTGTGCCACGCCTGACTGACTCAACATACACCAGACCACGTCACACATGGCTGACACACCACACACTGGCCTGTGTCATGCTGGACTGACTCAGCATATGCCAGACCACGTCACGCATGACTGACTCTGCACGCACACCATGGCATGTGTCACGCCTCACTGAATGCAGCACCGGCTCACCTTCTCGATCTGCTCCTTGAGCACGTCCAGTTGGCGGTCCTTCTCCTGCTGGGCTGACTCCTTCGCCTGGTTCATTGCCGCTAACTTATCCATGTACAGCTGCCGGTTCTGCGTCCTGGCTTCCTCCAGTTCCTGAGCACGGACATAATAAATAAATAAATAAATAGCCCAGTTTAAAAAATATATATTTTGTTCTAGGCAATTTTATTCATGGAGATAAATCACATTTTGTTGGTACCGAGAAAAAATTGGTCCTGAAGGCATTATTTCTTGGGGGGTAATTGTTTATGTTTGATTAACAATAACATGTGTAATTCGTGGCGGGACGGGAAAGTGGCAGGGTGACTCTCCCTCATTTCCCGGACTGACTGCTGCCATCTATCGGTTCACATTGCTCTCAGTGGATTTACGTAGCCTTGGTCGTAATGCGTAGCATTACGTTTGATGCGAGGAGAGGAAGAGACCCTGCCCCGCGCTGTCGCGCTGCTTTCGCACCTCGGCCGACGCCCGCCGCCTCCTCCCCCCGCCCCCCTGCCGCGCAGCACTCGCGCCTCACCCGACGCCCGCTGCTCGCCACCTCTCGCCCTCCCCCGGGCCGGCAGCATTCACACCTCACCCGCTGTCGCCCGTCCCTTCCCCTTATAAGGTCGCCCGCCGGCCTCCCTCAGGCACTCGCCCTCCTGCCGCCTTCCAGCTCTCTACCCTTTTTCTTTGGGCCTACCTCCACCTCGGACCGCTGCTACACCATGCCTCGAAAAGGGAACGGACGTAAGGGCTCCCGGGCGGCCGCCCGCGGCACCCCGGCTTCAACCCCGCGGCGGGACGAGTCCCGGGCCTCCGCCCCGGCGTCGCCCTCGGACCCCACCTCGGGCGCCGAGACCGCGGCCATACTTGAGGCGCTCCAGCGTCTCCGACTCGAGCAGCGTCAGACTACCGCCGATCTCCACGCTCGGATCGACGGCCTGGAGGCCGTAGGGGCTCCGCCCGCCCCCAAGGCGACCTCCCCTGCGCCCAGACGCCAGGCCGCCGACACTGCCGCCACCGCCCGTCCACCTCGGGCGCGCGCTCCGGCCGGGGCCCGGCCCCCGCCGCCGCCTCCGGCGCCCCTGCCGGGGGCCGCCCACCCCCAGTATGAGCGCTACCATCACCTCGGGACCCAGGCCCCAGCTCCCCCGTCGCCGGCCTACCACGAGGAGCCGACGCACCACACCCCGGCATCCGCGGCCGACGCCGTCCGGGAAATACTTGCCTCCGCCGAGGCGCGGCACTCGGTCAGGCGGCGAGGGATCCCGGTCGAGTATATCTTCCCATCGGACCTGGTAGAGAGGGGGCCTGAGAGGAAGTCGGTGAAGAGGGGGGAGGCAACCAAGGACGAATATAGCCTCGCCCTTCTCACCCTGATCAACCACCCCGACTTCCCGGCCCACTCCTTCCAGGGCCTACACCACCATCACCTCACCGTGCTCAGGGACGTCCTCCTCTACCCCTGGCCCACCGTCCGCCGCTACTCCGAGACGGTGTTCACATGGATAGCGGACGGGAGGCTCCCCCAGGGGTGGCACGACCCGGTCGCCCTCGACCTCCTGAGGGTCCAGACCCTCACCCTCCCCGCCCCTCAGGCCGCCCCAGCAGCGGCGGTCCCCCGAGGTGACGACCCTCCCCGAGGCACACACCTGCCCCGAGCCCACGTCGACGCCCGCACCGCCTACGATAGGCACACCCACGGGGCCCCCTGCCCGGCCTGGAACTGCGACCCCGCCTCGTGCGATCGGGCCCCTGTCGGAGAGGCCCACGGCGAGGCGGGGGACAGGCGCCGTCACATATGCGCCTACTGCGCAAACGTGAGGCGCATTCTGACTATGCACTGCGAGGCCGGATGCATGACCAAACAAGCCCGTGAGCGCCAGACCCCCCCCCGCCTCGGCGGATTTTTGATCCGCCGGCCTCCCCCCGGCCGGCCCGGGGGGCCCTTCCCGGCGCCTCACCCTCACCACTGCCGACAGCCCCGCGACCTCCATCGACAACCTCCCAGCGACTACCGATCGCAGCGCCGCCCAGTCCCAGCCGGGGATCATCACCTCAGGCCTCACGCCTCGGACCACATCCCAGCCCAGCCTCACGAGGAACCCTCTGCCGCCGACCCTCACGACACCGCCTTCAACAACCCACCCGCCCAGACCCCGACCACCACCCCACCCAGCCCTGAGGACTTCGCTGCCCCCCTCCTCGACCCTCGTCGGACCTCCTCACCGGATCCCGCCAAGGAGCGGGCCTCTTCCCTTTTGGCCGCCCGCTCCATGTCGACGCAGGCCCCGGACACTCGCCGCCCCCCGAGGGAACCTGACCCCTGACGCGGTCCGCCTCTATACCGGCCCACCCCACATGCTCCGCCCTGTCGACCCCCCTCGGGCGTGCCGCGAGCCCTCTCCGCCTTTTTTGGTGGAGGGCTCCTCGGCACCCCCTCCCTCATCTACTGACACTCAACTATAACCTTCATTCACCTGTACATTGCTCCTCATGAGCCCTTTATACCTTATCTCCATTTATTGATTTACCTTACATTGCTCCTTATGAGTTCCTTACATTGCTCCTCATTACACTGCTCCTCATGAGCCCCTTCTACCTTATCTCCATTTATTGATTTACCTTACATTGCTCCTTATGAGTTCTTTACCTGCTCCTCCTGAGCCTCTCCCTCTGTATGCTCTGTTTGTTTGAGGCGTAAAATAAACGCCTTACTTCCACCCCCGCCTTCCCTTCTTCCTTTTCGCGCATCAAGTACTACTGCTGCCACCTAGCAGTATTCTTCGGCTCCACCTCTACAGGCCCTAAGCCTCACTGTCGCCGCCTATCGGCCACCTGCATCAACTGCATACATGTTGCATTGCTGCCACCTACATAGATAAAGGATTCACCCGGTACTCTCAGTACACGGGTGAATACCAATGCTATATATAAACGGTTAATGAAATGAGAGGCTAATTTCACAATCTAAGAAGCAACATTTATTCTTTGTAGATGTCTTCATATTTACCCGGTACCTTTGAGTTGAAAAATATAATAAAACATCTGGTTTAATAAGATTTAAAAGTGAAATCGACGGCGTTCTGTGGCCGGCATCTTGTCTCTTTGCATTCTCTCCCATTTCACCAACTCTGAGCCTATATATGTAGCCATTTGATCCTGGAACCACAATTTCTAGTTCATGTCCGATACTAAAGCTATTTTCGCCCGTATTTAGACTACGTTGTCCTTCACCCGTGTACTACACAAGTACCGGGTGAATCTTTTATCTACCACCTACATAGCTGCCACCAAGTAGGCCTACTTACTCCCAATTCACTATAATACTGAGTCTCTGTTGTTGTTGAATAAAGCAATTGATACCACTTCCTGCATCGTCGTGAATAACATATTTTTCTAGCGGATCGTTGTTCTTTTGCTAAATCGCATATTTACCAATCTACATAATATGTACCTGGCTGAGTCAAATCAATGTCCTTAAATTTATACTTGTCGCTACCTAGCCGAGCATTTTGCATAACTAGGATAAGGCAGGAAGCAGTGGAATGAGGACAAACAATTATCTGCGATTGAAATTTCCCCTCCCTTAATCAACTAAAGTAGGCCTACTAACAAAAAAGCAATAAATTAAACCGTGGCTTGCAAAAAAAAAAAAAAACCCCGAAAACACACCCTTATCACACAACTTGGACAGAAAAGGACAAGCTACGATGATCATTCATTGCCGGGAAGAGAACAATTTTTCCATTCTACCATTCAAAATGGTTGCTTAAGCAAACAAAAATCACAACATCTGTAATGTCACATAGAGGTTGGTTGGTTGTTTGAGTCTTACGTCCTGGCAACTTCTAAGTTCATATCAGGACGGGCACCAACTTGTGACAGTGTCCACTCATGGTGACTTTATAGTGCTTCCCCCACTGGGAGACCAGTCACCAGCATCATGACCTGACATCCCACTCAGTTACATTATCCTGACACTGAACCAACCAGTCCTTGCCCTATCCTAATAATGCCGAGCACCTGGCTAGGAAGCAACAAGTATCAATTTTTAAGTCATTGGTTTGACTTGACCAGGCTTCGAATCCATGATCTACAAAAACAGAAGACAGACGCTCAACTCATTCAGGCCATCTCATCTAGTGGACTACCAATTGTCCGACATTGAAATTTCCCCCTGCTTAGTCAACTAATGTCCTAAAAAAAACTAAAAAAACAAGCAATAGAACAAAACTGTGGCTTGCAAAAATAAACTCCCCACAAAAATACATTCTTAGCTTGGATAGGGAACGGACAAGATACAATATCATTTATCCCCTTGAAAAATAAAGTAAAGCTTGTTTTATTTAACGATGCCTCTAGAGTACATTGGTTTTCATATCATCAGCTATTGGAGGTCAAACATATCGTCATTCTGACACATTTCTTTGGAAGAAACCCACTGCCACCACATAGGCTACTCTTTCCGATAAGCAGCAAGGGGTCTTACATGCACTTTCCCACAGACAGGACAGCACACCCCACAGCCTTTGATGAACCAGTTGTGAACCACTGGTTGTAATGGAAAATAGACCAAACTGCAAATGGGTCCACTGAGCAAGATCGATCCGATGACCTACACCTTCACAATTGGACACGCTACCACCTGAGCTACGTCCTGCTCCCCTTATTATCCCCTGGAAGAGAACATTTTACCATTCAAAATGGGTGCGCAAGCGAATAAAAAACAAAAAACAAACAAAAATTATTCCATCTATGACGTCACACAGAGGAGTATTGTGCTGACCTTCTTGGTGTTGGTGAGCTGGCGCTGGCGCTGCTCGACCAGGTCCTGCGCAGTCCCGAGCTGCTCTCGGAGGCTGCGCACCAGGTGCTCATGGTCGGGGATGGCCGCCGCAACGGCCTCACGCACGGCGCGCCCCCGCTCACTGGTGCCCCGCTCCTTCTCAGCGTCCACGGCCGTCTGCAGCTGAACAGTGGCAGTTGGCGAAGGCTTAGTGGCGTGTGATTCTGGTTGCACTAGCGCAGAGTAAATATTGGGACTTGGCGAAGGGTTAGAGGATTGGGAACAGATATCAGACGTATCTGGTTACATTCATATGGAGTAAATAGCGTCAGTTGGTGAAGGATTAGTGGACTGGGAACAGGTGGCGTGTGATTCTAGTTGGATTCATGCGGAGTAAATAGTGGGAGTTGGCAAAGGATTGTGGAAAGGAATCTTCAGCTGACCTGTTTCTGAGCGTCTTTCCGCAGCACTTCACCTAGTGTCTTGGCTGCCTCGTCCTGCTGCCGGACCCGGTCGCGAAGCACTCCGATCTCCACCTCCTTACCCTGCACAAGCACAACATTACGGCTATATGGATATATGGATATAATGTTTGTTTGTTTAACGACCCCCCCTAGCACTAAAAGTAAGCATCGGCTATTGGGGGTCATATAGTGGTTAAACATAACTGACTAAAATATTACACTTCAAACAGGTAAAATTGAGCACAGAAATGTAAGCCTATGCCAGAAGAGCATACAACTGTATTAAAATTATAAGTGGTAGATGATGAATAAAATCAACAGTATAAGACTTTCCCAAGTTCAAAATGGAAAATGAATTTTTGGTATAAATCAGTTTTCCACGAAAATGAAATAATATGAGTTGTGGATGGAATCGGACCGACTGTATCACACTCTCATTTCCAAGGTCATCACCTCTAATGGCTGTAGGTAAGGACATCTCACCAAAATGTGGCGCACTGTCGGTTTACACTGGCAGTGTTCACACTGAGGTGGGCAGTCCCCAGCCAAAATATAACGATGAGTCAAGAATGTATGACCAATACAGGAGCGACAAAGGATATATAACCTTGTCCGCCTTGATCGTCTGTAGGAGGACTGCCAATCTCCCAAGAGTGGATATATGGCTCCATGCAGTGCTGGGTTTAGAGAGGCCCTAGGCTATTCCACTTGTGAGGCCCCTCACCTGTCATTTGCGAACAACTTTTCAATGTACAAACTGTTTTTTTCGTCCCATTTGACAGTCACTCCGATGACAAGACACCTATCACGCCCAGACAACATTAGTCTGAATGCGGAGTTAACCTCTGAATGTTACATACGATTGCATAGTTACACAAACGTGATAATTATTGAAACACTTCGCACTACTGTGTGTGAAAGTAGGTCACCACACACTGGCCTCTGATTGGCTCAGTTTGTCGGTGGCGCCCTCTGTGAGGCCTCACCGTGAGTTGACCCTGGAGTGTGGAGATCTCGGTCCTCATGCTGGCCTCCAGCTGGTCCAGGTCGGCGGTGTACCTGTCCTCCAGGTCCCCCTCCAGCTGCTCCAAAGCCTCCCGCTTGGACTTCTCCAAGGTGAGACGCACTGACGTGAGAGCTTCCTCCTGGTTCACGTCATATACATGTGTCGTATGTGAGTTTAAAGTTGCCTAGTCTGATGGTTTTGAGTTTCTGCCTTTTTTTTTTATACATAACTATTATATGTGCATGTACGTACATTAGTTGATTAAAGCTAAGATTCCTTATATGCGGTATGCGGCATGCAAATTCGAATGCGAATGCGAATAAAAATCAAAAAGCATGTAAATGAATAGTGGTGCTTCCATACGTCCGAATGCAAATGCGAATACGAATGCGGCAAATGGATCGACCCATGGACCGATCGGTGCGGCATGCGAATGCAAATACTGTTGCGTTTGCCATAGAAAACAATTCTGTTCCTTCACAAATTTGGAGGAAAAACCCCAACAAATGTTGGGGGTTGGCATATATCTATGCCGCATATATGATATTCGCATGCCGCATGCCGGATACCGCGTATAAGGAATCTCAGCTTAAGCCAGGGGAAATTTCAATCACAAACAATTGGGCTTCCGCATTCCGCTGCTCATTGCCCTATCCTAACAATGCCAAATGCCAGACTAGGTGGCAACAACTATACATTTTTATACGATGATGAATGCCAGATTAGGTAGTGAAGTATAAATATTTAAGTCATCGGTTTGACTTGGTCAGAGTTCAAACCCAGGGTTTCAAATCCGACAACCTACCAAAATGGGAGACGGATGCTCAACTCATTATTAGGCTTGCTGTGCCCACCAAAATTAATTTGGCAATCTTTCACTTCAAATATCTCCATAATTAGCAATTTAAAAGAAAAGTTACTTCAAACTGGAAGACCAGTGCCCCAGCACTGACAAATTATATATTCAGATGAATAAACACATGCTCCCCCTCAAAAAAGGATATCACAAAAAACTAAAGTAGGGTAGACTAAAATGATCAACCTAAGATAATTGCCTAAACGTAATGATGGAAACTCAAAACCATTGGACAATGCAACTTTAAACACAATATCAAAGTCTATGAATATTATCTACACTGCATTTAGAACTACTGAGAGTAATAACCGTGTCAGACTCTGCGCAATGGTCCCGGACAAAACAATCCCCACCTAATAATGGGCTGATGTGTAGGCACTCAAATGGTTTGGTTCCTTGTGCCCCCACCTCTGCCAATTTGGATTTCCACCGCTGTGCATAACTTACAGCATCATCAAAGACCAGTTGCTCTCATACCATGTCTATGTGGTGTGGGAGGTTACAAATCCCTTGGGTTGGTAAAAGTGTAGGCTCGGGCTTTCTATCGACAAACTGTCTGATGGTGAAAACAAGTCTATTCAGACTTATCTATGATAAGCAGTATAAATCTTCAAGAAAAAAACAAGAAGAAAAAAGCCCATTCTGTGACATCATGCAGGGAAAGAATAGCTGGAGCTATATAGGTCATGAAGCATAGTCAAAGGACTTCAAATCTACTATTAGTCAAAAGAGACCTGGCGACAATACATTCCTTATGGAACTCTATTGCACTAAATTGATTCATTATCACGTGACCTATGAGTCTAAACATGCTTCAGTTCTAATTTTCATTGAGAACGCCTCTCCACCTGTGTAAGTATATTCCCTTGTCTTCGTCACAGCTGATGATGGTCATTAGGTGCCTAATAATTCTAATACTAACAGCTTGATAACAGTGACCTTGAACCTTGATTGAACCCTAAACATGCTAAATAACTGCCTGGGAGTAAGTAGCTTCAGAGTGTACAAAATATGACTAGCCATATTCTGTCATGGTGATTGTGAATACGTAAAATTGTGTTAGCTGTGTTATTGCCTCTTTAAGGACTATCCCTTAGGATACAGTGTAATCGATCATTTGAAACAGTCACCATTAAAGAGCTCCACACATGATTAAAAAAAGAAGTGGATTATGTTAATTCTTAAACACCGAACAGAATACCGATGCTCTGTTGATACAAGACACAAATTCACTATTAGGAATACACTGTTTTATTTTCAAATTGTTGGTAAATAAATTATATTCATATCTCATCTCTCAGAGCTGTAACACTGATCTTCTGGCCGTGAATAACTGTTATCTACACAAAGTGCTTCTTTAAATTATAATTAAAATAATGATTTTCACAATACAACTAAAATACACATGATACAATAGGCTAAGTAAGAGGATATCAGGTGCATTATATTTGGATTATGACTCTTTAGCAATGTTGTGAAGCTTTAACCAAATGTTTTTGTTACATTTATGTAAAATATAATTGATTTATTCATCCTTTTTTTGCCGTAGCCAGTTTTATATAGTTTTTAAAGTCTTTGTCATAGTTCTATATAACCAGCTACTACACATAACATGTTTTTAATATATAATATGCATTGATGTATTTAATAAGTAAAAGGCTATTCCTCACCATTTCTCGCGTGAAGGTGGTCCTGATGCTGAGACTGCCCTTAGTATTCTCATCCCGTATCAACTCCACCTTACAAGACAATTGTTCTAGCTCATGGTCCTTCTCCAGAACCTGTTCTCTATAAAACGAAATAGAGAACAAAAAGAACAGAAATTAGGACACCATATGTAGTAAGCTGTCAATAGTCTTTACGTGTATATAGTGGGCACGGTGGTCGAATCGGGAGACCGCGGGCCTCACATGCGGAAGGTCACTAGTTCAGTTCCCGGTCGAGTCAAACCAATGACTTATAAAATTGGCAATTGTTGCTTCCTAGCCTGGAGCTCAGCATTATTAGGATATGGCAAGGACTGGTTGGCTCAGGGTCAGGATAATGTGACTGAGTGGGATATCAGGTCATGTGCTGGCCGCATGGTCTCCCAGTGGGGCAGCATTATAAAGTCGTCATGAGTGTGGACTGTCACAAGTTGGTGTCCATCCTGATATGACCTTAGATGTTGCCAGGATGTAAAACTCCAACAACCAACCAACCTTTACATCTGTGCAATGTGACGAGGTTGGTTCTCTCTCCTCGAAGTTCAGAATGAAGCGAAAAGACACAAACACCGGAGTGTCGGTTCAAATCAGTATTCCCCCCTGAGGGCTTTGGTGCTGGCCATGGTCTTACTTTGAGGCATGTGTCACAGGTTCTTAAATACCCCACCCTACCAAGAAGAGTTGAGCCGTGTTTACACGGGAGAGTTAAATCGCTTCATATAAATCGCCTTGCCTAGTTCGCCTCACATTCGCCGTGTAAACGCGACTCTGAGGTGGATTAGGGCTGATTCGCCTCATATAGTTCGCTTCATATAAACCACGTCGCGAGGTAGTTTATATGAATCGATTCAGCTGGTTCCTGGGCGGCGACTAAACAAATAGCAGTACTCGCCGGCTACAGGCTCACTAAGGCTGCTGGTTCCCGGCGCCGACACACTTTCAAACTCAGTCCGTGTAAACGCGCCACTACTTCGCTTCATATAAATCGCTTTGTCTAATTCGCTTCACAATTCCCCGTGTAAACACGGCTTTGGTCACCTGACTATAATTGCGGGAACCGCGGCCCACTGTGAACAGTGGACCAATCCCCTATGCTAATGCTCTCTCGCCGTGGGCAGGGTATTGTGAAGTAGCTCACACATCACTGCCTCCAGCACATGGCTGCTAAACAACCCTATAGAGAAAGTGTCAGAAGGCTGGGTTATGAAAATAAACACATGGATATGCAATAAAATATGCTACATAAATTGGTCAAATGCTTATCTACCATAGCCCGCCACTTTTGAAGAGCAGATGTGATCAAATTATGTAGATTGATGGATGTTAAAAGTCAAACCGAATGTATTCAATAACCACCATCTTTTTTTTTCTTGAAGATTTATACTACCTATCATGAATAAGTCTGAATAGACTTGTTTTCACCATGAGACAGTTTGTCGATAGAAAGCCCGAGCCTACACTGTTACCGACCCAAGGGATTTTTAACCTCCCACACAACATAGACATGGTATGAGAGCAACGGGCCTTTGATGACTCTGTAAGTTATGCTGCGTTCATATGAACTGGTGAATATGGTGTTTCCCACTTCACAACTGGTGAATTGTGTTCCAATTGACTTCACAACTGGTGAACACAACTGGTGAACTGGAGATTTTTTAAGCGGCTCATTATTCACCACTTGTGAAAAAATGACCGCGAAAGAAGAAAAGTTGCATAGTAACTTGTAAGGTTCCATAATAAATTGACAACAATATTTTTGTAATAAAACCATTGCCCATGATGTGTGGTCTTAAAACAAATCATACATGGTGTATAATATGGTAGTGGATGCTATATACCAAAAATGTGCAGTTTACATGTTATTTATGCATGTATTGTAGTTTGCCTCTATTATTGCCCAGCCTGAAATGTTCAATTTTTTAAAGTCATAGACCGCAAAAACTTGCTCAAAATTAATTATTTCAATCATATTTGATTAAATCTATGTATCTAAACTTAGATTCTGTGTTAATATAATGGTTACACCTTAGTAAAAAAGCTAAAAGCCTTCTGGAGTCCATATTGTCGTTGTTTACCACGAATTGTCAATGAACGCTCTCAGTTTACATGGTCGTGTTCACCGGCAGTAAGTGGGAAGTTCACCATATTCACCAGGGGCCGTATGCACGAATCGGGGTTAGGGCCATAACCGCGGCTAGGCTAGCTCCACACGGCTAAATGTGAGAAATAGGTATGCAATTACTGACATTTAGCCTGTGGAGCTAGCCTAGCCGCGGTTACGGCCCTAAACCTGATTCGTGCATACGGCCCCAGGACGCTATGAATGCAGCATAATACACAGGGGTGGAAATCCAAATTGGCAGAGGTGGGGCACAGGGAATCGAACCAGTGACCTTCAGATTAGGACTCCGACCTAGAAAAAAAGTCAGACGCTCTAACCACTCTGCCACAGAGAACACCACGGTCTTGTGTCTTATTTTGTTATTGCATTCTCTCCCAGTTCAGCAACTCTATGCGAATATAGATAAACACTGCACACTGGAACAAGGACATCAATATATTATTTACAGTTGATTCATACCGAGGCCATTTTTGCTCGGATTTAATCAGGGATGTCATACAAAAAAAGTAAAGCTTGTTTCATTTAATGACACCTCTAGAGCACATTAATTTCCATATCATCAGCTATTGGATCTCAAACATTCTGATATAATATTATTTCTTTGGAGGAAACCTGGTGCTGCCACATAGGCTACTCTTTCCGATAAGCAGCAAGGAGTCTTTCTCACAGACAGGACAGCACATACCACAGCCTTTGATGAACCAGCTGTGGACTGCCAGTTGGAATGGAAAATAGCCCAAACTGCAAATGGGTCCACTGAGCAGGATCGATCTGATGACCGACAACTTCACAGGTGGACATGCTACCGCCTGAGCTACGTCCCGCTCCCGAAGGCTGTCAGACACCTCTAATTCAGTTTTGAGAGGAGGACTCCTTTTTTGATTGGTAGAGGCCTTACTTGAGTGCCAGGACCGCCGCCTCCCGCTGAGATGCTTCGCTCAGGGCAGCGTCCATCTTGGATGTGACGTCACTGAGCTGCGCATGCAAGGCATTGATCTCCTGGGTGTGGTCGGCCTTAACCTCAACAAGCTGCTTCTGTAGCCGTTCTCGGAGCTCGTCAATGTCAGTCGCTTTCTCCTGGAAGAAATGGAGAAATGTGTTAACAAGAACAGTTTACTAAGACAACAGAAATAAAATTCCTCACAAACAGGAGACAGGATCACCTAAGATCATATGCGTACAACAAATCATGGGGAGATGGATGTAGCTCAGGCGGTAGCATGTGCGCGTGTGAAGGTGTTGGTCATCCTATCAATCCTGCTCAATGGACCCATTTGCAGCTTGGGCTATTTTCCGTTCCAATCAGTGGTCCACAACTGGTTCATCAAAGTATGTGCTATTCTGTCTGTGGGAAAGTGTGTCTAAAAGACCCCTTGCTGGTTATCGGAAAGAGTAGCCTATGTGGCAGCAGCGGGTTTCCTCCAAAGATATATGTCAGAATGACCATATTTTGATGTCCAATAGCTGATGAGACAAAAATCAATGCGCTCTAGAGGCATCGGGAAATAAAACAAGTTTTACTTTACTTGTTACAAATCGTGAACCGAAAAAATAAACTAGCAGGATACAAACATGGTCCACAAGAAGTGACAATAGTTTTGTGTGTTATTAGTAAATGGTAAAATCGAAATGCAAGGTCCAAAAGAAAGTCAGTCACTAGCTAGCACTCGCAGCATTCACTTGTTGATCGTTTACATGGCGTCAGATGTGTGCAAGACACAACAACATGGCGCTCACAGGCCTGAAACCATCACCACCTCTGAACCTAGACGGCGCAGTGTGGCGTGTTTTTGCACGTAACAGGCACTGAGACACAGAAGCTTCAAATGATGTTAACAATTGACAGTGGTGACAAAGGTAAGATAACATCCCCCTTGTTGTTGGTTGGTTGTTGGGGTTTACGTACTGGCAACATCTAAGTTCATATCAGGATGGGTATCGACTTGTGACAGTGCACACTCATGGTGACTTCATAGTGCTGCCCCACTGGGAGACCAGGCTGCCAGAATCATGACCTGATATCCCACTCAATCACATTATCCTGACATTGAGCCAACCAGTCCTTGCCCTATCCTAATAATGCTGAGCACCTGGCAAGGAATCGAGAAGTATCAATTATTAAGTCATTGGTTTGACTCGACCAGGGTTCTAAGCAGAAGGTTCGAATCTCACGATCTACCAACCTGGGAGACAGACGCAAAACTCATTCCGCCCGTCTGGTAAGTGCTTCGATTGTTCTTCTTTTACATGCCAGTTGAAGGATCCCACAAACATCAGTCCATTTTACCTTTTTAATAATCCAAAGTCAACTCATAAATTACTTTTTTTTTAAATTAACATTTAAAAAGAAACTTGTCATCAATTACATTCTCCCCCCTCAAAATTACATTATTTTTAAACCGACAATTTTTCAAACCACCACAAGCTGCCCACCAAGTCACGCCCCGCCCACCTCGAGCAGTGCGGCCTTGGTCTTCTCCGTGGTCTTGAACTGGATCTCTAGTTTGTTGACCTTCCGCTGGAGGGCGTCCCTGTCGGTGGCGGCGTCCTGCAGCGCTTGCTCCCGGGCCTCCAGGTCCTCCTCCAGCTCGTCCACCCGGGCACGCAGCTTCCTCTTCTCCGCGAACAGCGACTCGTGCTTGCTGTCCAGCTGTCGGGATGACACCAAGAGAGGCGAGGTGAGGGCGAGGTGAGGGCGAGGTGAGGGCGGGGTGAGGGCGGGGTGAGGGCGGGGTGAGGGTGTGGTGAGGGGCGGCGTGAGGGGTGGAGTGATGGCGGGGTGAGGGCGGGGTGAGGGTGGGATGAGGGCGGAGTGAGGGCGGGGGTGACAGTGGGATGAGGGCGGGGTGAGGGCGGAGCGAGGGGCGGAGTGAGGGCGGGGTGAGGGCTGGGTGAGGGTGGAGTGAGGGCGGGGTGAGAGGGGGTGAGGGCGGGATGATGTCAGGGTGAGGGCGGGGTGAGGGCGGGGTTAGGAGCGCAGTGAGGGGGCGGAGGTAGAACGGGGTGAGGGCAAGGGCGGGCGGAACCAGCACAGATGTGACGTCATCGCTCCTAGCAAACCCCAGGCAAGAGGTGGGTTACAGGGGGCGGATCGATTTGAAATTCTGACGAGTCGGGTGACCCGAGTTGCCCGGGTCGTGTTAATCGATTACGGCCAGTCAGGCCATTGGCAAATTTTCAAAGACAAAACACTTATCTAGATTTGAATCTATATACAGTAAAACCTCTCTAACTGACCACCTCCACAGATCGACCACTGCTCTATATGGATCGCTTTATTTTGGGTCCCAAATGATCGCCCATACAATACCATTGTAACGATAACAAAAACTCCCTAAACCGACTACCCCCCCAAATGGACCATTTAAAGTCGGTCCCATGGTCAGTCAAATTAGACAGGTTTTACTGTATCTACTTAGATGCTCTTGCACTTATGAAGAGTTTATTGCTGCATAGAAGGGCATACTAAGCTAATTTAATAGAATAGACTACATCACCATTCCAGCCGCGAGATGCATTGTGGGATGCATAGAAGAAAAACAAACCCGCGAGAAGCACATGGCACATGCTAATACACTGGGTGCAGCTATGAAATGTGTTAGTTTCAGCTCATCTCAGCTGTTGTTTGAAACAGAGAATACCAACTAAAATAATATATATAATAAATTAAGATAATAATCTTTTATCCAGCATGGATTTACATCAATATAATCAGCACATCTTATGGCATGTGCATTTAGATTTAGACAAATCTGGGTACTCAGACTAGTGTTAGAGCCATAGCCAGAGTCAGTTTTCCTTATTTGATTAATGTTTTTATTTATATCCTATAGTTAATGACATATGTAGAACTAGAAAATGAGTAGGGTTAATCAGATATTGGTTATATATTTCTCTGAAACAAGTGTATGTTGACACATTTGGCATTTAAATATTTAGAACAAGAATTAATAATGGTGATGTGGATATCAGCCTTAAAGTGACTGATTGTTTTGTGTTGAATTGTATGTTTCTTAGCTCAAAATGTTTAACTATGGCTAGTTTTGTCTTAGCTATATTCATCAGATCATTTTATGCATGTGTGCATACATGTTTATGCCAAATGGTTATGTATTTCTATTCATTTTGAATAAAATCAAAGTTTTGCCTTACGCGTATCGGCAAACTCAATGGCCAGACACATTTGCTTTGCTGCCAACGCCGTTTTCAGCGCATGCGCAGTTGGAATGGTGATCTCGTCTATTGTTTTACTACTGAAGCCTATGGGGTCAGAATTTGTACAACAATGACAAAATTAATTCTGCATATTTACACGTCAAATACCTCCTGAGTTAGTCTTTTAAAGCAAAGTTACTTTAAATTAAAGGACGGTACATTGTTCATGTGATGATAATATGGGTAATTCACAGGCGAGGTCGCCGGCTGCCGTGGCCTAATCTGTAGAGTGCTGGCCTTGAGTGCGGAAGGTCAGGAGTTCGGTTCTCAGTCCAGTCAAACCAATGACTTTAAAATTGATACTTGCCGCATCATAGCCTCGCACTCAGCTTTAATTAGATAGGGCAAGGACTGCTCAGCTCAGTGTCAGGATAATGTGACTGGGTGGGATATCGGGTCATTGTTCCTGATTTCCCAGTGGGGCAGCACTATAAAGTCGCCATGAGCGCGCACTCTCACAAGTCGGTACCCATCCTGATATGACCGTAGATGTTGCAAGGACGTAAAACAACAACAACCAACCAATCAGCTGGGCGGCATGAATGACTCTCCTAGTTCTAAGCATAAGCACCTAACTGGGCCGACATCCGAGTACCACCAACCACTAACTCACCCAGCAGCCGCCCACCCTGCGGTGGCGCTGCCTCGAGGCTCAGAATTTCGGTCACGTGACCGCGCACTGAGCAGCTTGCCACAAAGCACACAAACTTCGAACCGACAGCATCAACTCCAAACTCACCCACCCAGATCTCTAGTATAAGGGGCAGAGCACTAGGGTTGATGATTTGAATCCGGCTAGAGATGTGGATCCTTAGGCTGGTGGGTGGCGGTGGTGTGGGTGTGGGGGGGGGGGGGGGGGTATGCATTAAAGGGGAGCCAGGGATCATCAATAACTATACAAAACTAACCATAACACATGAGGAACAAATTTAACTCAATGAATACCGATATATTATGATATACCAGTTGTACCTCCACCTTAGTGAATTATGGCCATCAACCTGTATAATTTAAGACCTAAATGCACTGGGATTGGTCCCACTGCTTCACTGGTCACAGATGGTCCAGTGTATTATTAACAACCCCACCCCAACAACATAATTCATAAACTCACATAACTAGCTACATTAGAGTTACACTAGATTTTCCTAACAAACCAACATTTATATACCGCTTGCCTAACTGCAACTGAACATTCAAACTTATTACAAACTTATTACAAATTTACCAACTGAATACAGAAGATAACTTCTGCTTACATTCTAAATACTATGTAGATGCTCGCATTGATCTGACTAATATTGATCTGGTTATATGACACTACTGTACCATATTGTTATGGAACTTTTGGGTTTCAGAATTTCATTGTGTTACATGGTGCAAATTGTCTATTCAACAGGTATTGTACACCTTATTCTATATACCTTTTGTGTAAATAATCCTGAATTGAAAAATGGTTGGAAGACCAGTGCTTCGGCACTGACAAAAGACTTATTCAGCAGAATAAACATATTTACCCCAAAAAAAAACAAAAAAACTAATATAATATACCTGTAGTTATCTCACTAATTGACAGAAACTCAATAGTATCAGACTATGCAACTTTAATAGGTGCAACACTATCGAGAATCAAAGATTAAGTTAAAGCTTTAAGTTTAACTTAACCGCCCGGAGGTGCCTACATGTGGCGGGTTAGGGGGTGGGTGGGGTGTCTGACCTGCCGCTCTAGTTCCTCCACCTCCCGCTGGAGGCGCTCAGTGTGCTCCGCCTTCAGCCTTAAAGCTTCGTTCTCGGTCCTCATGGCGGCCAGCTGCGTGATATGACGTGATGGTATCAGGTTAGTAACGAGGCTGGCTAGAATTAGCTTCACCATTTATGTAGTCAATGGAAAGCGCAGTAACCCCCTCAATATATATATATATATATATATATATATATATATATATATATATATATAGATATATATATATTTAAATGAACGCGGGCACCTGCGGCGAGTAAATGGACTTTTTTTGATTAAAGTCGCAGCCAGGTCGCCGGCTGGTCGCCAACCAGTCGCCAACCTTGCGCCGCCACCGTTCCCACGGTCCAAAACTGGCGGGAAACGGTGGGTGGCGACCTGGCGGCGACCTGGCGGCGCCAGGTCGCCGCCAGGTCGCCAACCACTTCTTCATGGCACCGACCAAACTGGGCGCAAGGAGGTTGCACATGCAGCAGCAGCAACCTCCTTGCGCCCAAAATTTCCGAAATGGACGCCGGGAGGTTGGCGATTTCGAGGCGACAGCACTTAATGAGGGCGTAAGGAGGGCGCAAGGAGGACGTTTTGACGTCGCGAATCGATCGGAAGCGAACGCAGGCACCCCAGTCACACGAGGCCTGCGTTCGCTTCCGATCGATTAGCGGCCGCTGCGCCGCGGCTGTGCCCCAGGGTGACCTCGCCGCAACCTGCGGGTCATAACCTCCCCCTGCCTTATCTGGATGGAGCCGACATGTCAATTTGTCCTGGGTGGGCACCCGGCGCGCCGACTTTGACGTCGCGCATTTAAATCCCAGCGATGAGCCGCTGGGTACATATATTATATATACATATATATGATGTATAACGCATTATGTGAGTATAAAGGCACAGAAGGGAATTATTTCCTTACTATTATTATTATTATTATTACTACACTATACACTCTACTGCCTCCTTCGTGTGTCATGACTGGTGGCGCCACCTCAGGCGCTTCCTGGTACCTGTAAGCTGTATACCCGAACACATCACTAGCGTCGGACAATTTTTTCTTATATTGTTTGTGTGTGATCAATTAATTTACCCAGTTCATAAGGGAGAAGTGTGTTAACACTTGCTTCCACCGCTGGGCAGCACTAATCCCATCCAATCTTTTGATTTGTTTTTTTTGTTGTTTTCTTGCTTGTAATTTATGTGTGTGTGTGGCACTCTGGGAACCCGCCATATGGTTACAATTCGACATGAGGTTTTTTTAAATGTTGGTTTCTGAATCTACAGATTCTGCAGAGAACAGATCTATTAGAATCTTTCAAATATCATTTCTGGAATCAAAGTTAAGACAGTTTTAAAATGGTTCAGCTTGCCATGTCATTGAAAAGCCAGGTCTGATAAAAATGCGTTTGAAAGTTGTGCTTTATTTATTAGACAGATCTGATTAAATCTGAGTACTGAAATTCACAATGAGTCTTTTCATGTAACCAATTTTCTTCATACTTTCTTCACAATATTTGTTCGACTATTAAGAGTTCATTTCCTACATTAACTCACTGGGGTGAATACGTGAATTACAAAATGAAATTGTGCAAATATAATATATTTATATATTTAATGATAGGAATTTTGAAAAGATAATCCAAGAGAGTGCTAATCAGACCTTTATTGAAAGAATACTTAACACAAAAATCTCAAAATTGACCTCGGATGAATTTTCCAAGTATTCCTAAGCTCACAGTGCATTAGCTCAGGAATCAACACAGTGACTGGTGACTTCCGGTAAGCTTTCCTAGATTGCCACACACATTAGTCTGTATTTACACAGATACAAAATACAACTATGCTATGTACAGAACCAGCACAGTTTTATGTAGTTCTGTACATAGCATAGTTTTATGTAGTTCTGGTAGAGAATGGAACCAGGCTGAATTCTGCTGCATCGAGAATTATTCAAATTATTTAAAAGGAGGCTTTATTCATAGTTGATTATTCTACAGTGGGTTAAACTTATTTATTGCAGTGATTTAATTGTTTAGATTTCTTCTCCACAGTTAGTCACATATGATTATGAGCAGGAGCAAGTTTCATTTACTATTTCACACAGCAAGCTTGTCGTTTAGCGTTGGTAGATCATGACCTATGTTCAGCGTTCATATCCATTTTGACAAATCAAATTCCAGGACTTTCAAGGACTTTCAAAGACCTTTCACTGCAAAATTCCACGACATTTTAAAATACGTTTATTGAATTAAAGTACCCCAAATCACCGTTATATCCATAGTCAATTCACTGTGCAAGACGGGAAGTGTAAATAAGCATAACAACTACAAACAAACAGGTATGTGATTTTAATATAAACAAATCAAGAGGCAGGATAACTGATAACAAACCCACAAATTTCAGATTAAATATAAAACATCACAGATAAAAGTTTGGGCATATCGGCGAATATAGGCCTTACAAAAATATAGTCATGATTTTCCCTTTTCCGGGAAATTCAAGGATCTTTAGACAAATTCCAGGACTTTCCAGGCCGGGAATAATAAATTCTCAAATTTCAGGACTTTCCAGGTTTTTTTGGGTTTTTTTTGGTGACAAGTTTTTTATTCTGCCCATAACGTATACGCTCCCAAGGACCCATACGAACCCTGTATATAACCCCAGAGGGTTCTTAGCATTGACTGACCCCTATAGACACATCGTGATTACAGAAGCTTCATCCAACCTGGCCACGGTGTCAGCGGAACGGTCCCCCCAGCAGGGCAACACTATAAAGCCGCCATGAGGGAGAGCTGTAAAAAGCAGGTACCCGCCCTGCTATTAAATGTTATTACCTTAGATTTAGCTAGAATATAACACTGCCCCAGCTAAACAAAAACAGCTATTTGTAAACCTCAGATATTAGATTTATAACCCACCCACCCACCCACACACACCCACACACCCCCCCACACACAAACCTCCTCCACGCTATGGAAACCGTTCTCCTCCAGGGTGGACGTGCGTCGCTCGACCTCCTCCGATGTCCGGCTAAGGTCCTTCCTACAGGAATCACGCTTGAACTCCAGCAGCATCAGATCGGTCCTGGGCGATAATCAGACAGAAATCAAGGGGCTCGTTAGATAAAAGAGTCATCCCCTACTTGCAGTTGGTATGAAAAGCCGCCCATTAGAAAAAGTAGCGAAAAGTTGGGTAATGCTAGTTAAATAAAATGAGCAGATCAATTCTTAATTTAAATTTTAAGACACAAAATATATTCTTTACGTACGTCTTCATATTTGTGCGCTATTTTTGAGTTGAAACATATAATAAAACATGTAGTTTAATGAACTTTAAAGGTGAAATCGACAGCATTCTATCATTGCCATTTGGTCTGTTTGCATTCTCTCCCATTTCACCAACTATGTGCCAATATATATTTAGTCATTTGATACTGGAACCAGGAATTCCACTTCCTGTTTCATACCAAAGCAACTTCCGCCTGTGTTTAGACTAGGTTGTCATTCACGCCTACTGCATGTAGGCCTATGGGGCGAATCTTTTATCTAGCGGCTATTGTGTTCAGTTCCAACAGACAACTAGTGTGACTGAGAAATAAAATATCTAAATAAGGCCAAATTATTTTTTTAAATGATGATTGTCCCCGCCCATGCCTGAAAAATCGCCCGCCCCTGATTTTTAAATATATATTTTTGGTTGTAACTGTTTAAAATGCTTTGGGGTAGCAGCAATTCAACTTTCATAGGCACACAATCTGTGCGCCATAGTTTGTTGTATTTTATTCATGTATATCTTTTGTCAGTGCCATAGCAGTGGTGTTCCGACTGTAAGGGTTAAGGGCGCATTCCATATACGCGTAATGCGTAATGCGAACGCGAATGCGACAAAAAATCGAAACGCCTTGAAACCTATGAGCTACATTCCATACACGGGTAATGCATAATGCGAATGCGAATAAAATCCATTATCCCGATCGTTCCATGTAGCGATCGGTGCGTAATGCGTAATGCGTAAAGGTGGTGCGAATAGAAAAGCATCAGTCGCATTTGTCCATTGATATAAGGCTGGAGGAGGCGACTGATAATTACGGACAGCCGGGACAAGGTGGAGCGCGGCCCTGTTAGGAAGCAATCTCCAAGGCTGCTGAGTGGAAACATATGGTAATGGTGGTGGTGGGGGTTCGGGTTGCTAAAAATGCTACCAGAGCCACAAAAATATGAATACTTATCTATAATTTGGTTATAATAAAGGTAGGAACCCCCATGTGACGTACAAAAAGTTACATAGATATAAATGCAATATTTGGTCATATACAGAGCAGTATGGAGAATAATTGTTTATTTATATTTTTTAAATATAGCCAGTCGTGTGCCGCATAACGCATTACGCATTACGCGTGTATGGAATGATGGCATTCGCATAACGCATTACGCATTACGCGTATATGGAATGCGCCCTTTATAGGTATATAGTCATTTCCACAATATTTGTTTTACATGGTTTATATAGTAAATTGAAGTGTGAAGTACATTATAGTGTACACAATGCAATAAGTAACTTATTTTACTGATGTTATGTATTAGGTCTATGTGATATGCCAGAAAAATAAAAAATAAAAATAAAAACCGCCCGCCCAACTTTGATTTGTGTGATCAAAAGGACGATCACCAACTTCTTTTTATATTTGGCCTAATGGCAAACACTCAAAGGTGCCATATCCAATAGACTACATCACGTCCCGACTGCGCATGCGCTGAAAACGGCGCCGGGAGCAAAGCAAAGGTGTACGGCCATTGAGTTTGCTGATACGCGTAGGGCAAAACTAGTATTTTATTCAAAATATATGGAACAAACATGGATGGAAGGATGCAATATAATAATATAATGAATATGTTTAAGAAACAACTCTCCATAATTAAGCATTTTGAGCTAAGAAACATACAATTTCAGTCACTTTACAGGCTGATGTTTACATAACCATTGATTAGTCAGAAGTAATTCTTGTTCTAAATATTAAAATGTCAAATGTGTCAACAAAAACTTGTTTCAAAGAAATATATAACCAATATCTGATTAACCCTACTCATTTTCTATTTCTACATAGGTCATTAACCATAGAATATAAATAAAAACATGAATAAAATAAATAAAACTGACTCTGGCTATGGCTCTTACACTAGTCTGAGTGCCTAGATTTGTCTAAATCTAAATGCACATGGCATAAGATGTGCTGATTATATTGATGTAAATGCAATGCTGGATAAAAGATTAATATCTTAATTTATTATATATATTTTTTTAGTTGGTATTCTATGTTTCAAACAAGAGCTGAGATGAGCTGAAACTAGCACATTTCATAGCTGCACCCAGTGTATTAGCATGTGCCATGTGCTTCTCGCAGGTTTGTTTTGCTCTGATTCATCCCACAATGCACCACACCACTGGAACAGTGATGTAGTCTATTTAGATACGCGTACACTTCTTATGCATGGGTTGCTGCATAGGAGATACTAAGCCAATTTAATAGAACCTGTTAGTGTTACTGCTGAAGCCTAGGGTATCAGAATCTTGATGTGCTAGCCAAAATTAATTGGTAATTTTATCACGCCAAGTATCTCCGAAGATAGCGACTTAGAATCTAAGTTACTTCAAACTAACATTAAAGAAGATTATGATAATTAATCTATTGTATTTAACTAAAAAAAAAAGCTGAAACTCAAAAACCATCGGCCTGTGCAACTTAAGTTCGCCGTGAATATGGCCTATCCTGAGGATACGGCGTCAAGAAACCACTACTCAATCAATCAGCAACAGAGTCCAGCCTCGTTCTGATTCTCCACGCCTCACCTGGCGTTCTCACCGGGCGTGGTTGCCTAATCGGTAGAGCGTGGGCCTCGCATGCGGAAGGTAGGGAGCTCGATTCCCGGTCGAGTCAAACCAATGACCTATCAAATTGATACTATCGCTTCCTAGTCAGCTCGGCATTAATAGGATAGGGCAAGGACTGGTCAGCTCAGTGTCAGGATAATGTAACTGAGTGAGATATTGGGTCATGGTGACGGCGGCCTGATTTCCCAGTGGGGCAGCACTATAAAGTCACCATTAGTGCGCACTGTCAGAAGTCGTTACCCATCCTGATATGACCTTCGAAGATGCTGGGATGTAAAACAACAACAAACCTGGCGTTCTCCGCCTTGGCCCGGTTCTCCTTGATCTGCTGGTCCACCTGCCGGACCTCGGCGCGATGCTGACGCAACTTCTCCTGCACCGACTTTAGCTCCGTCAGCGCGCCCTAAGGTCACACCAAGGTCAAGGTCAATGTCATGGCAAGTCAGAGGCATATCAATACCAACGTCACACCTTAGTCTGATGGAGTTGTGTATTTTTTTCTCCCTGAAAAAAATAGATGAGTGCCCTGAAGGTCACACCAAGGTCAAGGTCAAGGTCATGGCCCGTCAGAGGCATATCAAGACCATGGGTCACAATTTAGTTCAAAGCTGGGTGTTAGGTAATCTGACGGAGTTGTGTATATTTCTCTCCCTGAAAAAACTTAACTTAAAAACTTCAGGTCACACCAAGATCAAGGTCAAGGTCATGGCGCGTCAGAAGCATACCAAGACGAAGGCCACACTTTAGTTTTAAATGGGGTGTTAGGTAGTCTGACGGAGTTGTGTATTTGTTTTCTCCCTGAACAAAATTGACATGAAAACTTCGGAGTGGATTTTAGTCCTCATTAAAAATTAATAAATTCTCAATCATTAAGTGTAAGGTTTGATATCTATGAGCCAAAAAAGAATAGGTAATATCATTAATGTATACCTAAAATGATATCTTTTCAAGTGTTGTGACATATTCAAAGTGTTGCTATTTACTTATGTTTATTTATGGTGCGTTTACACAGTGTAAAAAGTTGTGCGACTTGTTGCACAACTTGTTGAGTGCAACTAAGTGCCGTGTGGGTGCATCTGCACTATAGTGGTGCCATCTATGAAAATATCCAGGGAACCAGGTCACAACTACTGAACAATAAACATATGGAACCATTTTGGTGTGCTGCGCTGTGTCATTTGATCAGAGAGGCACATTTTCATTGGTTCTTGCTCTCAACATCTCAACAGCGGCTCAATAAAATAGAGTGAATCCTACTTTATAGTGCGTTGCACTCAACAAACCTTTTCCATTGTAATTTGAGTGATTTGTTGAGGCAATGTTGCGCTAAACTAATTGTTATGAAGTGTAATATCTTTATTGGATGAAATGTTGTGAGACTTGAATCGTTATCGGATAAATCACAAATGGGCAGATAGATATCGGTTGAATCTGGAGAGATAGCCTTGTACCACGGGTCTCTGTGACATGAGGAGCTCAGAGCCGCTTCATAATGAAAACACAATGTCCTGATCACCTCAGTATATATTAATCCTTAGTTCACTTTTAATCCAATAGGCTGCGAGATGATGTAAGAAATGCAGCGTCTCTTGGTGAATTAAGATCTGTCCTCAAAGACTCACCTGTTTCCTTTATATGGTAAATGGAATTTCTCTGTACTCCAACTATTGTAACCAAGTTGGAAATGTGTAGAGGTTCCAAGTCTCCTGATTTGGAGGGAGATCTCCCTAAAATATAGTCAAATACACAGAGACTACAAGTCTCCTGATTTGACGGGAGATTTCCCTAAAATATAGTAAAATAATCCCAATCTCCCCACTTCTCCTTTTTAATTTGTAATCTCCTGTCAACGAATCATTGTAGCTTGTTTTTTGTTTCAAGAAATTAAAAATAGTATGCATACGTTTTCGTCAAATGCACCAGAATGCACCATTTTGCATCACTTAAAGAAAATGAATGAATGAATTTCTTTTAAAATAATTTTTAAAAAAAATAGAAAATTGGTTGATGATGAGAATTTAATACCTTATTCTGTGCAGGCGCGAATATTAATTATGTTGATAGATGGATGCTAGAGATTAGTCTAACCTCACCACCTCACTAAGGACAGTGAGCTGCTAGGAAATCAACATCTACTATACATGCTCGGTGAAAGCTCAGTGAAACGCACCCCATCTTTCCGGTGTGTGTTAGTGAAACATGCTGCTCTCCCTCTGTAGTTTATTGTCACGACAAACTGGGGTCCGTGCACACACAACTCACAAAGCAAATTGATACTGTGAACAACTGGTGAAACTGTGTGTGTAGTGTGGGTGTCTTGTGAAATAGGCACATGCCTTAAAAGAATGCTGAAGATAATTTCTACGTACCCCCTAAATGCCATGTAAATACTCACATTGATCCATCTAATATCGGTGGTCATATTACACTAGTGTTAACTGGAAGCAGTGGCAACATGTTCTATTAAATTGATCTAGTCTTCCCTTTTGTGCAGAAAGAAAGGTGTAATAAGGGCACCAGTGTGTAAGTTCGCCATGTAGGATCAAATCTAGGTCAGTGCTTTGGTTTGGAAAATGTGATGCTTTCCTAGCATTGCTAAACACCAGGATAGGTAGCGACAAGCTTAATACCCATGTCACACTATGACGTAATGGGCCAGGGAGTGGGAAGGTGGAAATCACTTATTTACGTTGAGACACTTTGAAATTCTCAGCGTTCCAGAGCCAATTTGGACGTCAGTGCAACGTAGTGGAGGTAGGCGAAAAGTTGGTCCAACGTAGTTGTAACATGTGTCAACGAGTTAGAACGTCCCCCCCCAAAAAGGCTCAACATAAGGCTAGCAAGTCTAGAGTGCGCGGCGTCAGCTTAGCAAAACCTTAGCGTCAGCTTACCATAGGACTCGCATAATTACGCCCACCGTAACGTAGCTACATGTGTCTCTGATGTAATTTGTAATGTGAGTTGATGTCAGGCCCGCGAGTGAGCAGCGTCAGTCTAATGACAGCCCAGCGTGCTCAGCGTAAGGACAGCGAGCATTCAATGCGCTCGATGTGGATGCCTTTAGATTCTTGAAGGCAAAACGTTCACACCACATTCACAGCACATTCGCTTACGTTCGAAGAACATTGGTGTGCGTTACATACGTTACGGGCGTGCCAGGCATTCGTCAACTACATTGAATACGTCAAGACACGTTGGACTTATGTTAGACTAATGTTAGACACGCGTCAGAGACACGTTAGACCTACGTCGAGATACGTTAACAGCACGTTGGCAGTGCGCGGGCTGCACGTTCCTCCCGGCTCTCCGTCAGTCTACCGTAAGTCGCCGTAGCTCAACGTAGACCGACGTGGCTCTAACAAACGTCTAAAATATCTTGATGTAAGCCTAACGTGAGCGCAACGTAAGCCTAACGTAACCCAATGTAACAGTCTGTACATCGAGCTACGTAAAAAGTTTTGGGTATGTCCAAAACCTTGACATGTGTCACCGTATCTCGACATAGCTCGACGTATCTCGATGTAGGCTTAACAAACGTGTAATGTATCTCGATGTTCCTCAATGTATCTCGACGTAATGGCTAAATTTCACCTACGTCGGCTTACGCTACCGCGTTACGTCGTAGTGTGACAGCCCCAGAAAACATTCTGTTATCATAAATCTTACTAGCATGTATTTCAAACCCCAGAATTTGAATCCCACATGTTGCAACACAGGAAGCACATTTAGTCAGTGTCAGCCCTAGGGTTGCTGGCATCCTGGGCAAGATGAACTTTGACGCCCTTACAAGTATAATTTTTACAGTCTAGAATTTCTAGATATTATATTTGGTTCCCCGTTGCACGTGGCACCCAGGACATGGCCCGAGTTGCTGGTACCTTAAGCTAAATGGCAAACCCCTCAAAAATGGGGTTTCAGACTCTCAGGCCTATTACATGTACATTAACCTGGATTTATTCCCATCCAATCTGGCATCAAACCCGATATCGGGCAACAATGGCTTAATACTAATGGGAGTCTCATTAGGTGAATGCTATTGGGTTATTTTATTGGCAATTGCTATTTGTACGGCAGCTGTACGAATAGATCAGTGTCCATTCGTATGGCGGTAGTCACGTGACTGGCTTTGACCCAATCATAAGATGTCATAGAGCTAGTCATGGCGTCGAGTTAGGGAACACAAAGTCCTAATAAGACTAACCCTAACCCTAACCCTAACCTAACCTAACCTAACCTAAACTCTAACCTTGGGCCACAGGACGGTCTCATTGTGTGTGGTCGCCGTACGAATAGACACGGACACCATTAGTACGGCGAGCCATACGAATAGCCAATCTGTATTTTATTTGGGTTCTATCCAATACAAATATGGCGTGGGATCTGAAGGTGCTGTAACAAACTGAAATTATTATTGTAGGTTATTTTGCTGGTAAAAGCTGCAGTCCGATGAAGTGTCAAATTTTCAAAACAAAAAACATGATCTAGATTTGATTCTACATATCTAACTTAGATACTGATGCACTTATTAAACAATTGGTTCCTCATAGGAGGGGATACTAAGGCAATTTTATAGAACATTTTACTGCAGAAGTTAATGTAGTCAGAGTTGTGGTGTGCTTTCCAAAACTAATTTGACATGTTTGCACTTCAAATATCTCAAAAGCTAGCCATTTAAAATAAAAGTTACTTCAAACCAAAGTAAAGTAGACAATAATGATCAATCTAATATATTTATCTCAGACAAATGACATGAACTCAAAACCATCGGACTATGGAACATTAACACATAAATAAATACAAGGACACAATTTAATAAAAAAGAATATTAAAAAGCCCAATAAAAACCCACCACTTGAAGAAGTAATACAAGGTGCCACAGGGTATGTCCCGTGCCTGGTTAGTAACACGTTGTTGAAGCGTGGACATACCTATACAAAAATCATGACTATGGCCAAATAATAAAAAAGAAATTGGTGATCGTCCCCTCCAGTGCCTGAAAAAATCTCCCGCCCTTTTTAGTTTAGGGTGGTCCAATATTCTTTTTTTAAATACCGAAAATAATATAAATAAACATAAATATAAATACATTTAAAAAAATAAATTAAAAAATATAAAATAATAAAAAGTAATGAAAAATAAATAAAAATAAATAAAAATAAATATAAATAAATGTAAATAAATATAAATAAATATAAATAAATAAAGATAAATAAATATAAATAAATATAAATAAATATAAATAAATATAAATAAATATAAATAAAAACCACCTGCCCGACCATGATTTGTGTGTTTAAAAGGACGATCACAAACCTTTGTGTGTGTATTTGGCCTGAAATAAAACTGGTGCTATACATTCATTTTCTAGGACTGAAAAGAAGAGAAGAAAAAAAGAAAAAAAGAAAAAAAAGGGAAAAAAAGGAGAATTGGCGGGAATACTTTTACGATTCGGCCCAGGTCCTGCAGGTCAGCGTATGTGTCAACAAACTTGCTCTCTGCGTCACACACGTCGCGGGAAATGCGCTGAAAAGCATGATGTCACTACTGGTAAACTAGCTAGAACAGACGCTCTAAATGTATTGCGTGTGTGGAGGCCTACTTGAAGTCGCCATACCTGTTCCCTATTTGTATCGATTAACTGCAGAAAGAACACCGGGACAAGTCATGCATAACGAGCCAAACAATTCAAGTTAAAGGCCCAGAGACAGCCTCTAATAAATCAGAGATGAAAGACCCACGATTTGTTATATTTACTGATTAATGTTAAACAAAATATATATTATATATAGGCCCTATAGGCCTATATTATATATGACAGCAATTGATTTGTCCAAATTCTGTTTGTATAACCTTAGATATCTTCTACGGTTGTGTACTTAGTGTAGAGCGTCTCCTACCACTACCAGACTCTCTGACAGCAGCTACACATGCATGGCCAATGTGCCACCACACATTCCGACCACAAATTGGACTCATCAGTCATTGATGAGTTCACAACAAATGATGAGTTGCTGTCATCTTCGCCACCGATGGACAACCAAGAAGAAGAAGTTAATGTAGTCAATTATAGCTGTCACTAAGGTTAAAGTTGCATAATCCCATGAACTCATTGAACCCATAGCACTCTCCTAGACTTGATCCTACAAATCTATCTAGATGGGTCTTTTGGTTTTGATAATTTGATGATTTCATCGGACTATGCCTAGGCACCATTAATATAATGAAATAATGTAAGGAATCACAATAGCTTAAAAGATTCCACTTGCGAATGAGTGCCTAATGAATGTGGCTAAATCCCCAGTCACACTACGGCTTGAGCCCACTTGCGACCACTTTGGACCAAAGAACCCACATTCACTGGCGACCTCCTTGCGACAAAAGCGAACTCATTGCGACCATTTTGGTCACAAGGTTTTTAGTGCAGTAGCTGCAACCTCCTTGCTACCAAAATGGTTGCAAGGAGGTTGGCAACCACTGAGGACCATTCTGCAACCATGTTGCGATCACTTGCGACCATTTTGCGACCATGTTTTGTGACCACCTGCAAACTCTTTGCACCCAACACTTTCTTTGTAGTCGCAAAGTGGTCGCAAGCAGTAATGTTTGTTTGTTTGTTGTTGTTTTATGTCCTAGCAACATCTAAGGTCATATCAGGACGGGTACCGACTTGTGACAGTGTGCACTCATGGTGACTTTATAGTGCTGTCCCACTGGGAAAGCGGGCAGCCAGCACCATGACCTGGTATCCCACTCAGTCACATTATCCTGACACTGAGAACACCAGTCCTTGCCCTGTCCTAATAATGATGAGCGCCTGGCTAGGAAGCGACAAGTATCAATTTTTAAGTCATTGGTTTGACTCGACCAGGGTTCGAACCCACGACCCCACGACCTATCTGCACGGGAGGCGGATGCTCTAACTTATTCGGCCATCCCGTCTGGTCCAAGCAGTAATGTAAGTAAGTGAATGTAGGTTGACAATCGAAATGCTTTGTTGACTGATGTTGTTCCCTAACTCACCTGCTTTTCGCGCTTTGCCTTAGTGACGGCCGTTGTAAGTTTGTTGAGCTCTTGCACAAGGTGCAGCCGGCTGCTTTCGCCCTTTTCAGTCACCACCTGGCGGACGAAAATGGAAGCTTTACGCCGTGTATGCAGCAAAGGCCATGCATATATTCACGGTCTACATTATGATACTAGTGTAGTGGCCTGCACTGAACTCTCAGGCAAGTAGCAACACATACATATATGGGCATAGATAGGGTGGTGATATCAGGGCGCCTATGTGGTGTAAAGGTTAGAACACTAGCCCGGAATGCAAGAAATGTGTGTTCGATTCGTGCTCTAGGCGCAATATTTCCCATTTTCACAACCCCCATGACACTGGTGCCACAATCAGGGTCCTGCACAAGTTGTAGGGTGTATGGTTGTTGAACCTACTCTATGTTTGTAGGGTTATATATAAGTGTATTGCCTGTATGTATGTAATTGTAAACCTATGGATGTAAACAATTTAAAGGGACCAGCTATAGCTCGCTGGGACACTGCGCGTACTCCGACAAATGCTCTCCAAGCACAATCTTGTTTAGTTTTTATGTTTAAATGAACCAAGTATGTGTGGGGAGAGTTTGGGACCAGGGCACTGCTAGTCTGAACTGCAAAGGCAGTTTGTTGTCTTCAAAATGGCCACCCCCATAGGCGGCGGCCATTTGCAATGCAAAAGCTGCGCTGTGATTGGCTGAAATTGTGCCGGCAACAGGCTCACACAGTAACAAGATTTGCTGGTTCCCAGTATGGGCGGCAATAAATTTCAGACCGATTACGCCGAAATCTATTGAATGCGATCATATTTAACAGAATTACATACTCAAATCGTGAAATTTCATTAAATTAACCTTAAATTCGAAGCGTTATTAAGGCTACCGCCGCATTGGCGGCGATATTAATAGTTATATTTTCGAATCAACGAATGTAATGTAAACAAATCGCCGCAACCGAGGCGCAAAACACCCGAGGCCTCGCCGGCTACAAGCTCAGCTGGTGCCCGGCAGTGTTAGGGACCGATTACGCCGAAATCTATTGAATGCGATCATATTTAACAGAATTACATACTAAAATAATGAAATTTAATTAAATTAACCTTAAATTCCAAGCGATATTAACGTAGCAGCTCGATCAGCGTCGAATCGCCGAGTGTAAACAAAACAAATAACAGTGATCGCCGCAACGTGCGAAAATACGCGCATGCGCAGAAGCCATGACGGGCATTTCACGATTTGAGTATGTAATTCTGTTAAATATGGTCGCATTTAATATATTTGAGCCTAATATATGGCTACAAACGCAGAGGGATTTCCCAAATCTATAAATAACTGAAGCGTTAGCTAACCCGCGCGCGCTTTGGAGCTCGATCAGCGTCGAATCGCCGAGTGTAAACAAAACAGTGGCTCGAGTGACTCGAGTTGAATAATCGATTACACCCGAATATACAAATCGCCGCCGGCGCATTCCCGAGTTCGTTTGTTTTCCACGCGGCGGATAGCTGGCGACTTTAAAAGACTTACAATTATAGGGGGAGAAGAATAGTGACCTGCACTAAACCCTCAGCAAGGAGCAACACAGACAGATATATGGGCATGGATATGGTGATGACATCAGTGAGCCTAGGTGGTGTAATGGTTAGCACATTAGCCCGGAATGCAAGAGATGCAGATTCGATTCCTGCTCTAGGCGCAATATTTCCTATTTTCATCACCCCCATGACACTGGGGCCATGACCACAGTCCCGTACAAGCTGTGTGGTGTATGGTTGTTGAACCTACCCTGTGTATAAGTGCATTGCCTGCACATATGTAATTGTAAGCATTAAATGGTGTATGGATTTAAAAGACTTACATTTCCAGGGGGACAAGTATAGTGCCCGCACTGAACTCTCAGTCTAGGAGCCACATAGATAGGTTGGCGTGGATAGGGTGATAACATCGGGGAGGCAAGGTGTAGGTGGTGTACAGGTTAGCACACATGCACGGAATACAAGAGATGTAGGTTCGATCCCTGCTCTAGGCGCAATATTTCCCACTGTTATCACCCTCAACGACAAGAGTAATTATAATAAGCCTAATAATGTTATATCATGAACATCGCACTAAGAGTGTTCGGGTTGTTAAAGCTGCATAGTCCGATGAAATATCAAATTTTCAAAACCAAACCAATTATCTAGATTTGATTTGACATATCTAACTTAGATACTGACACATGTATTAAGCATTTGTTTCTGCGTAGAAGGCAGTACTGAGTCAATTTAACAGAACCTGTTACTGCAGAAGTCTATGGTGTCAGAGTTTTGGCAAGCTTGCCAAAACTAATTATACATGTTTGCACTCAAAATATCTCAAAAGTTTACCATTTAAAATAAAAGTAACTTTCAACAAATGTAAAGTAGATACAAGTGATCGATCTAATATATTTATCTCAGAAAAAATTCAGAAATACAAAGCCATCGGACTATGTAACTTTATAGGTGTCATGTGACCCAGATGAATCCAGTCACTCATCCTCGGGACTAAGTTAACACTTGTTTTCACTGCTGGGCAGCACTAGTCCAATTTGATGAAAATCCATCAAATTTTGTTTTGGTAGTAATTGTGGTTTTCTTGTATTCTTTTTGCACTGAGCATTATTTTTTTCACTGCAAGTACATTTATTAAAAGAAATAAAAATAGCAGAAACTCAAAGCCATCGGATTATACAACTCGGCATGAAGCGAACACGATAGGAGAGTTCACCCCAAACAATAACTTGCTTTTAAAAGGCTTGATTCGGGGAATAGAAAGGATGAAAAGAAGGCAGTAGTCCGGGTAAGGTGAATATTTAATGACAGGTGTGGCTGAAAACTGAGACAAGGCCTAAGATGGAACAGGAGAGTGTAGACAGGCGGGTGGGTGGGTGGAAAAGTTCGCTCAGGTCGCCAGCTTAGCGGGAAGTGAAGCAGCACAGGCCGGCTGGGGGATGGGGGCGGGGGAAGGGGGCCGTGGTTCGAATGGGGAAAAGGGCGGGAAACACAACAGCCAATGAGAAGGCAGTGGGCGAGGCGACGCTAGGAGAGGTTGGAAGGTAAAGGGGCCGTTCTCAGAAACTAGGCATCACACATTTTGTATCAATCAAGATGTAGCTTACAGCATGTAGTAACTATTCATCGACGTATCTGTTTATTTGTTTGAGTTTTACATCCTAGCAACATCTAAGGCAATATCAAGACAGGTATCGACTTGTGACAGTGCACACTGATAAAAACATTACAGTGCTGCCCCAGTAGGAGACCAGACCGTCAGCATCATGACCCGATACCCCATTCAGTCGCAGTATCCTGACACTGAACAAACTATTCCTTGCACTATCGTAATAATGGCGAGCGCCCGGCTAGGAAGTGACGAGTATCATTCTTAAGTCATTGGTTTGAGTAAAAAAATCATGTACAGTAAAACCTCTCTAAATTGACCGACCAAGGGACCGACTTTAAGAGGTCCATTTATGGAGGTGGTCGGTTTAGAGAGTTAGAATATCCTTACAATGGTATTATTGGGACCCAAATAAAGCGATTGATATAGGGGACTGGTCGATGTGTGGAGGGGTCGGTATAGAGAGGTTTTACTGTAGTTGGTTTGACATGTTTTTAAGGTATGTAGGACAATTCAGAACCAAAACCACCTAAACGCCAGTCTAAAGATGGAGATAAACATTGGAAATAGACCTTCAACAAGTTAATTAAAAAAAAGAATTCCCACTCTTTTGTTCAATTGCTCCATAACCATTTGATCATATGAAAAGTGGAATTAATTAGAATTACAATTATTTTCAGGTAAAAATCTTTTATTTAAACTACATTTTTGGATTGGCATTTACGTGGTTTTGCGCCTGAACTCTTCATATGTATATGAATTATGTGATACAGGATTCATTCAGGATTCATACCGGATTTTAGATGAAACATACAGATTGCCTGCCATCCAAGCAATGTGGCATGTCTGGACACCGATATACTTAATTAAAGTTGCATGGTCCGATGGTATAAATATATTTTCAAAACTAAAACACTTACCTAGATTTGATCCTACATATCTAACTTAGATACTGGTGCCCACACTAATCAATTAGTGCTGTATTTATGGAATAAATCCGATTTGTACATTCAGACCACTGCTAAAGGAAGACATCTTCCTCAGAACTCACTTGCTAAGATGCAGGTCAATCTCGTGACCTCTCTGAGACTCTTGTTGGTCATGGCCTAGTTTCACACCAGGTCAGGTACTTTTGCTGTGTTTATGTTCAGCAGAGCTTCTGATATCTGCTTTTCTTCTCATTAGCTAGATTATAAGTTGTGTTATCTCACTCATTTGATATTTAACCTCATAAAGTGTCACTGATATTGAACTGAAAGTGTAGGAATCAGGATGTTTACTCCATGCCAGTATTCTCGATGTGGGCGTGATATCACCGCGGCATGGGTGACAGCCCTGGCAATGACTCGTGAAGGGTAATGAGGTCAGTACATGGCGAGATTGGGAATGGTGTCACAGACTTGGCCTCCAGCCCAGGAGTTTCGGCAACCTTGCCGAAATTATTTTGAATGCATTTACTTCAAATATCTTCTAAATAACTTGTCTGTCATCAAAACCAACCCAGGGGAATGATAAGTAGATCATACCGATCAATTTAATATATTTATCTCAAAAAGTTTGGGAAAACTCACAAGCCATCGGACTATGCAACTTTAACTCTATTATCACATTAGCAAACACCAGCCCAAGCCGCCACCCGAACACGCCTCACCTGTTGACTGCCTCCGTAGACGTCGTTGTCATAGTTACTGTAGTTGATGAGGTGCAGGTTGGGCGTGGACGCTGAGATGGCGCCGGGCCCGGGTGCCGGGAGGCCGGCCCGTCTGCTGCTGCTGGCTGCCAGGCGGCGCTCCCCGCCCAGCTCCTGCCGGTACCTCGCCGTCTCACGCGAGATCTCGTCGGGCGGGTCCGATGGGGCGCCCTCTGTCGGCAGCGAGTGCGTCGACGATGATTTTATTCTGCGCAGCGAAATGAATTGTGTTAGATTTTTGTTACATTCATTGTATTCTAGATATGTGTATATATATACGTTACAATGTTAGCGCCAGAAGTATGGTCGGGCGGTGGTGGAACCACCAAAACCAGTACCCGTATGAGTAAGGAGCAAATACATGCAGAGAGCCCATTGGCTAATAATGTAATCTCAGAATAATATAATATAATAAACATATAGAAAATCCCTTATGCGGCTTTACACTCGCATAATGCTTATACATCACATATATATATACATATTTATACATATATATATATATATATATATATATATATATATATATATATATATATATATATATATATATAAACAGTTGGCCCCAGATAAACAGAACAACGATAAGACTGATGTGGTTGAGAAGAAGATATATATTCTCTGGCGTGGACATATTAAATGCCCACCTAAAGTTAACATTTGATCGTCCCAACGGGCCTATAGGCGATAACGGCCAGACGCAGCTGGCATACAGTGCCTAGAGCCCCTCACAGGTGTCGCCAGTGTGGCCCATGCCATACTACACAGAGTCATTTAGATAGGATACAGTGATATACTATTACATAGGGAACTGAATATAGATAGTGTCCTTGTTTATATTCCCATAATAGATTATAGAGCACACATATATATATATATATATATATATATATATATATATATATAAAACCAACTGCTTTAACCGACCATCTCCACACATGGACCCCTCCCCTATATCGATTGCTTTATTTGTGTCGCAAACAATCGCCCATACAATACCATTGTAATGATAAAAAAAAATCCCTAAGCCGACCACCTCCCTAAATGGACCCTTTAAAGTCGGTCCCATGGTTAGTCGATTTGAGAGATTATTGTATATATATGAATTCAGGCACAAAACCCCATAAACACCAATCCCAAAATTGAGATCTAAATATTGGTGTCAAACCTTGAAAAGGTTAAGTTTTTACATTCAAATTCTTTCATTCATTGCTCCTGAACCATTTTGTTATAAGAAAAGAGGAATTAGTGAGAATTAAGATTACCTTCAGGTAAATGCTTCTTATTTTAATTCAATTTTTGGATTGGCGTTTATGTGGTTTTATGCCTGAACTCTTCATATATATATATATATATATATATATATATATATATATATATATATATATATATTATATAATGACAGGTGCAGGAATGAGAGAACAGACTGATCACTGGGTAAACAAGCACCCAAGTAACCTGTGCTGACCCTCCACCTGGTGTTACACCTACCAATGGGCCAGCACCCTGCCACCTGGTGTCCGAATCTATCAACAGTAGCAAAGGCTGGCGGACACCACGCGACATTACATATTCCAACACACTCTGCTATATTGGAGATACATAGCCTAGACAAATATGCAGTACAGATATGTATATGAATGTATAGGGCCTACATATTAAATATATATCTATGCATGTGTACCTGTATATAAATATATATTTATATATATGTGCATATATTATATATAAACATCACTTTTATGCCTAGATACACATAGATCTATACATATACATATATGTATTTATATATATCAATATTTATTAATAATATATCTGTAGAAATACATGTTTATATCGATATATTATCATATATTTGTAAATATATATGTATATGTGTGTATTATGTACAATATCCATATATAGAAATGCATTTGTTATACATATCAACAAGCTATATATATGAATACATATATATATATATATATTAATATCATGAAATTAACAAACATAAGTTAATACCTCGTAAATAACCTTTCATCTTTTTCTGTCCTTTCAAAACATAAAGGCCCTGTCACACTACGACCTACGGCGTCAGTGTGTGCTCAACGTAATAAAATTTGCCAGTACATCGGCATTCATCAAACTTTTCAGTGGTGGGGGGTAAAAATGGACATATACACAACGTACACACAATGTACCTAATGTATGCAGAACGTATCTCTAACGTATTGCTAGCATAGGAGAGTGTTCATGTGCCTCACAAAACGTTCACAAATTGTTCACAAAATGCTTGCATACGCTCACGGAATGCTGACCAACATTACATATGTTACTCCATCGCTAGAAGTATGGTGTATATGTTAAATATGCTGGAGATATGGCAGGCATAAGTTTGAAGTACATAATGAGTACCTAATGCATCCATTGGCAGTACGCGGACTGTATGCGGACTGCACCTTCCCACTGGCTGAATATATGGCTACCGTGCAGAAACATATACCAACATATCCCTAACGCACTCCCAACCATTGCCAACATATCACGAATGTACACGCAGCATATGTTCAACGTATGAGTAACACATCGACAATTTTGAGCATGCACAAAATTTGTTCGGAGCCTCAACGTAAGACGACATATACCGACGTATCCAGAATGTATACCCCGTATGCCCAACATACATGTAACGTATGACGACGTACACCAATGTTTTGGTCGAAAATCACATACGTCGGCAAACGCTAAGGCTATACGTCATAGTGTGACAGGCCCTTAACGGACCCAATGTGTGAAGGATCCCATTTTAAGATCTATCAATAACATAATGATTGATTGATTGGTGGTTTGCTTTACGCCATGTCGGCAGCATAGGCCATATTCATGGTGAGAAATGTTTGTTTTTGTTCAAACCATCGCTTTTACATGTAAAAGCAGACAATCAATTATGTGCCAATAGACCCTCATTAAATTAGAAAGCTCACAGTCATATATTTGTGGTCAAGGGAAACAAATTCCCATAGAAAAAGAAAAGTTTTATTAATAATTGATAGAATTTATTTAGTAAACTATATGAGGTGGTACAGTCCAGCTGCCCTCAAAAAGGCTAAAATGTTTTCTTGTTTTATTTTAGTAAAAAGGTCATGCATACTATCTGCAGTGTAGAATTATTGGCGCAGGGCCAAAAAATCAACGCAACTTAGTAAAATGTGTTTGAGTGTCAGCAGGGACTGACAACCAATACATTCAGGGGGAGGTTCCCCCTTAAGCAGAAAAGTATGTGTAAGCCATGAATGGCCAATACGGCAGCGTCTAAGGACCACTTGGTCCCGCCGACCTCCCGCATGAGTCTGTGGTGGTTTTCCCACAGATGGTTCAATTTCTTTAAGTTTATTAATGTTTTCGTCCCACTCATGTTGCCATTTGGATTTTATGTGGGTGGCTATTAGTTGCTTCAGATCAGAGTGAGGGAGCAGACATGGTTCAAGATCACAGTTCAGCTCGTTTGTTTCCTTGTATGCCGGCATGGCCAGGCACCCAGCACAGGTGGATGTCATACCCATCCGTTGCCAGTTTGTAAAATATTTGGGAATTTTCGGGGGTTAATATTTCATGCTCTGCAGACAGGGACCTGCCGGGTACAGGCCAGGTACCTGACTGGTACCTGGTTGTATTGGTACTCTGTAGGCAGGGGCCTGCCAGGCACAGGCTGGGTCACCTGGCTGGTACCTTGTTGTATTGATACTCTGCAGCCAAGGGCCTGCTGGGTGCAGGCTGGGTCACCTGACTGGTACCTGGATTGTAATCTATAAATAAGGGTGCATGGCATGTGCACGCCCTCTCTCACCACTGCCACCAGCCAGCCCAGACTGTGTACATGTGTCGGTAGCCATTTTAGTTTTGGGATTAAACCATGTGAGTACAATATTGTGTTTTTCTTGTGTGATACTTTTAGGTACTGAGCCCAACAAGTGATTTGGAAGTAGACTTCAATAACATCAAATTTCTGAGATACACAAACTTTTCAGTGGTGACCACGATGATTTTAACTCCAACTTCTGGGCTAGTTGTCTGATTTTGTCCACATGATAGACATTTTTTTTGTACGCGCATGTTGGTTTCACATGGGCTGACTGGTGGTTGTGTGGAGAGTGCCACGTACGCGCACATTAGTGTGGTGTGCGACGTGTAATTTTGTTCTGTGTAGTGTGTGAGGTTCACATTGGGTTGACATGTATGATTGCATTTGTGGTAGGCATACATTATTTTTCTGATATTTATGTCATTCACAATGTTTTATTTTACATGCTGAAATGCAGTTGGTGCTTGTAAGCAAGACATGAACACTCTGCCTTTACAGAACATATTTTCTTTAATTTAAACTGCTATAACTTTCTTAATATTACTTTATGAAAGTTGTATGACTGTCAGGTTTAAGATCTGTCCAAGCCATTTCTGTTGCTATTTGTTTATTGAGATAGTGTACATTCCTTTTTAAGCAAAATATTTTTTAAATTGTCACATACCTACTGATAAAATAGGAATTAGATGCATTTCAGGTGTCCAATATAATTTATATGTGTTAAACTATGATTATATTGTCCTTCACTGGTTCTTTTTACTTTTGGAAATTGACATGCCACATGGTGTTGTAGGCCTAGGCCTAATGTTTGCCAAATGAAATATTGGATTGACAGCAGTTCATGTGAATATAGGGAATGCTAAAAACATATTGCAGCATAAACAATTTTGGCATTGACATGATGAGGACTGTTCATGAAGTTCTGCCTAAAACAAAACAAAACAAAAACACTACCACAACATAAGGTGTTCTTCTATTGATACTGACATAACATGTTGATATAACAACTATGTGACTACTATGTTTCAGCCCTATCGAAGGTGTCCATTGATATCCATTCCAGTGAAATAGAATGTATTCAAACAAACAGAAAAGATGTGTGACATAGGCCTACATGCATTGTGTTGATGGTGTCTGACAGAATCTTTAGCAATTGTTGACTTCCATGCATTGTGCCTATGCTGTTTCACACAAAGGTAGGTTTCCATATAAATTGTGGTTTCTAGTAGCTTGCATGGTAAATGTATTGGGAAATGGCTATATAAAGTCAATTTAATTCAATTAAAAAAAAAAAAATTTAAAAAAAATTGATTCTGGTAGGCGATGCAGGGAACCCCATCTTATTCACTGCTTAACTGTTGTTTATCATTCATGGTGAATGTAATGGAGAATAACTACATGAAGTACATTTTAAGTGATTTAACAAAAATATATATAAATAAATAAATAAATAAGATCATATAAAATTGAAAAAAATTGATTTATGTCATAGGCCTACACTGTGGGCACCATCATTCTGTTCAGTGCTTGGTTGTGTCTGGGAGTCTTTTCAGTACTACAGCGATGTCGATAACTGGTGCACAGGCAGGCGCAGCTGACACTGGGAACTCACAGGGTTGCTTACATGCTGCCAGTCTGGTGAAGAGCTCTCAGTAAGGTGACTATCTAATGCTGTCTAATGAGTTATTCCATTAATAACAGGGTGCTCTAATAATCACATGTTCATAGTGGAAGTTGTGAGTGGCAATTCATTCTTTCAATAACAGGGTCCCCTACAAGTCACAAATTGTGTGGTTGAGATTGTAATTAATTTTTAATATATAAACAAATTAAAAAGATAATTGTATTGATATTTGCTATACTCTTTGCATTACAACAGTTAAACATGGCGAGTACTAGACAGAAACAGACAGATATGCAAAAGTTGTTTAATGACTGGGTGACAGCAGGTAAACAGTCAGGGGCTGTTAAGGCAGAGGATACAATTGAGCAATTATGGCCGCTATATGCATTGCAGTTAGTACAGTCAAAGGACCCAGAGATGAGTATATCTATTGGAAAAGATGTGGAGGACAGGAGACTGGATAGAAGCTTCAGGGAGAGAGAAAAGGCAGAGAAGAAGGCATATAGATCACTGCATGTCTATGGAAAAAGGATTGAGACGATAGATGGCCAAGATAAGAGTAAACTTAGGAAATGGTTGGAACAGATTAGTACAGCAAAGGAGGGTTCTAAAGCTATAGATGGAGATGTCCAGATCAGCAGAGTGATGCATGCCAAACTGACAAGGTCTTCATTGGAACCAACAGCTAAACAGGTTTCCGATGACATCACACCACAGCATTGTTGTTTAAGTGAACCAGTCAAGAAATTATGCTATGTATTAAGACAATACAAAGAGTGATTACGGTTTTATGAGGTACTAAACTAATTATTCAGGTGCAAAGTAATTGGTGGGTGGGAAACTTGGTGACCAGGCATATATATTGAAGAGGAATGGTCTCAGTATGAACAATTGAAGTGGAGCGAGAGAACCGAAGACGTGGGATGATGGTCAAGGACTGGTCATAGGGCATCGAATGTGGTATCAGCAGCAACACAAGTCTGCCTGTAAGCATCTATTGAGGATAGCACAGGTATGCCTTGCACAAGAAGCAGCCACATGACTGAGGGGGTGGTAAGGCCCAGAGACATTCACCTATGGGAAGTGGCCAATAAAACCCCCTTGGGTAACAGGGCTGGGGCGAAGCTGGTGAAGACAATGTTCCAAGATTCCACAACCGAACCGGCCCAGGTCTACAAGTGGTGTCATGACTAGGTTCTCCAAGGATTACCACTCGTACCATAAAAACATTCGAGAAGGGAACCAGGTACGTCAAGGTGGACCAGCCGACCAGATATCAATATAAAGTGATCGTTAAAGATGATTGAGAAGACCATACAGTTGATGAGGAATATATGATGGAAACCAAGAATTCTTCCAAATTTAGCAGGAGTAAGGGTAGCTAACACAATCCTAATATATTGTGGGGAGCCTCATATCACCGTATGATAACTCTGTAGTTCTAGTTCAATTTTTTTATAGCTGTGCACAGGGCACTCTATTATTGTAAACAAAGAATAAGATGACGAGCCAAGTTATTATGTAAACATTTTTATATGATATTTTCCGACTCTATTTGTTAGAATCATGGCTGCGCTGGATGGTACAGGAATGAGAAGAAAAAAAAACGTCTACGGTAGACATCCATGATTCTAGGGGCGATTTATCGCTGTAAAATATTTGGGAATTTTCGGGGGGTTAATATTTCATGCTCTGCAGACAGGGACCTGCCGGGTACAGGCCAGGTACCTGACTGGTACCTGGTTGTATTGGTACTCTGTAGGCAGGGGCCTGCCAGGCACAGGCTGGGTCACCTGGCTGGTACCTTGTTGTATTGATACTCTGCAGCCAAGGGCCTGCTGGGTGCAGGCTGGGTCACCTGACTGGTACCTGGATTGTAATCTATAAATAAGGGTGCATGGCATGTGCACGCCCTCTCTCACCACTGCCACCAGCCAGCCCAGACTGTTGTACATGTGTCGGTAGCCATTTTAGTTTTGGGATTAAACCATGTGAGTACAATATTGTGTTTTTCTTGTGTGATACTTTTAGGTACTGAGCCCAACAAGTGATTTGGAAGTAGACTTCAATAACATCAAATTTCTGAGATACACAAACTTTTCAAGTTGGTTCATTTTATAAATGACTGTTGCTAGAATAGGGTGATTCGTTTTCAGTCCAGCAACAGCCAGGAGGCAAGAGAACGAATCACTGTATATAACATAGTTAGTGTGGTTGGATACCTCGATACACTCCAACGCGAGAAGGAGTGCTCAGGCTTCCGCAGTGAAAATCAAGCTCTGATCGGGCAAGCGTACGCCAAATTTTTCCCGTCGGCAGAATGCCGCTGCAGCTACCCGGCTTTGGTCTTTCGAACCATCAGTGTATATGGAGAGGTGGTCTGCAAACTGCCATTGAATCTCTGCATGCAGTCCTTGGTACTCGAGTGGATGTGTCCCAGACTTCCTCAGTTCCGTGAGTCAGAGGATAACCGATGGCGTCCTCAATGACCACGGGGGATGTTCTGGGACTTTGGCATCCTCCAACATGTTCAAATCCATGCCCAAGATCTACAAATGAGGTTTCATTCGGAGCCTCAGTGGCCGGATGTAATTCGGCCTGGCTTCATACCTGGATTTGTCATGTTGCTCGAATAGACAATTGTGTGCAGGATTCAATGCATTAGTTTTTATCTTGACTACATATTGCATGGCCAGTTTGATTCTCCTATTGTTAAGTGATGGTTCATTGGCTTCGATGTAGAGGCTCTGACCCGGTGAGGTGCGGAAGGCCCCAAGGGCCAGGTGCAGTCCACCAATAACCAATAACATAACGTTCTGAAGAGTCGTTACTAGCATGTGTATCACTGAATATTTGAAGGTGTTGAAAGAAGCAATTCAAGTTCACTTCTCACCAAGAAGCTGCACTCAATGAGTGTTTTTTTCGTTCCGTTTATTGCCTGTTCTATTCCAGTATATCTATTTTGCAATGCTATTCTTAGAAGTCAAAGTGAAGGCATTCTGCAGTTGCTCAAAATAGATTAAAACAGACTGAAATCACTTTAATTCTTGATAAAGTATAACAATTTAATATATGAGGAGTTCAGGTGCCAATCCTTGTAAATGCCAATCCAAAAGTTTAATTAAAATAAACGATTTTTACATAAAGGTAATTTTCATTCTCACAAATTCCACTTTTCTTGTGATGAAATGTTTATGGAGCAATGAACAAAAAAATAAGTATATCACAAAATGGAATTTTTGAAGGTTTAATTCAAATGTCTATCTCAATTTTTGGATTGGCATTTATGGGGTGTTGTGCCTGAACTCATATATATTGAGATTACTGTTAGAACAACACAAACTGGTTTCATGGTCAGTATACACAATCTACAACACAACCAGTTAAAGCAACAGATTGAACTTAAAACCAATGATTAGGGGGAGCTGGGGTAGGTGTGGGGGGGGGGGGAAGGTGTGGGGGTGATTCTGTTGATGATACATACTTCATAAGGTGAGCTAATACGTCACTTCCGAGATACCAAAGTTTGTGTCCACTCAGCCCCAGCCCTTCTCATGCTCATGGCTGTGTTATGGTGGGTGAGGGATGTGGGTGGGGGACGGGGGGGGGGGGGCACCCTGCTGCACTCCACTCAGCTATGCATATTTACAGGAAGTGATGCTTCATATTTATGTACGGCATTAACTCGAACAAATACACGGCAATCTAATTCAGAAACTGATGTAAGCAAGAACCCTCCACATATACCAATTATATATATATGTATATCACGGTTACTACTATTAATATAATAACATAGATTATATATATATATAATAATGCACAAATATATTCAGATATACTACTACTAAAATAATAACTTAAATATACATATATATAATAATACAAACATATACTAAAATATACCACTACTAAAATAATAACATAAATATATATATATAATAATACAAAATTATTCAAAAATATACTACTACTAAAATAATAAAATAAATAATAATATATATACGACAAAAATATCTACATTAAAGCGGCATAGTCCGTTGAAAACATCAACATTCCAAAATCAACACAATTATCTAGATTTGATTCTACATATCTAACTTAGATACTGATGCACTTATCAAATATTTGTCACCACATATAATGGAATACAGAGCCAAGTTAATAGAATCTGGTACCGCAGAAGCCTATGGTGTCAGAGTTTTGGCATGCTTGCCAAAAGTAATTTTACATGGCTACACTTGAAATATCTCAATCAAGTTAATGCATTTATCTGAGAAAAATGACAGAAACTGAAAACTATCGGTCTATGCAACCTCTAAGTTACTACTACTAACATAATAATAATAACGTTGGGTGAAATGAGCAGGGGATGCTCATTTGCTGTTATCCCTCGGGGTATGGAGAACAGCAAGGCAGGCACGATGACTTCAGCCAATCACAACCAGCATATCTCCACTCTGATTGGCTGGTCTCCTACCACAACAGCCGATCAAAGCAACTTGCCTCTGCCACTCCTCCTCACACCCCAGTGCCGAACACACAACCACTATGCCATCAGACCAACGGACGCGGTGGCTGAATCGGTAGAGCACATGATTCCCACGCAGAAGGTCAGGAGTTTGAAACCCAGCCGAGTCGAACCAATGATTTACAAGATTGACACTTCTCGCTCCCTAGCCTGGTATTTGGATATGGCAAGAGATATGGCAAAGATATGGCAAGAGTTGGTTTGTCAGTGTCAGGATAATTAAACCAACGCAAGACAAGTACAGTATAAAGTGGCATTTATTCTTACTATTTCGTTGTTACATTTAAGCCATGAGATGTTTGATTTATTAAGATTTCGAGGATTTCAGGCACGTAGCCCTATGAGTGTCAGTTATAGTTGGGCTGGGTGGGACGGCAAATCCAAAGGATAGAACACGTCCTGCCGATCGAAAGGCTCTGGTCGAAGTGTCTATAGAGAAAATGTGTCACATCTCATTATGCAAATTTACAGAAGATGGCGCCACAGTCGGAGCATTATTATTAAGCAGGACACTATAGATGGCGCCACCAGTCGCCTCGATGTTTAGTATATACCTTTTCTTGCGGGTTAAATTACCAATGTTGAAATCAACATCCACAATGTAACTGAGTGGAATATCGGGTCAGCACTATAAAGGGGCAGCACTATAAAGTCGCCATGAGTGCGCACTGTCACATGTCGGTGCCTGTCCTGATATGACCTAAGATGTTGCCAGAATGTAAAACTCCAAAAAAGAAACAGACTACCATTGACCACTCTATCATCAGAGCAACACCGAGGATCTAAGCAATACAAAAGCTATATATTTGGTAGATTCTTTTATACTTTGTAATATTGATCATTATATTGTCATATTATATTTTATTTTCTATATACTATGCTTCGATAATTACTGGCCATTCCAGGGTTAACATGCTATCCATTACACCACCTAGGTTCCTTGATGCAATCATCCTATGCATGCCTACCTGTCTATGTGGCTTCTGCCATACAGGTCAGTGCATACTACTTACTACACGTGTTCTCCCTTATGACAACAATCAAAGTACTCACATATAAGTAAGCATAGAACCAGATATACCGATATGCAACAACCAGATATCATATCATATAGACCCGGGAACCAAAATGTTATATTCATTTGTTCAAGAGTAACATCTATAGGGCGGACTTGTTATATTCATTTGTTCAAGAGTAACATCTATAGGGCAGACTTGTTATATTCATTTGTTCAAGAGTAACATCTATAGGGCGGACTTGTTATATTCATTTGTTCAAGAGTAACATCTATAGGGCGGACTTGTTATATTCATTTGTTCAAGAGTAACATCTATAGGGCGGACTTGTTATATTCATTTGTTCAAGAGTAACATCTATAGGGCGGACTTGTTATATTCATTTGTTCAAGAGTAACATCTATAGGGCAGACTTGTTATATTTATTTGTTCAAGAGTAACGTCTATAGGGCGGACTTGTGTATCATTAAGTGGAGTTATACGATACACAGTACATTTTAAACACAAAGGGGAACCATATCCATTTTGGAATATAGTTCGGACACACACCAAAAGGAGTCAAGTTTCCTGATCTGTGCGGGAGATCTCCATAAAATATAGCAAAATAACCCCCAATCTCCCGATTTCCTGCTTTTAATTTGTAATCTCTCACCAAAGAATCATCGTAGTTTCTTTTTTAAACAAAGGTTTATGTATATCTATAATAAAAAATGCACAATTTAACTGGCCAATTGATAATCCCCCTTATATATATATATATATATATATATATATATATGTATATATATATATATATATAAGGGGGATGGGGTAGACCATGTCAGTTTGGGAATATATCTGGGACACACAACTCACAACAGCCAGCCAACACTTGGGACACTGCTACTATCTTGTCAGGAGGTCTTAGTCGCGGCCACACTGGAGGAGGCCACACTGGTGGAGGCCACACTGGTGGAGGCCACACTGGAGGAGGCCACACTGGTGGAGGCCACACTGGTGGAGGCCACACTGGTGGAGGCCACACTGGAGGAGGAGGCCACACTGGTGGAGGCCATACTGGTGGAAGCCACATTGGTGGAGGCCACACTGGAGGAGGCCGGAACCGCCTGCTCCAGGATGGCATTGACCGCTCTCAGCAGGGAGTACTCCAGCATCAACCGACGCCCGTCGTCATGGTAACCGGGCAGCTCCCCACGGCGCAATTCGGGGCCGACGTCCTGACCGCCACGGCGCCCGCTTGGAGTCGCTGCGTCTGCGGTGATGTCATCATCACTAGACATCACGTGATGCGATGTAGAGGCACCGGCTGCATGACCTTGATCTTTGCTGCGAGGCCATTGTGGGTCCGCGGTGGCGTTCCCTGGAGAGCCACTCGATTCTGATTGGATGGCGTCATAGGCGGCAATTGGGTGATAATTGGGTGGATTGTGGATTGCGACAATGTTGTTCTGCCTCTCCGACACATCCACCAGCAGCGCTGTTCTGCCCGAGGTTTGGGGGTCGACATCCGTGTGGATGGACACTTGCCGATGGAGACTGCCCCTTCTCGAATCTCGGTGGGCCTTTTTGCCACCGCAGCCTCGCTTTGAGTTTGCCGAGGATGCCGGGAAATCTGGACGCGGCGTCTCACCACTGACTCCCGCCAAATCTGAAGCTGGTGCTTGGGTATCCCTGCAGGATGTGGCCAACTCCAACAGTGTTGGCACGAGATCACTTTGCAAGCCTGAGCTGCTTCTCCTTTGTGAAAGTGGTGCGGGTCGTCTTTTGATGTACGGAGAGAAAGTGTAACTGTAAGTGACGTCGTGTGTAGATTTGATGTAGGAATATCGCTGCCCTGGCGTGAACTGCTGTCTGACTGAGGCTTTGAATTCATCCAGTGTTTTCTGTTTCAATAGGAGTTGTCTGAGCGGTTTGGTTTCAGGCTGGACGTGAAACTGACGCAGCTTAGAATGAGCAGGTTGGTCAGTGCCAGCAGGAGCACCACATTTACCCAGCATGCCAAGCGTACCGGGTACACTCTGTGTACATTCAGCAGCTGGGTGTGCACAATTGCTTGGCGTCCTCTCCTTGCGGCACAAACCACGCAAGCAATCATCCAAATTATCAACCTCCTGAGGGACTTGTCGCTCAGTCGGTCTCCTGCCTATAGCGGCAAATGCATGTCTTTTTCTGATACCCTGGGTTTTCTTTGTCAGCCTGCTAATTATTGCATCAAGCATCTGTTGGCCTGAATTGGAATCAACCTGCTCCTGCGTTAATAATACAACACTCTGATCATCTTCTGAGACAGCCCCAGAAGCTCCCGAAGAAGTCTGAGCGGAGAGCCTGAGAGGCTTCTGGCAGTCATGAAGTGTATTCAGTAGCGGGTTTTCGAAAGGCGCTGCCGCTGCTGCCACTGCTGATGGAATCACAGAAGCTGGTAGGGATTCAGTCTGACATCCAACATCGTAGAAATAGATCGGGTCAAAATCTGACAGCTGGGAATTCAATGAAAGTGAAAGAGGATCAGTCTGCGTTGCGGAGTTCGTCACTTGGGCAGGCTTCTGCTCCGTTTGTGTCGCGATGGTGATGCTTGTCAATGCGCACCTGACAACGGGTTCGAACTGTATGCCAACATCTGATATGAAAACAAACTCTGGGAGGGAATCCACGGAAACAGCAGCAGCAGCAGTGTCGGACTGTTGAAACGGAGAAAGCAAAGGAGATAAAGTTCCATCGTCCGCCTGGATACTATGATCTTCAAGTTCAAGGATAGGAATATGAGGATCGTCAACAAGGGGATGTTTTTCCTGCTTGTCATCCTGCTCGTCCGCTTCGGATTCCTGCTTCGTGTCAGATGATATGAACCTAACTATGGGTGACAGCTGTCCGTCAGAAGCTTCCACACCCCGGTCCTGCACTGTCGGGTTCAAATCGGGACAAGTTTGGTTGTCGCTGGATGACTTCAATGCTAACCCTGATTGGTCATTTCCATAGCCTTCACCAACTGTATCAGAAGCGCCATCTACCAGCACTTCCAAGCCAGAACTGATATCCACGGCATCCAGTGCACTTAGTCCTGTCTCTGTCTGGACTGAAATTCTGGGCGAAGTCAAAGACGAAAGCTCAGCTGAATCGACGGCAGTTGTCCGAGTTGCCAAGAGTTTGGCTTCAACGTAAGCCATTGGTGACACAGATGCTGTGGACGATGCAGCAAAGCTGGGATGAGGAGGTGCGAAAAACTGGTTCGGAGAATGGCTGCTAATTGTCAAACAAGATCTACTTGAATTACACCCAGAGGCATTTTCACTGTCGCTCAGCACTGACGTCACCAGGGATGGCTTGGCTAGAAGCAGACGCAAGTTGCTGCTACGCGAATGAAACAGCTTCTCCAACTCCTGATTCCGTGTTCCAGATTCCGTTATCTCCACCAACTCTAAGCTGCTGGGTGACTGCGGAAACTGTGTCAGCGATGGACTGACACCACCGGACGGACAAGCCGAACTCGCTAAATAAAACTCATTCTCTGGCATGTCTTCTCTAGTCACGTGACTACTGCGGCTGCTACTTCCATCCCCTGACACTTTGGCGAAATTGCCCTCCCCTGACAATTGCCGCACCCCGGCTTGTGCCTTCGGCGGATGCGCATCATCTCCGCTGGTTAGAACCACCAGCTCCCCGCTTTGTTCCTGTTCATCATGCCGTTCAGAAGAGCTCACCTTGTCAGTTGCAAACTCTCCTCCTCCCTTCTCTTCGTCAAGGCATTGCCTTCTGTTCCTGACCTCGTCTACTTCGTCCAGGGACTCCATGCGGGAGGGCAGTGAGTGAAAAGCACCTGAGACAAACTGTCTTCTGCGTCTGTCCCTGTCAAAGTTAACCCGCTCCAATGCACCCATTCGCTTCTTCCTCAGCGCAGGCACCAAATCGCGCTTGTAGTCACGTTGTCGCAGTAAATCTGTTTTCTGTTTTGTGAGTTTGACACCGGCATCACCATCAGCAGCAGTAGTATTAGCATCAGCATCAGTAGAATCAACAGCAACAACATCATCAGCATTAGCATCATCAGCACCAGCATCATCATCATCAGCATCCGCAGCATCAGGATCATCAGCATCAGCAGCATCAGCATCAGCATCAGCATCAGTAGCAGCACCGCAGGTACTTTCAGACTCACAGGCCTCTCTGTGTTTTCTCAACACGGCAGCCGCCCACTGCGCTTTGAACCTGTGAGATTTCAAGAAGCCGTGACAAGGTTTTCCCACCAGGTGGCCCACATGCTTCATGACCCTGCCGCATCTGGGCGACACCCTCGGACTTACCGGGCCGGCTCGGGCAGCAGCAGCCTCCTTACCCAGATCACCTGCTCGCAGTCCCCCGGCGTCCTGCCCCTGCAGGTGGAGGTGGGGGTGGAGAATCTGCTCGTGCCTTGCCTTATTCTTGACGATCGTCCGGAACCAGTCGTTGGCGAATCTCTCCGGTATGAAGCATTCCGCCATGCAGAAGCCCAGATTGAGGAGGATGTCTTCGGCCGGCGCATTGAGGTAGACGCTGTCATGCGCATCCGGTGAAGCGCAGTAAGAGGTACTACTTCCGGGGCTGTCAGTAAACGCTGGCCGTCTGCTGCTGCTGACGCCATCCGGCCGCGGACTCCTCTCAGCTTCACTCCACCACTCCTGGTGGCGCCACCTCGCGTCGGTCTCGGAGGACGGCCGCTGCACCGGTCCGTCACGTGACCCGGTCGCCACCGAGCTGCCCGAGCGACCCCAGCTGCTAGTCGAGGTGGTAGCAGTGTCTGAGTTCTGATTGGTTGCTTGATGCTTGCGCCGCAGCAACTGCTCCTCCGCCAAGTCCAAGTCGCGCCGTCGCCACTGGTCACGTGCACGGGCGCACGCGCGGCCGACTTGTGGGCTGTCGTTGTTCCCTGGCGCCCCCTGGTGTGTGTTTCCCCACGGGACAGAGCCCCGTTCGTCCCGTGTGCGGGACTGCACCGCCGCCACCACCGCTGGTGCTGCCATCCCGCAGCGGGTTCTGTGCAGGCGATGCAGGAGGCCAATGGCGTTCGACTGGAACTGGGCTTTGTTGAGAGGGCATGCATCGACAACCGGCGCCGCGTCTCCTTGCAGCCCGCTTAGGTCGAAGCTCTCCACTTCCTCGAACATGGAGTCGCTGCTGGTGCATGAAGACATGGCAGTTTCCCAGACGTGGAAGGCGTCGAAGGTCAAGGACAGACGCGCACTCGGCGAAGATGGTGCCCGACGTAGAACGCGTTGAAGGTCAAGGACGCACACTTGGCGAATGCCATTCCTGACGTAAAACGTGTTGAAAGTCAAGGACGTGCACTTGGCGAAGATGGTGCTTGGCATAGAATGCACTGAAGGTCAAGGATGCACAATCGCTGAAGGTGGTGTCCAATATAGAACACATTGAAGGTCAAGGATGCACACTTGGTAAAGGCAGTGCTTGACATAGAACACATTGAAGGTCAAGGACGCATACTCGACAAAGGCAGTGCTTGACGTACAACACCGTTGAAGGTCAAGGAGGTAAACTCGGCAAAGGTGGTGCCTAACATAGAACACGTTGAAGGTCAAGGAAGTACACTTGGCGAAAGCCTGCACCCCCGACCCCCACCCCTCCGAGCACGACTCGCCGCCCGCCCCGTGACTAAGCAATTTGTTGCTGTGGGACGGTGTGCTAGTCCATCATGGAGGCTAGATAGGACGTGGCATTGTGTGGCGTGGCGTGGCGTGGTGTGGTGTGGTGTGGTGTGGTGTGGTGCGCTGTGGTGTGGTGGGGTGGTTTGGTGTGGTGTGGCGTGGTGTGATGTGGCGTGGTGTGGAGTGGCGTGGCGTGGTGTGGTGTGGTGTGGTGTGGTGTAGTGTGGTGTGATGGGGTGTGGTGTGATGTAGTGTGATGTGGTGTGATGTGGTGTGATGTAGTGAGGTGTGGCGTGATGTGGCGCGGTGTGGTGTGGGGTGGTGTTGTGTGATGTGGTGTGGCGTGGTGTGGCGAGCTGTGGTGTGGTGTGGGTGGTGTGGGGTGGTGTGGGGTGGTATGGGGTGGTGGGATATGATGTGATATGGTGTGGCGTGGCGTGGTGTGGTGTGGCGTGGCGTGGTGTGGTGTGGCGTGGCGTGGTGTGGTGTGGCGTGGTGAGTTGTGGTGTGATGTGGTGTGGTGTGATGTGATGTGATGTGGAGTGGTGTGGTGTGGGGTGGTACTGTCCCTACGCTGCTCGCCAGACTTCTGTCAGGTGCGATTTGTGCTGACACGGTTCTACCTGGGTGAGGGAGGGGAGGGGAAGGGATGGGGGGGGGGGGGGGGGGAGAAAGGTTGGGAGGGGAAGGGAGGCGGGTAGGAGGGGGGAGGGAGGCGGTGGAAGCAGGGAGGGGGAAGGGAGGGAGGGAGGGAGAATGGAGGGGGAAGGAGGGAAGGGGGGGGGGGCGGAGAGGGAGGGGGAAGGGAGAGGGAAGGAGGGAAGGGGGGAGGGGGCGAGAGGGAGGGGGAAGGAGGGAAGGGGGGGAGGGGCGGGAGTGGGAGTTCCTCTCACCCACTGCGCATTGTCCACCTGTTTGCAACTATCCCTCCAGGTGTCGCTCTGAGTGGGTCCAAAGTCTGACTGGCTCAGGCACAGAGAGGGGGGGGGGGGGTTCCTGGATGGAGCCAGCATGCACATCCTCCCCCTCCGCGCATCCACACCCACACACACCCACACCCACACCCACACATACACTCACACTGACAATGGTGTTCTCTGTGGCGGAGTGGTTAGAGTGTCTGACCTTTTTCTAGGTCGGACTCCTAATCTGAAGGGTGGTGGTTCGATTCCCCATGCCCCCCACCTCTGCCACTTTGGATTTCCACCGCTGTGTATAACTTACAGCAACATCAAAGGCCAGTTGCTCTCATACCATGTCTATGTGGTATGGGAGGTTAAAAATCCCTTGGGTCGACAAAAGTGTAGACTCAGGCTTTCTATCAACAAACTGTCTAATGGTGAAAACAAGTCTATGCAGACTTATCCATGATAGGCAGTATAAATCTTCAAGAAAAAGAAAATCAAAGAAAATCACAACCACACTCACACACTCACATGTACATGCACACTTATAAGCCCATACACTCATAGTCAGACCCACACTAACACTTATAATCCTACCTCAAACCTAGTAACGAGCTCACACCCACACTCACACTCACAACCACACTCATGCTAATATTTACACTCACAACCACACTCACACTCATACTCACAACCAAACTTATATTAATACTCACATTCACAACCAAACTCATACTAACACTCACACTCACAACCAAACTCATACTAATACTCACACTCACAACCACACTCATACTATCCTCGCACTCACAACCACACTGACATTCACACTCAGACTTCCACTCACACTCACACACTCATATGGCCGAATGAGTTGAGTGTCTGTCCCCCTTTTTGGTAGGTCGTGGGATTCGAACCCATGGGTTCGAACCCTGGTCGAGTCAAACCAATGACATAACAAATTATATTTGTCGCTTCCTAGCCAGGCACTCAGCATTATTAGGATAGGGCAAGGAGCAGTGGAATGAGGAAAACCAATCGTCCGAGATTGAAATTCCCCCCGCTTAATTGACTAATGTACCAAAAAGAAATATCCACATTCACCCTTCCATTCACACTCACACACTCACACCCACACCCACGCCCATATTCACACTCACACCCACCCTCTTCTCTCAGATATGGCCGAGTAATATAATGTAATGACAACCTTATGATACTTTACACAACGTAAAAAAACCCAACTTAGCCATATTTGACGCCCCATAGGATTTAGTGTCGGACGTTGCCGTAGGTGGCGCCACTAGAGAGACAGCCTGCAGGACAGTGAACAGTGGGGAGCAGCAGAGCGGAAGGAGGGCACGGTGGTGTTAGGAGCATATTCATTTAAAATCTCCGCAGCAAGGGACAGTGTTAGCTAGATGTGAAGACAGAGAAGGGAGGAGATGTCATGCCATCGGTAGTTTCGTATGCAGGAAATTTATATCAGCAAAGAGCGAAGTGTGTTGGAATCGAACCTTCCGATGTGTAGCCTATACTCGCATCACACACAATGAGCCCGCGCTGTAGCAAGTCAGTACCTATCCTGATCTTAGCGGTTGCTAGGATGCTAAACATCAACAAACAAATAAACGATTATATGTTAGCTGTGTGCTTGACCTCCTTCTGAAAGAAGTGGCTACTACATAGTTGAGACGAACCAGATTGAAAAAAAAATCAATGTAGCCTGATTTGATTAACTCAATTTCCCGATATTTTTTTAAGCGTGCATTCAAATAGAGAGAACCTTGTGATATTAATTGAAATTGGATGCCTTCAACATGCAACCTCATACTAAGATCAAGAGGCATGCTATATGTAAATTCTCATTTATCTTCTTACGCTAGTGTTAGTACAAAGTTACATGCAAAAATAACATGCAATACTTACAAGCTGCTGAAAACCATAAATAAAGACAGCTTTGTAATGAAATCGTAGCCATTAATTAATTTAATTGGAGTTTAATTATGATGACCTAATTAATTTCAAAAAACAAAAATTTAAATAAAGTGTGTGGAATTAAACAATTAACCACAAAACGATGTAGATATTGTGGCAGCACATCGATTTTTATCATCGGCTATTGGACGTCAAATTAACGACCCCCAGCACAAAAAGTAAACATAGGCTATTGGTGGGGGTCATACAGTGGTGAAACATATCTGAAACATAACATAACCATGATTACCTTTCAAACAGGTCACCCCTCCCACCACCACCATGTGCTTGCATTGGGGGGTGGGGGGCTGGGGTGAACAGAGGTAGGCGGGGGTCCAACAGCCCTGAGCTACCCTCACGACTGCCACTCCCACATCCACCAACCAATCACACCACACAACCTCCACAACCAAGCCAACATCGTCAGCCTAGAGGAGGAAGGGAGGTACTCCCTTCCTCCCAATCTGGCAACCTGCTGCTATTGGCCACTCCTTATCTCTCAGCTGATCACATCACAACTTTTCTCGTCCCACCCTCCACACCTCCGGATGATTTAGTGAACACATAATAATACACCAATCAGACAAATAAGCTGTTAAAACCTAAATATATATATTAATGTGAATGATTGAACATTGATTGTTAATGATCTTGCTATTTGCTTATTTATTTGAAACACATGTATGGTCTGTGTGCTTGCCTGTATGATGTACTGATGCTTGGATCTGGTTGTACTAACGCTTTTATCTAGATGTACTGACGCTTGTATCTGATTGTATTAAAGCATTTACCAGGTTGTATTGACACTTGTATCTCGTTTTAATGCCACTTGAGTCTGATTACATTGATGCTTGTATCTGGTTGTAATGATGCTTGAGTCTGATTATATTGATCCTTGTATCTGGTTGTATAGGCGCTTGTATCTGGTTGTAATTATGCTTGAGTCTGGTTATATTGATGCTTGTTTCTGGTTGTATTCATGCTTTTATCTGATTGTAACGAGGCTTGAGTCTGATTATATTGATGCTTGTATCTGTTTGTATTCACACTTGTATCTGATTGTAATTGCTCTTTATCTGGTTGTACTGATGCTTGTATCTGGTTGTACTGATGCTTGTATCTGGTTGTAATGTCACTTGTATCTGGTTGTAATGACACTGAAGTCTGATTATATTGCTGCTTGTATCTGGTTGTGTTCATGTTTGTATCTGGTTGCATTGATGCTTGTATCTGGTTGTAATGACACTTTTATCTGGTTGCAGTGATGCTTGAATCTGATTATATTGATGCATGTATCTGGTAATATTGACGCTTGCATCCAACTGTTCTGTTCATTGTACCTATACATTCAGACACCTGTATTATGTGTGCGCATCTATCCAGTTATAGTGACGTTGACATTGAACTGTTCTGTTCATTGAACCTATACATTCAGACACCTGTATTATGTGCGTGGATCTATCCAGTTATATTGATGTTGACATTGAACTGTTCTGTTCATTGTACCTATATATTCTGACACCTGTATTATGGGTGCGCATCTATCCAGTTATATTGATGTTGACATTGAACTGTTCTGTTCATTGTACCAATATATTCTGACACCTGTATTATGTGTACACCCTTCTATCTGGTTGTATTGACGCTGACATTCAACTTTTCTTTTCATTGTACCTATATGTTCTGACACCTGTAATATATGTGTGCATCTATCCGGTTGTATTGATGCTGACATTCAACTGTTCTGTTCTGTTCTATTTCTATCTGGTTGTATTGATTCTGACATTCAACTGTTCTGTTCTGTTCTATCGCTATCTGGTTGTATTGATTCTGACATTCAACTGTTCTGTTCTATCGCTATCTGGTTGTATTGATGCTGACATTCAACTGTTCTGTTCATTGTACCTATACATTCTGACACCTGTATTATGCATGTACACATCTATCTAATTCTAGTGACGCCTGTATTCGGCTGTACTGCTGTTTGTGGCTGGCATGTGTTCTGGTGCCTGTAGACTGTTTAAATTAACGCTTGTTCCTGGTTAGTTGGTTGGTTGTTGAAGTTTTACGTACTGGCAACATGGGAGGTCATATCAGGACGGGTACCGACTTGTGACAGTGCGCACTCTGTCACATTATCCTGACACTGAGCCAACCATTCCTTGCCCTATTCCACTAATGTCGCGTGCCTGGCTAGGAAGTTACAAGCATCAATTTTCTAGGTCATTGGTTTGACTTGACCTGGAATTGAACTTCCGACCTTCCACATGGTAGGCCGGCGCTCTACCGATTCGGCCACCTCGTCCGGTCTTGCTGCTGGGAGGCACACATCAACAATTGTGTTCACCGACAACACGGGGTGGCCGAATGAGTTGAGCGTCCGTCTCCCGATTTGGTAGATTGTGGGGTTCAAACCCTGGTTGCGTCAAACCAATGACCTAAAAATTGATACTTGTCGCCTCCTAGCTTGGCGCTCGGCATTAATAGGATATGGCAAGAAGTGGTTGGCTCAGCATCAGAATAATGTGACTAAGTGGCATATCAGGCCATGTAGCTGACAGCCTGGTCTCCCAGAGGGGAAGCACTATAAAGTCACCATAAGCGCGCACTGTCACAAATCGGTACCCATCTTGATATTACCTTAGATGTTGCCAGGATGTAAAACTCCAACAACCAACCAACCTTGTGTCCACCGAGTGCTACCATGGTTCGAAATATAACATTCCACCGTAAGTGGCGCTTATGCAATATGCGTGGCTTTTCCGCTCTGCCACCTGGGGCGGCTTGGTGCAGTAGTGGGCAAATGCTACATATACACTATTAGTACTAATAGGAATACAAATGCGCTACTGAAATCAGGATTACCCCGCCCTTCTTTTGCATGGCATACTCATAGCTCAGGACTTCAACAATCACTGGCCTCTCGTTCTGGTAGGTCGTGGGGTTCGAACCCCAGATGAGTCAAACCTTGAAAATTGATACTTGTCTCTACCTAGTCTGGTGCTCGGCATTACCAGGATAGGACAAGGAGCGGTGGAATGAGGAAGACCAATTGTCCGCGATTGAACTTAGTTCGATGAATAAAAATTACATTAAAAAAAAAAATGTTGCTGGATGTGCTTCGATGATGGTGTATTGAGATACCCTCAAGAAGGTTCTATTCCATAGAGTGAACTAAGAAGTAACAAGTCAGGGTTAATCGTCTGTCTCAACTATGCTTTGTTCATAGTCTAACCCCTCATTTTCGAAGACCAATGTCGATAATTTCTTGGCAAGGCATAGAACAAATAGGGTGTGGAAGTAGGTGTTAGAAAAGACAATGTACGACAAAGTGCTTTCATACAGTGGTGCCATCCCATGGCAAGTAGGGTGCACATTAAATGGCAATGAAAATGTTATATTTACACAATGTAAATATCTGTCTCGTACACTAGTTTAGTTTCCTCACCGATTCAGTGGAAATTTCTTTTCAATATACCATAAACAATAATATTGTTTTCATTATTAATATTAGGAGACACTGGGAGATGGTGTCGCCAGCACCATGACCTAATTTCACACTCAGTCGCATTATCCTGATTCTGAACCAACCAGTCCTTGCCCTATCCTAGTAATGCTAAGTGCCAAGCTCGGTAGTGACAAGTATCAATTGTGTAAGTCATTGGTTTGACTCGGCCATGATTCCAACGTGCGACTTTCTGGACAGGAAGCCTAAGCTCTTACTGATTCGGCCACCGCGTTCAGTGAAACGAAAAGAAGGCAGAAACCATTGTGTATATGGCAAACTGTTAGTATCACGCCACTGTTCGTCACTATGGTTACCGTGTGAATGCAACGCCGCGTCCGAGGATTCACGTGTACGGGGGTCTCTACTTCAATTGCATGGGGTTCAATAATTGATGGTTGGGGATTGTTGTTGACTTTCCATTCCCCCCCAAACACCTAATAAAGTCCACTTCAAATCATGCAGGTTAGCCATGTTTCGATGCACATGTATCTGACCTATATTAATGCATGTACAACCGTACACCAAAAGTTGCATGGTCCGATAAAAACATCAAATTTGGAAAACCAAAACAATTTTCTAGATTTGATCCTATATATATAATTTAAATACTGATGCACTTATTAAGCATGTGTTGCCACATAGAAGGGAATGCTGAGTCAATCTAATAGAATATATTCCTGCTGAAGCACATGGTGCCAGAGTGTTGGCATGCTTGCCAAAATTAATCTTGCAGGTTTGAACTTCAATTATCTCCAAATCTAGCCATTTAAAATAAAATTTACTTCAAACTAAAGTACGATAGATTATAAACATTAACTTAATATATCTATCTTAGAAAATGACAGAACCTCAAAACTATTGGACTATGAAACTTTAAGACTCACATTGAATTTTATCTGAATACATCGCCAGAATGAACATACTGATTCATTCTCACCCTCAAATAACCACCTAGTCACATTGTCAATAGCTTTAATGCATTCCTCGACCCTGAGGAAAATACATTGGCCACATTTACCATTAAGCAACCCATATGTATGTATGTATATATCGACATGTGTTAGCACACTATTATTGTATGCAGGTATTGCAGGTATAGCAATACCTCAGGGAGTTTGACGCCCCTGCCTTGCAGAGTTGTAAACCACTGCCTTGTGGTACAGGTTCTTGACAGAACCGAAGGCTAAGGGAGCAAACCCTAAACAGAAAACCATGTCACTGTGGCAGCATTAAGGGCGGTTGATGTATGGAACTCCCAACATCTGCTGACCAGCCACTGCAGGGACAAATAGTTTTGCGCCTGTCTTGACATGTTCTTGCCGGTGTGAAACCTCTATTTGCTCCCTGAGAGAGTGCCGCTGGTAACTTGCAAAATCCAGCAGCACTTCAACACCTTTGCAGGCAGCTTTCATGAAATGACATTAAGACCGACTCATGGACGCAACTCTCACAGCAGAGAGCTAAATGGAGAGCGGCAGTCAAGTAATGAAAGCAGTCTTTGTCGCATCGCGACCGACAGCATGATGATGATGATGATGACCCTGGACATGTATATTTTGACACCTATTCACCTTTTAAGTGACTTGCAATCCGTGATATTGCCATTCTGCATGATTTCATTTCAAATAACTCAAAATTTGGCGATTTATGATAAAGTCATTATAAGCCAAAGTCACAACAATCACCCTAATATATTTACCTAACAAAGATAACTCTAAACCACTGAACTATACAGCCTTAAATTGAACCCTTAGTTGCTAAAAATAAATTAAATAAATTCAACATCATTTATATCGTGCGAAAACGCCATCAGCCTGGCACAGAGAATCATGTTCATGTCCTACTTACAAGACTTAGAGGCAGCCCTAATTAAAGTTGCATAGTCCGATGGTTTTGAATTTCTGAAATTTGTCTGAGATAAATATATTTAATTGGTTGTTATAACCTACCTTACTTTAGTTCGAAGTAACTTTCATTTTGAATGGCTAACTTTTGAGATATTTGAAGTCCAAATATCCTAAATTGATTTTGGCAAGCATGCCAAAACTCTCACCATAGGCTTATGAAGTAACATGTTCTGTTAAATTGACTCAGTATGCCCTTCTATGTGGCAACACATATTTAATAAGTGCACCAATATCTAAGTTAGATATGTAGAATGAAATCTAGGTGAATGTTTTTGTTTTGAAAATTTGATACTTCATCAGACTATGCAGCTTTCAACTTGTAGAGCCCAACTAAAAAACACACTACCACCCAGTTAAACTGGTTGGTTGGTTGTTGGACTTTTACTTCCTGGCAACATCTAGGGTCATATCAGGACGAGTACTGACTTTTGACTGCGCACTCATGGCGACTTTATAGTGCTGCCTTATTGGGAAATCAGGCCGCTGACACCATGATCCAATATCCCACTCAGTCGCATTATCCTGACACTGAGCAAACCAGTCCTTCCTCTATCCTATTAATGCTGAGTGCCAGGCTAGGAAGTGATAAGTATCAATTTTATAAGTCCTTGCTTTGACTCGACCGGGAACCGAACTCCCGATCCCCTGCACTCGAGGCCCGCACATTACCAAGTCGGCCACCACGCTCAGTCCCAGTTATACAGTGCATGCTTAGGATTAAGGAGACCATGAGGCAAAGCCAGCCAGAATCATGTGTTCAAATCAAATCTAAACTTTGTTATTTCATTTGTATCCACATGAATTGACAGCGCATATTAAAGCTGCCTGGTCCGATAAAAGCATCAACTTATCCAAACCAAACCTCTTAGCAAGATTTGATTCTACATATCCAACTTAGATACCTGGGCACTCTTTAATCATTTGTTGCTGCATTTAACTTTAGAAAGAAGCATTAAGTCAATCTGACAGAACCTTTTACTGCTGTAGCTTATGGTGTCCAGCATTTTGGTGTGCACACTAAAAGTCTGTTCAGCTGAATAAACATTTTAACCAAAAAAAAGAGTAAGTTATATTGTGTGTTTCTCCAAATGTTTATATCTATGATACACATATAGAGATAAGTAGCATTTTGGTATGCTCACTAACAATTTGTTTAGCTGAATAAACATTTTAACCAAAAAAAAGAGTAAGTTATATTGTATGTTTATCCAAATATATATTTCTATGAAACACATAGAGAGATATTACTAAATATTCACTGAACACTATCTTGGAATTAAAATTGAGTCGCTCAGCACCGAAGAACAAATCCACCACAGTAAAATAATAGTGTCGTGGGAGTGATGGGAAATGGGAAATATTGCGCCTAGAGTGGGACTCGAAGCCACATCTCTTTGCATCTCGGGCCAGTATGCTAACCATTACACCACCTAGGCTCCCTGATGTCACCACACTACCCACGCCTACCTGTCTATGCGGCTCCTTGCCTGAGAGGTCAGTGCAGACTACTACACTAGTAAGCCAGCAAAAATGCCAACAGAATTGCAAGAATGTTGAAAAGAAATGAAGAAAAGAAGAATAACTAGCAACAATAATAAAAAGCTAAAACAGCAAAAATATGCTCTCTGTGGATAACCCCTAATAACGTGTGTCCGGGAAACAGTTCCAAGTAGCACCTCGCTGCCAGGAAGCAGTTGAGAGCAAACCCTCCCCATCAGCCCGTTGCCATAGCAACTCATTGTTGTGTGCGCAATAACAGAAGAAAGGAAAAAAAACCGACAAAAACAGTTTCGAGATCACTCCCTCGATGTAATGCCAAATATTAAAATCCACCCAAAAGGCTTAGTATTAAAAATGTTTAAAATACCACACACAAAAAAACAGCCCCGAATTATCCACGCATTGATCGATCTCCGCCGGAAGAAAGTAAATATAGTGTGATAGTGACCACTGAGGTGGAGTAATGTGACCTACTTAACTGACTGTGTGTTTGTTGGCCGGTGGGGGGGGGGGGGGGGGGTTCCAAGGCGTTTAACGGTACCTTTCTCATGGTTAGTTAATGGTTTGTGTTGGCACTGTTTGCCCGATGGGTGTATGCATAGGTATACATATATATACTGTAAAAACCATTATACGAGTATAATTATGCCGGAAGGTTCCATCTACCCCTGTCCTCCTTCCTCGGGTATCGGCTGGAGGGGCCTATATTAAAGTAATCAGCAGAGAATAAGGGGTGTATGGAAGTGAATGGACAAAGACACCGAGAAACTCTGTGGACTATTCTTTATTTACATACGGTACATATAAGAACTTATATAGCATATATATATATACATCCACAACATATATATATATATATATATATATATATATATATATATATATATATATATATACATGTAGTGTGGAGCAGCAGTATATGGTGTATAAGAATTATAGGAGTATAAAACCTGGAAGTTGTCTGTCTCACTCTATCCGATCTGCATTGCCTTCTCACTCAACTACGACTGGTGGCGCCACCACCGTGCGCCGACCTCACTAACCACTTGCCACTCTATGTCTTCCTTACCTGGCTGGCCACGTGAGCTGATGTCCGGTAAGTACCAGCTGGCCCGACTGTAGGTCACATGTCCCGGATTCAGGAACTGCCAAGGGCGGAACCGGAAGTATCAAGCCGCGGGTTCCCAGGGTCCACTCGCCGGCAGCCCCGGCGATAGGCCGCGCCTCCGCCGCGGCCGGTTCCCGTCCCGGCCCCGCTCCGCCCACCTCCCGCTCCGTATCCCCGGCCTCTCCCCACAGCTCGGCCCGGCCCCACAGTCCCTTGACGACAACCGGGGCGTACTCCGGACCGAGGCCCTGCGACCAATGGGGTACCTGAAGTGGGCACTGTCCGGGGCTCGCGCGCCGCATCGCGTGGGTTGCTCGAGTCGGGAGGAGTGTCTGTCTGTCGGTCAGTCGCCGCTGCCTCGTCGGTGTCTCCGGTGTCTCGGGAAGAAGTAGTACACCCTGCGGAGATATAGGGGGCTGCGGTCGCACTGCTCCAGGAGGTCCAACAAGCTGACCGAGGACTCCTCACTGGAGGAATGGTGCAGCGCGTACCCGTGTGTGGGCTGAGTTGTGGTGGCGGTGGTGGTGAGGGTAGTAGTGATGTTGGTGGTGGTGGTGAGGGTGGTGGTGGTGAGGATAGTAGTAATGTTGGTGGTGGTGGTGAGGGTGGTGGTGGTGAGGATAGTAGTAATGTTGGTGGTGGTGGTGACGGTGGTGGTGGTGGTGAGGGTAGTAGTGATGTTGGTGGTGGTGGTGAGGGTGGTGGTGGTGGTGAGGGTAATAGTAATGTTGGTGGTGAGGGTGGTGGCGGTGGTGAGGGTAATAGTAATGTTGGTGGTGGTGGTGAGGGTGGTGGTGGTGGTGAGGGTAATAGTAATGTTGGTGGTGAGAATGGTGGTGGTGGTGAGGGCAATAGCAATGTTGGTGGTGGTGGTGATGGTGGTGGTGGTGGTGAGGGTAGTAGTGGTGGTGGTAAGGGTGGTGGTGGTGGTGAGGATAGTAGTAATGTTGGTGGTGGTGGTGAGGGTGGTGAGGGTGGTGGTGGTGGTGAGGGTAGTAGTAATGTTGGTGGTGGTGGTGAGGGTGGTGGTGGTGGTGAGCGTAGTAGTGGTGGTGGTGAGGGTGGTGGTGGTGGTGAGATTGGTAGTGGTGATGATGGTGAAGGTTGTGGTGGGGTTGGTGATTGTTGTAGTGGTGGTGGTGAGGGTGGTGGTGGTGGTGAGGGTGGTGGTGGTGGTGGTGAGGGTGGTGGTGGTGGTGGTGAGGGTGGTGGTGGTGGTGAGGGTGGTAGTGGTGGTGGTGAGGGTGGTGGTGGTGAGGGTAATAGTAATGTTGTTGGTGGTGGTGAGGGTGATGGTGGTGGTGAGGGTGGTAGTGGTGGTGGTGAGGGTGGTGGTGGTGGTGAGGGTAGTAGTGGTGGTGGTGAGGGTGGTGGTGGTGGTGAGGGTAGTAGTGGTGGTGGTGAGGGAGGTGGTGGTGGTGAGGGTGGTGGTGGTAGTGAGGGTAGTAGTACTGGTGGTGGTGAGGGTGGTGGTGGTGGTGAGGGTAGTAGTGGTGGTGGTGAGGGTGGTGGTGGTGGTGAGGGTAGTAGTGGTGGTGGTGAGGGTGGTGGTGGTAGTGAGGGTAGTAGTAATGTTGGTGGTGATGGTGGTTGGGAGCCGCCGGCTCCAGTGCGCCTCTCCACACCTCGTTGGTGCCGGGCGCAGACGGCAACTGAAGCATGTCGGCAATGGACACGGTTCGGTGCGTCCGAGCCGTGCTGTTAGAGCAAACTCGGCGGCACTGCGTAGCCATGGCAACATACATAGCCAGGGTGATGCGCGTTATAACTTCTAGGGTGGTTGCGGTGGAAACACATACAATGCTAAATCTGATTAAAGTTCGCCTCATATTAGGCAATAATTTGATATGAGCACTAGTAGTAGCACTGTTCAGTAGTGGATTTGTGGAAGTCATGGAAATCGCGTCTGGTTTGTCTCCCACTCTCACCCCTGGCTCCTCGTCGTGATATCGGTTGATATTGATAATTCCACCAAATGTCCTCCATTCTAAGTGTCGTGAAAGTGTGGCGAATGTCGTGTGGTGTGCGGACTTCGGGGTACATCTCACTCCCCACCCTATCCTTCACTATACATCCTACACGTTATGCTCACTTTGGTTCTACAACCACATACCTCCAACCAAACTGGATAGGATTCCTGCAATCCATTTTTTTCGAATCTAGATTGCAGTGACATTGTCAAAGCAAATATTTTACATGAGATAAAATACCGCCTTCTGTATCATGGCGTAATGTGTATTCACCACCGACCGACCAAACCTTCTGTGGTGTAAGCTATAACTGTGACCCAGCATGCTGGGTCTCGGCTTCAGTCCTTTCTGAGGGACCAGCGAAACATATTTGTTTTGGCAACTGACGAGATTGTCCTGCTGCTGACATTCAGGCCTTTAAAGTTGCATATTCTGATGGTTTTGGATATCTGCTATTTTCTGAGATAAATATATTATATTTATTGCTATAATCTACTTTACTTTACTTTAAAGTCATTGTATTATGTCAAATGACTACCTTTGGAGATATTTGAAGTATTATTTAACTCCTACATTTAAATGAACAAGACAAATGACGGTTTGGATGAGAAGTTCTCTGGCTGGCACCTACGAAAAGGTCCTTACCCATTTATTATAAAGTCAAAATTTGAACGACAAGTAGTGAGCAGCAGCGCAAAACTAGTGCATACTGGTTGTAGCGCTCTCCGGGGCCGAATGGATGCAGCCAAGTGGTGGGCCAGGTAGTATTATGTAATGCGCTATTCCACCAGACAGGGTGGTAGGGAGCAAAAGAAGACAGCAGAATAATTAGTTGTGAAGGGAGTGCATTGAGCACTGCCCCAGTCAGTTGTAAGACCTACACATTTTATGAACATTTGCTGACAAGTAGACACATTTGCAATCCCAAAGTTGGTAGCCTAAACAGTGGCTCTTAGATATACATTGGGTATTATCCCGATTTAGATAATAGCCTCCTTCGTCCTAGAATAATACTGTCGTGGGGGGTGATGAAAATTGGAAATATTGCGCCTAGAGTGGGACTCAAACCCACATCTCTTTGCACTCTGGGCCAGAGTGTTAACCATTACACCACCTAGGCTCCCTGATATCACCACACTACCCATGCCTAGCTGTCTATGCAGCTCCTTGCCTGAGGGGACAGTGCAGACCACTACACTCCTCCCCCTGGAATTGTAAGTCTTTTAATACTTACAATTACATACATACAGGCAATGCACTAACACATACATACACAGGGTAGGTTCAACAACCATACAGCGCAAAGCTTGTACAGGATCATGGTCATGACAACCAGTGTCGTGGGGGGTGATGAAAATGGGAAATATTGCGCCTAGAGCAGGACTCGAACCCACATCTCTTTGCACTCCGGGCCAGTGTGCTAACCATTACACCACCTAGGCTCCCTGATTTCACCACACTACCCACGCCTACCTGTCTATGCGGCTCCTTGCCTAAGGGGTCAGTGCAAACCACTACAATACTCTCATAATTAATTTTACAACATGTAAACATGCTAAATTAATTTTGGTATGCACGTCAAAACTCTGATAGCATAGGTTTCAGTATTAACAGCTTCTATCAAATTGTCTTATGATACAGCTGAATAAATGCACCAGTACCTAAATTAGATATGTAGGATCAAATATAGGAGAGTGTTTTGGTTTTGAAAATGTTGATACCTTCATCGGGCTATGCAGCTTTAAAGTTGCAAAGTCCGATGAAAACATCAATTTTTCAAAACCAAAGCATCAACTTAGATTTGATTCTACGCGCCCACCATAGATACTGGTGCACTTATTAATCATTCATTGCTGCATAGAAGGGTGTAATACTTAAATTTAATAGAATCTGTTAATGTTGAAGCCTGTGGTGTCAACAGTTTTGGCGCGCTTGCCAAATTAAATTTGGCATGTTTTCGCAAAGAATATCTCCAAAGCAAGCTATTCAAAATAAAAATGACTTCAAACTGAAGTAAACTAGAATATAATGATTAATCTAACGTATTTATCCCAGAAAGTGGCAAATACTCAAAACCATCGGACGGTGCAATTTATATAACATCCCACCTGCTGTTTCACAACGCGCCCGACTGGTTGTCGGGATAATGTGACTGAGTGGGATATTGGCTCATGATGCCAGTGGCCTGATTTCCCAGTGGGGCAGCATTATAAACTAATAAAGTCACCATGAGTGCACACTGTCACAAGTCGATACCCATCATGATATGACCTTAGATGTTGCCAGGACGTAACACTCCAACAACCAACCAACCACAACACGCCCCTCACCTGATAACGGTGGAGTGATTCTCGCACAGACGGGATTCTAAATTTGATGGTTAGAAATAATACAGGACTCCACCACACCGCCCACCACCTCCCCTATCCCCTTAACCCCGCCCACCTCCCCACCCCCTCAACCCCATCGCCCACCTCCCACCCACTCCTCCCATCACCTCGTTCCCTCAACCCGCGCCTCAATCACCTCTTCCCCTCAATCCCCGCCCTCACCTCCCGCCCCGAGCTCTCCTCTCACCTCCAACCCAGCTCCGCCATTGGACCAGCCACATTTAGCTGGTTACCGTGGCAACCAAAAACAAACGTCTGGGAAGGGGCGAGGGATGATTGCGCATGCGCCAGTCTTGCCTGTTGAAGTAGGCATCCATGCACATGTATGTTGGAGTTTTACATCCTGGCAACATCTAAGGTCATATCAGGACGGGTACTGACTTGTGACAGTGCGCACTCATTGTGACTTTATAGTGCTGCCCCACTGGGAGACCGGACCACCAGCACCATAGCCCGATTTCCCACTCAATCATATTATCCTGATACTGAGCTAACCAACCCATGCCATATTACGAGTAATATATACCAAGTGCCAGGCTAGGTAGCGACAAGTATCAGTTTTGTAATTCATTGTTTTGACTCGATTGGAATTCGAGATCCCGACCTTTGGCGCGGGAAGCCTACGCTCTACCGATTGGGCCCCGCGTTTGGTGGAGGTGCAGAGGGGTGGGGGCAGACGAGTATATGTGAGTCAGGTTATTGACTCAGTGAGTGATTGCAGTTTTATCTCCTAATAAAATATGAGGTCATATTAGGATGGTTACCGACTTGTGGCCGTGCACTGATGGCAGCTTTATAGTGCTGCAACGCCACTAGGATATCATGTCAATGGCACCATTAGGGAATTACTAAATTGAGTAAACGGAAGTGATTGCATTTAGCATTCTAAAATCTAAATCTAAAATTTAATAACCCTTCTAGTTGCATACACAAGAAGCAATGTTTCCTTAGTAACACACCACACATTGGATTGCGATAGCTGCTACTACTAGTTTCGATATTGCCTTGTTAGCACAGGTCACATTAGGATTGACTAGATTGCCTAGAACAATAGTTGCTAAAATAAGATTCGATGGTGCCTTGGTAACACAATGCACATTAGCACTGATTAAATTGCCTAGAATAATAGTTACCAAACCTACATTCGATGAAGCCTTGGTAAACCAATGCACACTGAATTGCCTACACAAACTTTGATGTTGCTTTAGTAATGCCCTCATGGAATACTATGCCACCATAATGTGATATCCCACCCAGTCACATTATCAAGAAACTGGGCTAATAAATCCTTGCTCCATTCTAGTAACGCCAAGCACTAGGCTAAGTAGTAACAATTATAAATTCATCAAGTCTTTGATTTGACTCGGTCTGGGGACGGCTCTAATGGCTTGGGGGTTGATCTCCTGACCTGCCGCATGGGAAGTGGACGGCCTACCAACTCGTTGCAGGTGTATTTCAATACCTGACTAATTTCCCCGGTGTTGGATCTGTCCATGTGGTGCCGGTTTCTAAATTGGCGGATCAGTGAAAGGAGTGTTGTCACGTGATACAACCTGCAGGTCTCCAGTGCCCGTATCACAAATTATGTCTTTCCCCTTAGAAAATCGCCGACCGCGATTCTATTTAAAAATAAAATCACCCCCAGAGATTTTATTTCGAAATAAAACTCCTTCCCCCCTCCCTTCCCATCCCACCTCTTCTCCCCTCACACCCTTCGCCCCCCCCCCCTGTCACTATCTCCCTCCTCCCCTCACCTCCCAAATATTCAGCGGTTCAGTGAGTGTCGGTTACAGAGTGCAGGGGTGGTGGTGCCACCATCAGAGCTGGAGTTGGAGAGGCTGGAGCAGTAGATGACTAGGACAGACTCCATCATTCCATGGAGCTGAGTGATTGATGAGGGAAGGGACAGATATTCCAGGTTATTATACTGGTATAATTCTTATACAGCATATATATAAATTAAACTGAATTCCGTGGGTTGGGGCAATTCTATTTCAAGGGGGGAGGTTTATTTTTAAATAGATTCACAAGGGGAGAAAGTTTTGAGGATGGGATTCTATTTCATGACACCGACTCCATCCTGGATTATCGCCCACTCCCTCCGGGCTATGTATAGACCTCATAGGATGTTGCTTATTTTGCACATTCACCCATTCTTTAAACAGTCCTACAAGCTGCCTTTAAACATCACCACCTTGTGGAGGAAGGAATACAAACACACCTCGGATCACACTTACCTGCTGCTTCCTGATCTCTTAGAAGAATGTCTGGAAGTCTTGTTCCTGGAGTGTCCTTGACCTTTGGGGTTCATGACCTGGTAGGGTATGTGGACCATGGCGCCCGGGGGCAGAGCCTGCATGGCCTGACCTGGCTGAGGTATCACCCAGGCCGCAGTCGGCAGGTAGCCGTCGTCCCCTAAGGAGAAGAAAGGGCTCGTCTAGAGCTGGTACTACCTGCAGTTTAACTAGAGCTGATACTACCTGCAGGTTAACTAGAGCTGATACTATCTCTAGTTTACCTAGAGGTGATGCTACCTGCAATTTACCTAGAGCTGAGATTACCTTAGTTTAACTAGAGCTGAGAGTATCTGTAGTGTAACTAGATCTGATACTACCTGCAGTTTAACTACAGCTGATACTACGTGTACCTTAACTAGAGTTGATACTACTTGCAGTCTACCTATAGCTGATACGACATGCAGTTTACCTAGAGCTTATACTACCTGCAGTTTACCTAGAGCTGATACTACCTGCAGTTTAACTACAGCTGATACTATGTGTACCTTAACTAAAGTTGATACTACTTGCAGTTTACCTAGAGCTGATACTACGTCCAGTTTACCTAGAGCTGATACTACCTGCAGTTTACCTAGAGCTGATACTATGTACAGTTTAACTAGAGCTGATACCACCCGCAGTTTAACTAGAGCTGATACTACCTGCAGTTTATCTAGAGCTGATACTATGTACAGTTTAACTAGAGCTGATACCACCCGCAGTTTAATTAGAGCTGATACTATGCGCAGATTAACTAGAGCTGATACTATGTGCAGATTAACTAGAGCTGAGAGTATTTGTTGTGTAACTAGATCTGATACTACCTGCTGTTTACCTAGAACTGATACTACGTGAAGATACTAGAACTGGTACTACCTGTAGTTTAACTAGAGCTGATACCACCTGCAGTTTAACTAGAGCTGATACTATATGCAGATTAACTAGAGCTGATACTACCTGTAATTTAACTAGAGCTGATGCTACATGCAGATTAACTAAAGCTAGCACTCTCTGTTGTATACCTAGAGCTGATACTACCTGCAGTTTATCTAGAGCTGATACTATGTACAGTTTAACTAGAGCTGATACCACCCGCAGTTTAACTAGAGCTGATACTATGTGCAGATTAACTAGAGCTGAGAGTATTTGTAGTGTAACTAGATCTGATACTACCTGCTGTTTACCTAGAACTGATACTACGTGAAGATACTAGAACTGGTACTACCTGTAGTTTAACTAGAGCTGATACCACCCGCAGTTTAACTAGAGCTGATACTATATGCAGATTAACTAGAGCTGATACTACCTGTAGTTTAACTAGAGCTGATGCTACATGCAGATTAACGAGAGCTGGCACTGCCTGTGGTTTACCTAGAGCTGATACTACATGCAGTTTATCTAGAGCTGATACTATGTACAGTTTAACTAGAGCTGATACCACCCGCAGTTTAACTAGAGGTGATACTATGCGCAGATTAACTAGAGCTGATACTGCCTGTTGTTTACCTAGAGCTGATACTACGTGCAGTTTATCTAGAGCTGATACTGCCTGTTGTTTACCTAGAGCTGATACTATGTACAGTTTAACTAGAGCTGATACTATGTACAGTTTAACTAGAGCTGATACCACCCGCAGTTTAACTAGAGCTTATACTATGTGCAGATTAACTGCCTAGAGCTGATACTGCCTGATGTTTTCCTAGAGCTGATACTATGTGTACTTTAACTAGAGCTGATACTACGTGAAAATTGACTAGAGCTGATACTACCTGTAGTTTAACTAGAGCTGATACTACATGCAGATTAACTAATGCTGGTACTACCTGCAGTTTAACTAGAGCTGATACTACCTGCAGTTTAACTAGAGCAATTTAACTACAGCTGATACCACCTGCAGTTTAATTACCGCTGGCTGTGCAGCATACATGATACTACCTAGAGCTGACTGTGCAGCATACATGATACTATGTGCCATCGCTGCAGCATACATGATGCTACCTGCGGTTTAACCAGAGTTGTTGCTGCAGCATACATGGTACTACCTAGAGCTGACTGTGCGGGATACATGGTACTACCTAGTGCTGACTGTGCAGCATACATGGTACTACCTAGTGCTGACTGTGCAGCATACATGGTACTACCTAGAGCTGACTGTGCAGCATACATGATACTACCTAGTGCTGACTGTGCAGCATATAGGGTACTACCTAGTGCTGACTGTGCAGCATACATGGTACTACTTAGTGCTGACTGTGCAGCATACATGGTACTACCTAGTGCTGACTGTGCAGCATACATGATACTACCTAGTGCTGACTGTGCAGCATACATGATACTACCTAGAGCTGATTGTGCAGCATACATGGTACTACCTGGTGCTGACTGTGCAGCATACATGATACTACCTAGTGCTGACTGTGCAGCATACATGATACTACCTAGTGCTGACTGTGCATCATACACGATACTACCTAGAGCTGACTGTGCAGCATACATGATACTACCTAGTGCTGACTTTGCAGCATAAATGGTACTACCTAGTGCTGACTGTGCAGCATACATGGTACTACCTAGTGCTGACTGTGCAGCGTACATGGTACTACCTGTATTTTAACTAGAGGTGTTGCTGCAGTTTGCATGATCCTACCTAGACCTAGCACTGCAGCATACGTGATACTACCTAGAGCTGGCTGTGCAGCATACATGAGACTACATGCAGTTCATTTACGGCTAGCTGTCCATCATCGCTGATGCCCTCTGTAGTTCACTTAGAACTGTCTCTACAGCATACATGAGACTACATGCAGTTCATTTACGGCTAGATGTCCATCATCGCTGATGTCCTCTGTAGTTCACTTAGAACTGTCTCTACAGCATACATGAGACTACATGCAGTTCATTTACGGCTAGATGTCCATCATCGCTGATGTCCTCTGTAGTTCACTTAGAACTGTCTCTACAGCATACATGAGACTACATGCAGTTCATTTACGGCTAGATGTCCATCATCGCTGATGCCCTCTGTAGTTCACTTAGAACTGTCTCTACAGCATACATGAGACTACATGCAGTTCATTTACGGCTAGCTGTCCATCATCGCTGATGTCCTCTGTAGTTCACTTAGAACTGTCTCTACAGCATACATGAGACTACATGCAGTTCATTTACAGCTAGCTGTCCATCATCGCTGATGCCCTCTGTAGTTCACTTAGAACTGTCTCTACAGCATACATGAGACTACATGCAGTTCATTTACGGCTAGATGTCCATCATCGCTGATGCCCTCTGTAGTTCACTTAGAACTGTCTCTACAGCATACATGAGACTACATGCAGTTCATTTACGGCTAGCTGTCCATCATCGCTGATGTCCTCTGTAGTTCACTTAGAACTGTCTCTACAGCATACATGAGACTACATACAGTTCATTTACGGCTAGCTGTCCATCATCGCTGATGCCCTCTGTAGTTCACTTAGAACTGTCTCTACAGCATACATGAGACTACATGCAGTTCATTTACGGCTAGCTGTCCATCATATCTGATGCCCTCTGTAGTTTACTTAGAACTGTCTCTACAGCATACGTCACACTACATGTATCTGCACTTCACTTAGAAATAGAAGCTGCAGCTCATTATATCAGGTTATATTACAGCATACTTCTGAACTTCACTTACAGATTAATTTGTAAACATAACTCTGTTAAGGCTGTTAGCGTACGCAATAATTGTTCATTTATGTATACATGTATTAATTTGTTTGTACATTCATTGATTTAGCAAGGACATTTTCAATCACAGAGAATTGGGTTTCCTCATTCCACTGCTCATTACCATACCCTAGTAATGCCTAATCCCAGGCTAGGTGGTGACAGGCATCAACTTTTAAGTAATTGGTTTAACTCGACCGGGGTTCGAATCCCATGACCTACTAAAACGGGAGGTGGGCGAGCAACTGATTCAGGTACCGCACTCCGCTTGGTATATATATATATATATATATATATATCGATATTTCTATATATATATCTATAAATGCATGTATATATTTAGAGATAAGTAGTTCAGATATATATGTACATATTCATGACCCCCAGCCTATTTGTTTCACATGGTTTTGTTCTTGAGTTCCTGGGCCCATATTCTATAATACTTTTCTATATTATGTTAATGTGTTATGTTAATTCAGCGTACGTGATGGATTTCAGCTAATTGGTGGGTCACAGTCTTCCATATAGGTAATCAGTTCAATTTATCCACATATACGTATATACCAAGCCATAATTTGCTTTTGAGTTGAGCTACAATGCATCAATGTCATTAACACAGCAAGGACCCTCTCTAAATACACATGTACAAGTTGCATAAGGTTACCTGCATTATTGGTTTACTTACAAATATACATTTGAACCTGCTCAGAATATTGAATTGTACATGTTACTTGATGACAAGGGTAATTCATGGTGCGGAATAGGGTTGTTCGAACCAACATCACACATTCTGGAATTATACTCCTGCCACCACCCATTGTAACTGTAGAACTTGTTGCCCCTGCAGCTTTGAACTCAAACCTCTCAACTATGTCACAATCTAGTTCAGATTTGCTCCTCCAGGCTCTCTGACACCACAACCACATCCTGGTTCAAATCAAATCACTTCTCGCCTGGACATGAACGATCGAGGTCAGGCTGATTGCCGTTTTTTCCCGCTACTTACCCCATAACTAAATTAAGAGGCGTTCTCTGTGGCGGAGTGGTTAGAGTGTCTGACTTTTTTCTAGGTCAGACTCCTAATCTGAGGGTCGGCGGTTCGATTCCCCATGCCCCCCAGCTCTGCCAATCTGGATTTCCACGGCTGTGTATAACTTACAGCGTCATCAAAGGCCGGTTGCTCTCATACCATGTCTATGTGGTGTGGGAGGTTAAAAATCCTTTAGGTCGGTAAAAGTGTAGGCTCGGGCTTTCTATCGACCAGCAGTGGAATGAGGAAGACCAGTCGTCTATGACTAAAATTTCCCCTGCTTAAACAACTAATGGACCCAACAAAAAAAAAGAAGACTGTTTCGTTTGTAGGATTGAGTACCTGAATATTACATCTGAACTGAACTCTGCCATTTACTGTTATGTTACATTCCTACAAATATAATCACTATCATACCACTCTGTGTCTGGTTGTGAATAGTGTTCCGGAAACGTGTACATCTTGCTGGCAAGGCACAACCATGCAGTTGCCATGCAGTAACCATGGAACCAGTCATGTGTACAGTGTTACCTAGTTATATCTGCAGCCCAGGTTTGCCGAATAACTTTATAGAACAAAAAGCATTGGAAAGGCTCGTTTATGGACATAACCTGATGAATTCAAAATAGAGTATGCTAAATATATGGGTCAAATCCTTATCTATCAGAGCCCACTACTTTTTGAGTGAAGAATGTGTTAAATCATGTAGATTAATCAACTTTCAGAGTTGAATCGAAAGCATCCAGTGGCTGGCATCTTGGTTGTATTGTTGTCTCAGTTCATCCACTCAGTCAATATAGATAAAAACTGATTGTTGGAACCAGGAGCCGCTTGTTTATAGTTGATTCATGCCAAAGCAATTTTTGCTCGGATTTGGACATAGTCATCATTCACTTGCTATCCTGACCGCACTTCATCCACACCTCTCTCTATCTCCTCTCTGCTGGCCATGCTCCTCCTTGATATTGTCTGAAAAGAGTTCCAGGAGGGGGAGCCCGCTGGTATTTCACTTTCTACTCTACTCTGTCCATGTCTTTGGCTCGCCGGCTGGTCACCATAGAGCAAATAGACACGGTCCTTTAACTCAACTCTCCTCATTTCTCTTTCCTCTGCTCTACCCTTTTTTTTCCTCCCAGGCTTACTTCTCCCCCTAATCAAGGGAGTTGTTTGCTTTGGCGGGATTTCTCTCACTTTTGCTTGTTGCTGGAACCGCTGGACCCACCTTTACCCGTCCCTTCCTCCTAAACCCTTGCTGCTGTCTGCTGGATACAAGTGTTCTGCTTCCACCAAACCAGAGTGATTCGGGGCTGCCCCAACAACTCATCATTTAATCATTGTAAAGACATCCCCCAGCTTCTACAACCGTCCCACCAGAAGATTAATCTTCAACCAAAGATTGGACTGATTTATCGGTGCCTCTCTATATTGCTGCAGTTCTGCAGTCGGTAACCGTTGTAAGGTTACAAACACCCTCGAAGTCAAGTAGTCATCATTCACCCCTACTTTGGGAAGGATTGTATATTTGATCTAGCTGTTACCCAGCATTGCACTTTATTAAAGTTTCAAAATGATGGTTGTTGTTGTTCCCTGATATTTATATCCAATCAATTTAAGCCGCCATTATTGTTTGACTGTTGTTCATTCTGTATTGCTAGAAGCGAAATTTGAAGAGTTCAGGCACAAATCCCCGTAAACGCCAATAAAAAAATTGACTTGAAATTTTACAATTTTGGATGAAGGTAATTTTAATTCTCATTATCCCATGTTGGTTGGTAAGAAATGGTTTTGGAGCAATGAGTAAAAAAGAATGGAATGCAAACAAATTAACCTTTTGGAGGTTTGACTCCAATGTTTATCTCAGTATTAGGATTGGCGTTTACTGGGGTTTGCGTGTGAGATTCTCATTTACAGTTATCCGTATTTAAGCGATGTTTATCAAGCATTATGAATGTAATTCATAAACTTGATATTTATCAAGTTAGAGTGAGAAATAAAAGTAGTGCAATAATCCATTCAGCACTTATGTAGAAGCACATGCTGTGTGCATACTGGCCTATTGGAACGGCAGCCATAATCCGATATTGAAGCCAGTCTATGGAGTCGTGGATAAAACAGGGAATATTAGAGCATGAGGAACTTTAGTGGGTTTATTTAATTAAACAATGTAAATGTACTGTGAATAATCAGAAGAAAAAGAAAAATTTGAATAAAGAGAACAAGAAAAAGAAAGACAAGAACAAGTAGAAGAAAAATGGTAAGAAGAAGATGAAGAATAATAAGAACAATAGGAACAATATAAATATATGAATAAAAAGAATAATAAGAAAGACACAAGAAATAAGGATGATAAGAATAATAAGATAAATAAGAACTATTAGAATAATAAGAAAAATCATAATGATAAGAAAAATAGAATAAGCAAAACAAGAATAAGAAAAATAATAATAATAAGTATAATTAGAATAATAAGAACCATTCGAACAACAGGAAGAATAAAAGCAGAAAGAACATAACGAATAAGATGAAGAATAATAAGAGTAATAAAACAATAAAAATAATAAGAATACAGGAATAATAATAAAGAATAAAGGAATAAGAATTAGATTACAAAGAATAAGTATAATGACAAGAAGAATGGTAATAATGAGAACAATGAGAACAATTGAATAAAACCGATGAGAATAATAAAAAAATAATGAGGATAATAAATATTTAACGCAACATTTCTATCTGGTAGCGAGAACCAACCATAATCAAAATTCGAGTATTGAGGGTATTCAGGTGGATGCTGAGCAGGGACGAGACGCCTCCAACAACAAAAAGCAGAAACCTGATTTCCGGTATACATGTCTCTACTAACCGTATCGGGATGGTTGGTTGTTTGAGCTTTACATCCTGGCACGGGTACTGACTTGTGACAGTGCGCACTCAGTCACATTATCCTGACACTGAGCCAACCAGTCCTTGCCCTATCCTAATAATGCTGAGCGCCTGGCTAGGAAGCGACAAGAATACATTATTAAGTCATTGGTTAGACTCAACCAGGGTTCGAACCCGTGCGTTTGAATCACATGATCTACCAAAACGGGAGACGGACGCTCAACTCATTCGGCCATCCCGTCTGGTCCACTAACCATATCAAGATAAGTGATCCATAACAGACAATTACACCAACACAATTCTGAGAGAAACAATGCCCGAAAGTAGGATATTCCTGGCGTGGACATGTTTACACCAAACAGCTGCCCTTTGGAGAGCGTCTGTCTGCGGTCACGTGACACTCACCTCCTCGCTTCCGGTCCGAGAGCCTCGGTGTGGATTCAGAGTCGCTGCTGCTCAGTTCGCTGTGGTCCACCATGCCATCTGGTGAGTGTGATTTGAAAAGTGAAAAGCTACATCACAGGCCTACTCTTTTTAATTAGAATTTTATTTTACCATAAAATATGAGAAGGTTTTTTCGGGGGGGCAATCTTCCTGCCTGTGCATCTGTAGTGGACTGTACTGACCTCTCAGGCAAGGCACTACATAGACAAGTAGGCGTGGATAAACTGATGACATCGGGGAGCTTAGTGGTGTAATGGCTAGCACACCAGCCCGGAATGTAAGAGGTGTGGGTTCGAATCCTGCTCTAAGCGCTATATTTCCCATTTTCATTTCCCCTCACAACATACCCAAATGCATCTTTCAAAATAAACAATTGGTAACTAGCAGAAAAGTGCATAAACAATTTGACAGTTAAACAATAACATTAGAATAAACCACAGTTTAGAAAGTTATATCAGATGGATGTCGTAGAAGTGATTGTTAATAAAAATAATAAAGGTCATGCATTAGATAGAAGTTACAGGTAATGACATCCTATATAGCTAGTATATAAATCATCGGTATGAGATTTGTTATTATTAGTATGATGGTCACTGTATAATATTGTTAACGTCCAATAACGGACAAATATTGATTAACTGCGGCCTGGTGGCCTACTGTGGCGCCGCCACCGGCAGTTCTTGGTACTTATGCTCACTCGCTGTATGGATCACTTTGCTACGAAAAGTATGTTGTATGCGATGTATAATACCCACTAGCAATAGGTGAAAGAGTCCACCTTATGGAGGGACTCTTTCTGCTAGCGTGCTGCCACCTGTTGTTACTTATTATCTCTCATATACTGAGTATGCGGGTTGGGTGTCTTTCCTTAGACTTACGGAGTGCTTTCTTGAACTTGTTCTTTATGAGGGCGGACTTCACCGTATCTAGGTCACTGTCCACGATGAACTGGTCGAAGCTGGTGATTGGCACTTGTGCCACCTGGTGGGAGAAAACACCTCGACCAGTTGGCACAGGGGTAGCATATATCAGGACGTAGATCAGCAGATATGATTTCGGCGGATATGACTGGAATATATTTTCCAATGATCGGGACTTTTTAAGGACCTTAAATACCCCTCACTAAGCACCTATCAAAAGTGATACACGGCATGATTATCTGCGAACTGATAGGAATCACTCTGTCCATTGTACATCCTTTCCTAACCCAATAACACATCAACACTGACTTTGCAAGATGTTCACCAGGTTATCCAAAGATTTTTCTGTCGCGTCTCAGCACAATTCCTTTTACACTGTAGCACTATCTCTTTGATTATATCATGTATGTAAATGACTGTACTGTTCTTTTTACTTGACGATTTATACTGCCTATCATGGATAAGTCTGAACAGACTTGTTTTCACCAATTGACAGTTTGTCGATAGAAAGCCCGAGCCTACACTTTTACCGACCCAAGGGATTTTTAACCTCCCACACCAAATAGACATGGAATGAGAGCAACCATCCTTTGATGACGCTGTAAGTTATACACAGCGGTGGAAATCAAAATTGACAGAGGTGGGGGCATCAGATTAGGAGTCCGACCTAGAAAAAAGTCAGACACTCTAACCACTCTGCCACAGAGAACACCAGGCTGGAAGACCAGTGTCTCAGCGCTGAATAAACTTCAATTTATTTCCTGAATACTATATCATTTCCCAATATAAATATATATTGGGAAATATATATAAGTATATATAGGTAAATGCCATACACACACACATACACATATTCTCCAGTGCGAGTGAGGTTCCAGCACACGTTAGGTACAGGACAAAAATGTGGTGCCGCCACCGGTCGCACAGCAGATGTTCAGGAAGGTGGACATAGTGAAACGGTACAGGAATAATATAATAATAAAGAAATATCACAATAATAATGAGTGCTCCCAAATGTAATACCAAACTAAAAATACGAAACTAAAGTTGCCATCATGACGCCATCAAGTGAGGTCATTGTCGGCCATTGTTGAAGAGGGCTGCTTTAATGTCAGCTCACCTGCTTCACCATCATGTCGTGGAAGAGGTGCTCGAAGTCCTCCGTCCGCACCGACTCGTGGTCAGACTGCCCATACACCCTCGACCTCTTCGACTTCTTTGACCCTTCACCTTTGACCTGACCTTGACCCTTCACTGGACTTCTTCTTCCCGGGAGGCCATCCGCGTTTGCATCTATGCAGGAGTGTAGAGTGAAGCGGTATGTTAATCAGTGCAGCGCCCTCAAATACAGTATTGTTTGTTTGTTGTTGTATTACGCCCTAGCAACATCTAAGGGAACTTCAAGATGGGTATCGACTTGTGACAGTTTGCCCTCATGGCGACATTATAGTACCGTTTCACTGGAAGATCAGGCTGCCAGCACAATGACCCGATGTCCCACACCGCCACATTATCCTGACACTGTGCAAACCAGTCCTTGTCCTGAGCTATTAATGGCGAGCACCAAGCGACATAGCGACAAGTATCAATTTTCTAAGTCATTTGTTTGACCCGGCTGAGATTCGAACTCCCGACCTTCCGCACAGAAAGCCAGAGGTCTACGGATTTGGCCATCGCATCCTGTTGTCCTGATATGACCTCAGATATTGCGAGGGCGCAAACCCCACCTCTTACAAACAACAATAATAACATCATTAGAGCTTGTTGTCATGGGAGATCCGTTTTGATATGACACCAGATGTTGCTAGGGCGTAAACCCCACCTCAATACAATAACAATATGACAATTTGTAAATAGGATGAGACACGACCATCGGTGACTTCTGGATATTAAACAAACACAAACTAAGTAAAAGGAAAATGGTTGACATTCTATCAATTATTCATAATCGCCAAAATAGCAACACATCCAAATTCTAGGAGGCATCATATATCTCATTTAGTGCAGATCATTTAGGGGGTTGCTTTCTGTGAATATTTTGCGTAGATCAACTTTCTTACCATGGGTGAGTATCTATGAGTGAGTTACACTTGAGTTACTTATGAGTTACCTATGAGTGAATCATGAGTTAACCATGAGTTACCTATGAGTGACATAGTTACCTATGAGTTACCTGTGAGTTACCTATGCGTTATCTATGAGTTACCTATAAGTTACCTATGAGTGACATGAGTTACCTGTGACTTACCTCTGACTTATATATGAGTTTCCAACGAGTTACTAATGCGTTATTTTTGAAAATGCACAATTAAATTTCATAAGTGGGGAACATAAGATATAGATATTGTTATTGGTGAAAAAGACAACTTAAGACTAAAGGCGGGTAGGTAAGGATAATACTTAATATAATTAAAATAATTGTATGATACAATATTTGACTCCCACCACCTTCACTTAATCATCTTAAAGTTGCACAGTCTGCTGAACGCAACACATGTGTTTAACCGAAGCACTCACCTAGATTTGATAGTACATATCCGACTTAGATTAATCACCTAGTAAGCATTTGCTGCTGCATAGATAGTCCTACTAAGTCAGTTTAATAGACTCTGTTTCTGCTGAAGCCTAAGATGTCAACAATGCTCTGTATATGCCAACATATATTGTGTATATTTTCACTTCAAATATCTCCAAAGATAACCATTTGTAATAAATGTCAATTCAAGCTAAAATACGGTTGATTATAACGATCAGCTAATTTATTTATCTATAACAATATAGCAGACACATAGAACCACGAGACTATATCTTAAGTAGATACTGCTTTTCAGATTATTATCACATATGTAGAGCTTTAAAAACGGCCAGACCATGACCAAGACACCTTGATATATTCATGCGTATATGATCTTGCATGACTAGTCATAATTTGTATTGCTTGAACCAATCTATGTACTAGGACTCTTTTAAGGCCTAACAATACTCTGAGGATCTATGTGGTCAAGCTGGGGTTGTTACTGTAAATCAGCCCTCATGACTGCCCTTGGTGATGTCGGCTGGGGCATATTACATACTTAGTGTGCGCATTCTTTTTAACACTTAAAGTACATTTGAAGGTGTTTGAGTATGCCTTGTAAACTATATAAGTCCACCCCCCCCCCCTTCCCTGTGTGACGTCATGGAACTACATGGGGTACTCAGCAGTCTACAGGTGCTGGGCAGATCATTCCCAACCTACTAAGTTCGAGCCCAGCTAGCCCATTCTAGATATGCTCTTTCAATCGTTGATTCGTTCAATGGTTTTGACTTTCTGACAGAAAGACTGACAGAATAGATTCCACTAGCTTTTCACTGTGAATATGTCCGCTGCTAAACCATCAGTAATCATCATGATCAATATCATCAATATCATAATCACCACCATAACCATAATTTTGATCTCACTGCCTCACGTGGCAGTGAGCTGGTGAGCATTAGCGGTTTTACTATTTTAGGCGAAATACAGAAAGAAATTGGCGATCGTCCCCGCCCGTGCCTGAAAATCGGCTGCCCCTGAATTTATTCTTTCTTTTTTTTAAACTGTTAAAAATGCATAGGGCTAGCAGCAATTCAATTGTTGTATCAATTTGTAAGTCTTTGGTTTGAATCGGCCAGGAGTTCGAATCCCATGACCTACCAGAAGGGGAGGCGGGCGCTCAACTCATTCGGCCATCGCGGCTGGTTACCTATTACATCTACTTATAACAATAAAATAAAATAAAGCCAGCCCACCAGACCCTGATTTTTATTTCAAAAGGACGATCACCAATTTTTTTTAATTTTATTAATTTATTTGGCCGTAGAGCAAGAATTAATGAAATATGGAAGAAGACCATCAGTCAGTAATTGGAATTTCCCCCTGCACAATCTATGAATGCAAACACTTTCTTTCTTTTAAATATTAAAATCAGCAATGTTATTGTTAGTAATGCTTGGGCAAGCACCAAAGCGGTGGGCGGTCCACCACTCACATTTCACATGACTGGAGCCGAGTTACGGTTCGGCTTGGTTACGCGTGCCCAGGCGTCGTCATTTTGGATAATCGCGCGTCGAGGCATATGCTGGCGCCTAGCGTCAAATATTATAACTAACCCATGTGCGCCAAAACAAGTCTCTTTGTGGCGGAATATTATATTGAACCAGAGAGCGTGTATACAGATGAGAGGGACAACTCCCATACTACACCATGTAACAGATGCCGACTGTGGCGCTCCAAGTGGTGGTTGTTGAACAGTATATGACACAGCTGTCAAACTCAAGGCATTGTCAATGGTCGTGTGCAATCTTCCTACAGAAAACGTTAAATATCTCTAAAACTACAACACCTAGAAACAAACTGATTGGAATACACATAGGAAACATGTTTACCAACAAGGTTATATTAAAGAGATATGGTTAGGGTTCTGGATTTCTATTAATTTGGAATAAAACTGACGTTTTTCACTACGCGTACGGCAAACTCAAGGCATTGTCAATGGCGGTGAGCAATCTTCCTACAGAAAACGTTAAATATCTCTAAAACTACAACACCTAGAAACAAACTGATCGGAATACACATAGGAAACATGTTTACCAACAAGATTATATTAAATTGATATGGTTAGGGTTCTGGATTTCTATTAATTTGGAATAAAACTGACGTTTTTCACTACGCGTACAGCAAACTCAAGGCATTGTCAATGGTCGTGTGCAATCTTCCTACAGAAAAAGTGAAATATCTCTAAAACTACACCAAATAGAAACAAGCCGCTTAGTACACATATAGAAAACATGTTTACCAAAAGGATTATATTAAATCGATAAGGTTAGGCTTCTGCATTTCTATTAATTTTGAATAAAAACAAATGTTTTGCACTACACGTATGGCAAACTCAAAGCTTGTTCAACACTAACCGCCAGGAACGCCACTGTAGCCTGTGTTACCGATTTTCGCGGGAGTTGTCTCTCTCATCTGTATACACGCTCTCTGATTGAACTAAGCACGCTGTTCAGTGTCCGCAGTAGTACAGCCTTTCCCCACTAGATGGCGCTCGCAGCTGAGTAACTTATAATGTTCAAGCGCATACAAAAGTCATGTATAATTGTATTCGTCTACAATTTTAGTTTAAAACATATTTATTTAAACTGAGTGTTGAGAAATGTTAGTATGGGTTTGCATGATGTGAGTTTGTGCGAACAAAAGTCCCACCTTATATTATAGAGGGAGTGCACGTGACGTCATCACTTAGCAGTTCGCCATCTTGGATTACACTTAATACCACCTATGGCGCCCCCTGTCTTATACCAAGAACACTACAGCCACCACTGGGCCTGCCTATAGTCAGGGCCGCCGAAGTGTGTGATGCCACCTAGCGGGTACTGCCTGAACCTATCTAATTCTTCAACAGAGCATCCAAAGTGTCAACATACTGTGCTTTAGCAATGATGTGAGGCTACATGATTAAAAAGATATTTCCCCTCCATCAAAAAACCTATTTCTGCCAACTTTTGAGGCCAAACTGCTCAAAACAGTGACAAATAAACCAACAAATTGGTAAATAAACACAATGTAAGCACTTCCAAGCCTTTCATATGTAATCCAATATGGCCACCGGAAGTTGTCTCGTGACGTCATTACACCCCCTCTATAGCGTATTCTTAAAAGTAAACGAATAGCGAGTATTTGGCGAGCTTAGTTCCTAGATATCCCACAAGGTGGCAGGTCAGTAGGAACAGCGCCACAGACTCACAGAGGAGCTCTTCTGTGCACACAGTGCCGAGGGTTTGTATGGACGCTGTGTCGAAAAATTGCAACTTCCGGTTCACGTCAGGTGGCGCCATAAACATCCGGTTAGCTTGAGGCGGTCTAGACGCAGGCGCCAGGTCTGTCGGGAAATATTGATAACAAGAAACTGTTCAACTGGAAGCATATGGGGAGTCTGTACTGATGTCTGGAAGTGTTGTCCGCAGCAATGATACGCATAGGTGCCTCAGTGTTCTGAACAAAGACGTCTCAGGTGGGGGGGGTGGGGTGGGGGGGGGGGCTCCCAAAAGTGTACGTCAGGGGGGGGGGGGGAGAGGGTATCAGTCAAGTACCACTTTTAGCGTTTAATAAAATGTTGATAACAGCTTCAAAAATGCCAGCGAAATGGTAACATTTTAATGAGTAGTCTACTATTTTTTTTCGGGGGGTGAGCGTGAGTTAGAATTTATTTCAGCGGTTCATATAATATATATCATTATATACATATTATATAATATATATTACACGTTATATATAATATATGTATTTAGTTATGATATATGATATATATTCATAATTTCATCGGTTTATATCAGATATAGGCGTATATATGGTCATAAGCGTACAATATGCAACTATATAAGGAGCTGCAATAGGAACAAAATCGTCAGGTTTTATACAGAGATTTCTCGATAGACACATTTTTTGCAAATAAGTAAGACTCATCAAATAAGTAAAATCACAATTTCTAATACATACATTGACTTAATAGCAAAAGTTTGCAAATATGTTACATAAGTTAGAGTAATAATTTGTCAGGTCAATAAGTTAAATAAGTAAAATTCATCATTTCTTACACAGAGTGATTTACTGACAACAGTTTGTAAATAGGTTGAATAAGTTAAAGTATTAATTTCAATTCATGATTGAGTGTGATTTAAAAGCTGTATTTTTAGAGATGGGGTAAATAAGTTAAAGTCGCCACATCTTACATGAATACAGTGATTTAATAGCAACAGTTTGCAGATAGATTTAATTCAAAATGACGGGCTGTAATTACAGATTGGCTTATTCTGAATCGCCTCTTCACACAAACCATATTGTTAGTACCAAATCAAATCTTAGCTATTATGAGAAATATTAGTGCTGTGTTACATCCTTATCAAGAATTAAACTCACATATGAAAAACGGGAAGTTATATTCCACAAATCCAAGCTGAGTGAAATGAGAATGAGGTAACCAAAATCATATTATTTCCTAAAGGCATGGCTGGAAATTAATAAAATTGTTTAAGATTGTGAATGCACTGTCAGGTTTTTTTTCTCGTGTTATGTTTTATTTACCCTTTGCATGTTAATATACCAAACATATATTGCAGTAGTTGGGTAAAATTATGTAATCAGATGGTTTTGAGTTTTTAGCAGTTTTGTTTTAGATAACTATATTAGGTTGATCAATATATTCAACTGAAGTTTGAAGCAACTTTTATTTTAAAGAGTTAATTTTGAAGGAATTTGGCGTTTGAAAAGATGAAAATTAATTTGGAAGTGCATGTCAAACAAAATGTTCGATCCTAAAGGCTTTAACAGTGAGAGATTCTATTGATTTGACTTAGAATTCCATTCTATGCATCAACAAATATGTGACTAAGTGCACCCCACTGAATTTGTTGTCTCCGCCCAAACCATGAACTGCTTCAAGTCCGCAGTCAACAAGTTTTGGATACAATAACAATACAGATTACCATAACCATCCATAGTAAAAGCTATTTATTGTAGGAACGGAATAACAACGGGCAATCATCAGCCTACCACATTCTGTATATTTGATATCGCGGTATGGTATCAAGGATCTCTAAGTTGGATATGTATGATCAAATCCAGCTAAGTATTTCGGTTTTGAAAATGTTATCTTTTCATTGGACTGTGCGGTTTTAATCGACATGCTACACTTGATGTAATCTCAGCACTCACTCATCTGTCTTCCAGGTTTGTAAACTATGTTGCACGGCATCAGATGCCTGTGTACTTTATTCCAGCCCGTGGTGATCAAGGTAAGACTCAAAAGACGCCTTATCTGAGAGATCAAGGTAACACTCAAAAGATGCCTTATCTGAGAGATAAAGGTAAAACTCAAAAGATGCCTTATCTGAGAGATTCACCGTTAATTATTTAGAGCCGCATAATCTAATGAAAGCAAACCATTTTCTAAACCTGAAACATGTACTTAGATTTTATCATACATATCCAACTTAGATACCAGTGCATGTATCAAGCATGTATTGCTGTACATAGGGGAATATTACTAAGTCAAGCTAATCAAATCCATCAGTGCTAAAGCCTGTTGGTCAGCATTTCAATATGCACTCCAAAATTAATTCATCATGTTTCACTTCAAATATCTCCCAAGTCTTTAAAAAATAAAAATTACTTCAGATAGAGTAAAATAAACTATAATCACCAAACTAGTATATTCATCAAGAAGGAAATATATGCAGAAAATCAAAAACCTATCTGAGTATGCAACTTTAACATCGATGAGAAACAATTTCTTATTGAGGACTATAATCGGTTTTAGTTGATTAGTTCGTTGTTGGAGTTTTACGTCCTGACAACATTTAAGGTAATATCAATCGGTTTTTTAGGGTGGTGGATGGGGTTACGGGTAAGGGCGAATGCTGGTGGTGAAGGAAAGGAAGTGGTATTTGGTTAAATCCATTGGGAACAGATAAATCCAAGATGGCGGTCAATAGTAGGTCAACACACATGTCACGCCTGAGTAGGTCTGGAAGGGTTCCGGTAGACTTAGCACTGATTGTTAGACACCAGCACCGACCAGACTGACTTCTGTGCGCTGATTGGTCGAGACAGAGGTGGCAGTGTGAATGAAGGCATTCTGGGAAGGCTTGGTTACCTGCAGGACGCCTGTCCATCATGGCTTTGAAGTTCTCCTCAAAGTCTTCTGTTTTGATGGACTCTGCTCCTGATACACTGAGTTCCTGTGAGGCTTTCAATGAACCCAGGAAATCTCCTATCGAAGGTCACATGGAAATCACCATTTTCATATTAGTCAACATTTATTTTAAAATGAGACGCACTGAGAATCTTTGAGTTAATGTTTTAGTTATTTGATACGAGGCGAGGGAAGAAGACGGAGGCGAGCTGCCTGGTTGTAAAAAGTGAAATATATTGCAGTGAAGAGGAAGAGAGCACCCGAAGAGCCCTCCACCCTATGAAGAGTAACAAGTAAAACAGAAAAGAAATTTAAGAGAGAAAAAATAGATCTAAGGGTGGGTGGGTGGAAAAAGCTAGAGGTGTGAACTGGATGGGAGCTGGAGGCGGAGTGACTCCATGGAGGATGGGAGTCGGCGAGGAAGCAGGGACAGGGGGGGGGGGGTGCCACAGGTGTCGGCCTGAGATGCGGGGGCAATGCAATTGAGGAGCATTGGAGGGAGAGAGTGGGGGGGGGGGGGTCTTCCCCCGTCACGAATCAAACACAATGCGAGCATTACGATCCATGTTGCACGTTGAAATATTGCTCTATAAGAGATGGCTTTATGTATTTTAGGTGAATGCATACTTATGTTTAAATTAGTGCTAATTACGTGACATAATGATGAATTGCGTACTTGAATCTTGTGTATTAACATTGTGTCCCAAGTAGACTCTCATGTTTGATCATATTTTATTCATCACAATTCTTCACATCCCTCCCATTCTCTCCCTCTCTATCACTCTTTCTCTCTCTCTCTCTGTATATATATATTTATTTTACCTCGGTAAACAGCCTCAGGCTAGCCTCAGGCTAGGGAGAGGTAAGCACGTCCGGTACCAGCAATTAGCATATACAACTCACGACTGGATAACGTGTCGTTGGGTTGCTCCGGCAAAATTAGTCTACATACAAGCAAATACGCAGTAAGTATAATAAAAACTGTGGTTAGCTTAATTATGATGCATTAGAGCATCAATATGGAAAGTTTAGACTTTCGTTGGTCCAATTTGGACGAGTTATTTGGTTATAAACAACCAAGGATAGAACACTCGAGTGGGTTTCTCGAAGGAACCAAACCGGTCATTAGCGGTTATGTCAACACCCGGGTCACCGTGTGACTATGGGTAGAGATGTGGGTTTCGCCCTATCTCATGTGGAAATTCTCTCGTACTCTAATAGAGAGTAATGTTGGAGATGCTCCTGGGTTTCTTTTATAGACTCCCCTAGACAAAACTTTTTCAGGCGTTTCTCCGAGTTTCGTAGCATTTTCTCCAACTTGTTGACGTAGTAGTCACAGGTGGGAGAAGTGTGCGGAACAGAGGGATGGGCGGGCCGATACACTGGTCCCGACCCCGCGTAAGGTTTGGGCTTGACCCACAACCCACGCACAAATTTAGCTTATTACGCCTGTGTTATAACGGTATAAACACGTTCTTTAACACCAATAGATGTCCAAATGAGTTTGAAACAACCATATTGTGACATATATATATACCGGGACTGACCAAAAATGTTTGTTTCAGTTCCCGATGGCCACGAAGCGGAGTAAGCGCGGTGCAGCAGCAGCCGAGGGGCGTGTTCCGAGTGGAGTGGACGAGGAGTACGACTCCTCACCCGTGTTGTCGGCAGGGCCGTCGACACAGCCCCGGGCGCATATCCTCTCCGACCCGGACGAGGACGCAGTGCCTGATGTGCCTGCGCCTCCAGATTGGGAGGCTCGCTTTGCAAGATTGGAAAGCCACATCTTGACTGCCAAATCGCCTGTGTCTCGGAAGCGGCGTAGGCCGAGTGTCCAAGAGGATTCATTTGAGGATTTCTTGGACACAGACTCGGCGGTGGAGCTTAAGGCTCCTCCTCCTCCTTCTCCTAAACGGAGGAAGAAGAAGAAACAGGTGATTTCTTCGGGTGATGAATTCACCAAGGAGCGGGCAGAGTCGGGGTTGCGCAAAAAGCGGAAGACTAAGTCCAAAAAGAAGAAGAGGAAGAGGAAATATTCTTCTTCTGAGTCGTCCACTGAGTCTACTTCTACGGAATCAGACTCAGACACCGTATATGAAGGGGTCTATGCGGACATTGGCACTAAAGTGGCTAAGAAGGTGGAGAAGCCAAAGGCTAAGCGGGTTAAAACCACTACGCTTATGCGCGAGACCGTGAATGGTCATTTTCGCACGTTCAAACCGGCGGAGGTTATCTCCAAGTTAGGAGATGAGTTAACAGGCATAAAGGGTGTTCCCAACTCCATCATTAAAGAAATGGATCGGGATGTCAATATGACGGATGACCGTAAGAAGTTTGAGGATGTGTTGCACACAGTGCATAAGGCAGTGTTGGCTACCCTAACAGCTATTGTTCCTGTGGCTAATAGGATGCAGAGTGAAAATAAGTTCTCGTCTTTGGCTAAGACAATGGACAAAGGCATTGCAGTACTAGCGGCGGCGGGTAATTACCTGTCGTTTCGAAGATATGAAAATGTCTTCAAGTCAGTTTGCACAGATGCTGGCAAAGAAGTGGCTCGCTCTAAGAAGGTTACCGATAATGAGGGGAAGGAGTTTACGCTCTATCTTGCTCCAGAGCCGATTAAAGGGAAACCTTTAGATAATACCAAGATGTTTGGCGGTCAACTACAATACCTCTATAAAGAGGTAGAGACTGCAGCCAAGAGTGGCAAAAACATGGATGGCAAGAAGAAACAGGAAGTTCCTCGTTTCAAAAAGTCACGAGGGGATTTTCGTCCACGACGGTTCACCAGAGGAACCAGACCGAGTTCAAACTTCGGTCAAGGGTTTCGGGGCCGGGGCGCTCGCCCAGGCTGGACCGACAACACCGCACGGCCAATAGGTCGAGGGTTCAACTCGTCGAGACCTTTCCCCAGGGGCGGGTCCAAGTAGAGGTCCAAACACAAACTTTACAAGTCCCTGCAGCCTCTAAAAACACACAAACTGTAAGCAACTTTGTGGCTGGTAATATTAGGAATCATATTTCTGAGTGGCACAAAATTACTAGTGACCAAGAAATTATAGAAATAGTTAGGGGTGTTCAAATTCCCTTTACACAAATTCCTGTACAAAGTATAATACCTTTTCCATATAACATTCAACCAGTTGAACGAGACGCACTAACTAAACAGGTACATAAATTCTTTGAGAAAGGAATTATACAAAAAGTGACACACTGTTCAGGACAGTTTATTTCAAACATTTTCTCGAGACCGAAGCCTAATGGTGATGTTCGAATGATCCTGGATTTAACAATCCTTAATAAAAGGGTGGAATATCGACATTTTAAAATGTTCTCTCTAGATACGGCACGAGATCTGATTACACCAGATGCGTGGATGTCTAGTGTTGATTTACAGGATGCATATTATACGCTTCCCATAATGGAACAATACCGAAAATTTTTTCGATTTATTTGGGATAACCAACTCTATGAGTTTACCTGTATGCCGAATGGCTTAGCTTGTGCGCCACGTTTATTTACTAAATTGCTTAAACCTGTTTTCTCGGTAATGGCGAGGAAGGGTCATATAATGTTTCCATACATAGATGATTCTTTTATTATAGCATCAACACAAATTGGTTGTGTGAATGCAGTTTTGGATTTATGTGCATTACTCACTAAATTGGGGTTTTATGTACATCAACAAAAGTCAGTGTTTAAACCAACAAAACAACTCAAATGTTTAGGGTTTATTCTGGATACACAGTCCCTTACAGTGTCGATAACAGAACAAAAACTAATTAAGTTTATGACTACAGCGATGTGGCTAGGGCCCTCCCGCCACACCCTGCCACATCTATTCCGTTGGTGTACCTTTTCGGTAAAGTAATAGTATCCATTGTTTGAAAGTCATTTTTATCCTCAATAAGTAGGTTAAGATTGCTGGTACCGGACGTGCTTACCTCTCCCTAGCCCACATCTATCCGAGGCTTATACCTCGGTAAAACAACAGTTATCCATCATCTGTACCAAGGTAAGACTCGTATAACTATACTATATATAGTTACAATATATATAGAACTGATGTTTTATATTCAAAACCCACAGAAACAGCACCTACATCGATTCTTAAAAAATATGCGTAATCTTCAAATTCTCAGCTTGTGACAGGTCTTCCTTGCCAATTCCTAATACTGCAGATTACTGTGAAATTATCTTACTAATTACTTAACATAAGATAAAATACCACTTCGTGTATTTGTAATCACCAACTCTCACACCCTCTCACACCCCAATGACAGAATGAATATTGTGGTCGCCAACACCCTGTCATAATTAGTAACCATGATTGATTGATTAATTGGTGGTTGCTTTACGCCGTGTCAGCAGCATAGGCCATATTCACGGTGAGAAATGTTAGTTTTTCGTTCAAACCATCGCTTTTACATGTAAAAGCAGACAATCAATTATGTGCCAATAGACACTCATTAAATTAGAAAGCTCAAAATCATATATTTGTGGTCAAAGGAAACAAATTCCCTTAGAAAAAGAAAAGTTTTATTAATAATTGATAGAATCTATTTAGTAAACTATATGAGGTGATACAGTCCAGCTGCCCTCAAAAAGGCTCAAATGTTTTCCTGTTTTACCTTAGTAAAAAGGTCATGCATACTGTCTGCAGTGTAGAACTGTTGGCGCAGGGCCAAAAAATCAACTCAACTTATTAAAATGTGTTTGAGTGTCAGCGGGGACTGACACCCAATACATTCAGGGGGAGGTTCCCCCTTGAGCAGAAAAGCATGTGTAAGCCACAAGTGGCCAATATGGCAGCGGCTAAGGACCACTTGGTCCCGTCGACCTCCCGCATGAGTCTGTGATGGCTTTCCCACAGATAGTTCAATTTCTTTAAGTTTATTAATGTTTTCATCCCGCTCATGTTGCCATTTGGATTTTATAATTATGTAATTAGTAACCATAGTAACCCCCGATGCCCACCCACTCCTGTTTGTAGGCAGCAAGGCAGATGGCTACTCCACCAGCGCACCACACATACACACATTGACCGCACTGTGTGCCACCACTGTATATGACCTTGTAGTGTCTGGCATGTACACTGCATCGGTTTTCTGGATTAATGCAGTGTGCGTTGTCCCCATACTAGCCTGGCCAGGAGCCTGATTAGTGGCCTGCTGGATACAAGTGTCTCGGAAGACCCACATTGACGCGCTTCATGACATTTACCGCCAGCACAGTTATTCTACTTAGTGTAAGCAGATTCATTTCATGAATGACAGAGCAACACTGGACTGGATGACCAAGTAACTAGAGTGTCCGTTGCCCATGCGTGAGGTCATGGTTTTGATATTTGCCTTGGATGAAAGCAAAGACTTTGTTGTGGGAGGTGTTGCAAACAAAGGGAACATAGTGCCTACAGTGAGACTCGAACCCGCACCTTTTCCATTCTGAGGCAAGCGTCCTAACCCTTACATTATGTAGGCTCCCACACATACCTGGCTATGAGCTTCATTGCCTGTGAGATCAATGGAGGCAAGTAGATACTTATTAAAATGAGTAATTGTCATTACCTCGTCTGCATTATAAAAGAAATGTCTGCCAACAATTAGATTGCCCTAGAGGAAAGACTGAAGCTGTGTCCCCGGGTATTTACATACCGGAAGTTGGGGTTGGATCCCTGGTTGTAGGAGCCCTGGTTGTTGGATACCTTGTTGTTGGATCCATTGGTGGTGGATCCCTTGTTGTTGTGTCCCTATTTTCTGGATGATCTCTTGTTGTTGGATCCTATATTGTTGGAGGCCTTGCTGTTGGATCCCTTGTTGTTGGATCCCCTATTGTTGAATCCTTTTTGTTGGATCCCTTATTGTTGAATCCCTTGTTGTTGGATCTCTTGTTGTTGGATATCTTGTCGTTGGATCCCTTGCTGTTGGATCTCTTGTTGTTGTGTCCCTATTTTCTGGATGATCTCTTGTTGTTGGATCCTATATTGTTGGAGCCCTTGCTGTTGGAGCCCTTGTTGTTGGATCCCCTATTGTTGGATCCGTTTTGTTAGATCCATTATTGTTGAATCTCTTGATATTGGATCTCTTGTTGTTGGATATCTAGTTGTTGGATCCTTACTTGTTGGATCTCTATTGTTGGATCCCTTGTTTCTGGATCTCTTATTGGATCTCTTATTGCTGGATCCCCTGTTGGATGCCTAAGGGGCTCGTGATGGTGTGCATGCCTGTATGTGTGCATGTGTGTACGTGTGTATTGGCCTATGCATGTATGTGTGCATGTGTGTACGTGTGTATCGGTGTATGCATGTATATGTGCATGTGTTTACGTGTGTATCTGTGCATGCATGTATATGTGCATGTGTGTACGTGTATCGGTGTATGCATGTATATGTGCATGTGTGTATGTGTGTGTCTGGGTATGTGTATATATGTGAATTATAGAAGTCAGCAATGCATCAGCTGAATTCACTTACTTTACTGTTCACTGGTCTGAGCGTCAGTCAGTACTGAGCGCCTGGTCACTCCCCCTCTCCCCTTTGCACCCACGCCCACCTCTTCTCCCAACACTCTCCACCGCCCCACCTCCCCATTCTACCCTCACATGGAGTTGGATGACTTACTAACAATTCACCGACCCAATTCCTCCACGGTGTGTACAACCAGTGTGAGCGCCGAGGGATGAGGCTATCTACACATAGAAGACACCGACATATTGATATTGTTGTTACTGCTATTAGGCTCATTCTCTAAAACTGGGCACTAAAGTGTGACAAGGAAACCAAAAGTGAAAATAATAGCAAAAGACATTCCAAATAATAGCAGAATGCATGTTCCTATGAAGGTTTGCATGTTGTGCATATGTCAGAGTTGAAAACAAAACTATTTCAGGTTTTGAGTTAGATCTCATACAAATTGAGCAATATGTTAATATCACTCATAACTAAGTTGTAACATGGACAGCATCAAACAAGATTTTACTGATTACAGTTAAGCAAACAAGGTTATTTTAAGTTAAAACAAGTTTGGGTAAATGCATGGTGTCGATGTGTAAATTTGAACATTTTTGCATTATCATGAAATCATACAAGTATACTTTTAATATCTTGTGTGGGATGCATTAACTATATGTAGTATTGCTAATATTCTCAATACACAGAGGCAACACTAATTATTTAACTTGCTATCAATAAAACAAAGAATTAATTATCAGCATCGTAATGTGGAAACCAAATATATGGTGAACAGGGTTAGAGAATCACCCATTTATTATTACAGTTGCCATTGCGCCTGGATCGAAAGTTCAAGTCCCCCTTCTGCATGATGATGTGTGAACAGGTTATTCAGTATTTGTGTGCCTGGTTTCGCTGGTGCCCTGCGTGACCCGTCCCTTTAAACACCACAGTTAAACCACTGTAAACAGAAAGGTCAACAGCGCGACTTCTGGTAAATATACTGACCACACGTTGATATGTATTTTAAGATAAACTGTATAAAATTGATATATATATATATGTATATATATGTATATATATGTATATATATATCAATACAAAAACATACCTTGGCATAAATAATAAAATCCAATAATTAAGTAACAAAAGCTATAGAATTATTGGGGTCGGACCAGGCCTCCACGATCAAAATATTGGGGTGAAGGCCTCCTCTCCCCGCCGCCCCCCGCCCCCCCCCCCCCCCCTTCCGCCGCTCCTGAAACCTTAGCACACTAATGCGTGTCGCTACCCTGGATGTAGATAAAGGCTTCACCCGGTACTCGCAGTACACGGGTGAATACCAGCCCTACATAAAAATGGTCGAAAAAGCGGGGAAATGAAATGAGAGCCTAATTTCACAATCAAAGAAGCAACATTTATTCTTTGTATATGTATTCATATTTCCCCGCTACCTTTGAGTTGAAAAATATAATAAAATAGCTAGTTTAATAAGATTTAAAAGTGAAATCGACGGTGTTCTATGGCCGCCATCTTGTCTATTTGCATTCTCTCCCATTTCACCAACTCTGTGCCTATATAAGTATCCATTTGATACTGGAGGCAGGAATTCTACTTCCTGTTCTATACTAAAGCTATTTTTGCCCGTATTTACACTATGTTGTTGTTCACCCATGTACCAAAAGTACTGGGTGAATTGTTTATCTACCCTGTATGGTGCTCGGCATTCTAACATGGGCATTCTTTTATGGGGCAGGAAGTGGTCGGGCCTTCAGCCACAAATTCATACGACAATCACACGCCACCTATCGGTTTCTTGCTACATGATGATACTATGCTGCCACCTAGCATTCAAGGCGGACTCTTCCAGGGCCTTACGCCCATATGCTTGCGCCGCCTTTCGGCTACTTTGACACTAAAATTATTCCACCACTGCTGCCCCACCTAGCGGTTCGGTCCTCCAGGCGCTGACGTCACAGCGAGCACCACATTCGGTCACTCGCTGCCCGGACACAAACCCAAAAAGACCAGCATGATCACAAAGTTTGCCACCCCACCCACCCCTCAACTAACAAACAAGCTACTGAAGCGATAGGGTTGAGAGTGACGAGTTTTGATTTGACCTATGCTCTGTTTGATTGAATAAAAAACAATTCATACCATTTGTCTCGTCGTGAATTGTTAGGATAAGGACAAGGCTGGTCAGCTCAGTGACAGAATAATGTGACTGAGTCGAATATCAGGTCAAGGCGCTGGCAGCTTTGTATCTCAGTAGGGCCTCACTATAAAGTTTGACGAATGATGAGTTTGCACTGTCAAAAGTTGGTATTCTTCCAGGTATGACCTGAGATGTTGCTAGCACGTAAGCCCCAATGAACAGACATTGTAAATCAATTTGCTAAATCGTTAGTTACCGGCACGGCAGCCGTGAAAAATGAATCATATAATGCCAGCTTGAACAATGGTCTCAGTGTCAAAACGGCCCAAAGAACACTGTGAGCGACTGAAATGGTTAAAACACTGCCCGCACAGCAACCAGAGCAGGACTACATTAACAAGGCACAGTTGGCAGGGTGTGTAGTTTGTTTGTGTGTGGTAGTCAGGCAGTTCATTCATATACAGCTTAGGGCTCATTTTACATACAGTTTAGTGAACATGCCGAGAGTGTTGTTAATGTTAGTATATATTTGCATATCGCTCCGATGTATGTATTATATAACACCTTATATATACGTGTTATATAACGGCAAATCGTGGCGCATGCCTACTCACGTCTCGCGCGGAGACCAGGAGGTCCAATAAGGCGGTTCCACGTTCCACTGGTCCCTAAGGACTGAAGCTGCAACTCACAACACGCCGAGTCGCAGCTTCAGCTACCAGACCGGAAGTTGGGGTTAATACCACGTCGAACCCTTCACTATAGGCCGTAATCGATTAACACGACCCGGGCGACTCGGGTCACCCGAGTCGTCAGAATTTCAAATCGAACACCGCGAGTGGAGTCGACAAAAACACGTGCCGTGTGCAAAAAGACCTGACACCAGTAACCCACCTCTTGGCTGGGGTTTGCTAGGAACGATGACGTCACACCTGAGCTGGTACCTGTAGGATAACAGCTACCACTACAAGTCCTATTCGTTGTTTTAATGCTTTTTTTAAAAATAACCCAGAGTGTCAGCTTATACGATCCTAAAATACTTTAAATCCTATTTTGCTGTACTTATATTGGTTATTAAAACAAATAATTAGGTTTTAGATTAAGCCACCATTTTTTCAACCCCGAGCATGGAGAAGCGTATTCGTTTATTCAACCCTAGTCTGTAGGATGTGCGCATGAGCCAAAAAGTGGCTCGGGTGACCCGAGTTGATTAATCGATTACGCCCATAGAGTCCATCCTTTAAAGTCATCTTGCATCTATAACCAAGCGGTCCCTGGTGATCAAACTTTGTAGCGTTATTAACATACATTAGTTTCTAATGCAGATTGCAGTGCAATTGTCTGAGCAGATATTGTACACCAGAACAAATATGATCTTGGTGCATGTGTATTAAACCACCAGTGACATACTTGCAGAATAGACTCAGCCATACTATAGTTATTGCAGCATACTTACGACTAACTCAAGGCTACTACATGCTGTGACTATAGCCCTGTTCACACGGGGCAGTTAATTCGAATCATATAAATCGGCTTGCCTAGTTCGGCTCACATTTGGCATGTGAATGCGCATCTGAGTCGATTTAGGGCTGATTCGAATCATATAAGCCGGAATTTATAAACCACCTCTGTAGGTGGTTTATATGAAGCGAATTTTATGAATCGACTTATATCGCCCGTGTGAACGCAACCGACTTACTTGAGGCGGATTAAGGACGTGACAGTCGAGACCTGAGTGTGTTGACTTTCCCGTAAATTTGCTGTATGAAACTGGTAGCTGTGCCCAGATATTTTTTTCATCATTTATTTTTAGGGTTTCACTGCCCAGCAGAAGTTTTGACCGTTCCAAACCAATAGGATTCAGTACATACATATCTAGGTCGAACCCACTCTCTCGCTGGTCAGACTGGACTTGCTCATGCGCACATATCAATTTCCGGCCCAAGTACTGCCCCGTGTGAACGGGCGGCTAAATCGATTCATGTGATTCGACTTGTCTAAATCGCTTTACATCTTCCCCGTGTGAACACGGCTTATGTGGAGCGGTCACCGGGTGACCATCCCACTGTCCAACATCTGGCCACATCGTCCCCTCAAGTTCTTAACAACAAAATAAATAACTTAATGTGGTGCATTAGTGTTTATCTACGTATTCTTCAACCAGATCTACGATTCAATTATCTTCAAAAGTTGATTATGAAGTTAAAACGAAAACATTAGAAACCTTCAATTCTTTTCTTCAATGCCGTTTTGAATGCTGTTTTTACTGTTTACATGGCCACCAACACACTTCTCGGGGCTTGAATCTTCACAACATATTTAATCAATTTAATACACTTCTCTACATTTCTGTACATATTGAGCAAGCTGCCCTTCAATTCAATTATCTTCAAATTTTGATTATGAAGTGAAATGCAACATTCAAGTCCCTTTCTCCAATACAATATTAGTACCTGTAGCTGTATCCTATTGATTGATTGATTGAGTACCTGGCACTTCCCTGGTTTATGTGCAACTATCTACACTATAGGGGGCACCACCTGTCACCTCCTTACCTCATGCCTCCTTCAGTAGGTGGCAGCCCTGCTCTATTCATTTCTTACAGCAACCATCCGAAAAGCTATTTCCCCACCTCTTCTGTTCCCACTCTATTCATTTCTTACAGCAACCATTATTTGTTTATCTTTAAGGGGGACATTTAACGCTGACAAATTTACATGTCAGTTATAAACAGGTTGGAGAGCTTACCTCGATCGGGCTATGGTGGTTAAAGACCTCATTCGACCCACGGTTCAATTTCCGAGGTCAAATTTTATATAGGATTAGTTAGCAGGTTCAAAAATATGGTTATGGCACACTGAGTTTTGGGATGTTTTCATATTGGAATACGTCACTAGAAAGCCAAAAATTATATCTAATTTCCTAGATATTCCTACGACATTTAGTTGGGACGGGATTGAGTAAATTAACAGTGAATATTAGGAAATAATTCAGTGGTTACAACACATGGCTACAGGACAGAACTGGAGGTGGTTGTAAGATGGTCGTAATTTAACTGCAAAATGATCGCGAAGCGATCGTAGCTGTACTCCAGCGTCACACGAGGTCTGCGTTCGCTTACGATCAATTCGCGAGCATTTTGCAGTTAATTTACGATCATCTTACGACAACCTTACGACTAATCGCTGAGCGATCGCTGACTGACGCGATGTGGCGCATGTACGATGACCTCGCAATATCGGCTGGTGCATCATTGTCGACATGGCAACATATTAAAATAGTTTGTAACAAATTTGTTCAATTTTGTCACAAGGAGCTCGCAGACTTTTGGTCAGCAAGTGATCGCAAGCGAACGCAGGCCGTCATGTGACTGGGTCATAAACTGTGTTGCACAGATAACTACGCTGACAGTGCTGCATTACATGATACCACCATAACTATGCAGACTTGAAGTTGACAGGCACATTGTAGTTAAAGAATGGGAAAATCCCCATGCAAGGGTCACCCAATCTTCGTGAAAATTGGTCAATAGATAGAAAACAGATATGCAAAGATGAATATGGTAGTTTAAAAAATGAATACCTTCAAATTTGAGTGATTCTGAGAGGTATTGGTCTATGGTGGAAAATGTGTACAAAAAGAATGGCAAAAAGCGGCGGACCACTACCGACGGCCCCACGGTGGTCCAACGATGGAAATTGTGTGCAAAAATAATGGCAAAGAGCGACAAACCACCACCGACTGCCCGACGGTGGTCCGACAGTGGAAAATGTGTGCAAAAAGAATGGCAAAGAGCGGCGGACCACCACCAATGGCCTGACGGTGGCCCGATGGTGGCAAATATGTAAACAAAATGGCAAAAAGCGGGAGACCACCACCATCGGTCCGTACGCCTTTGCTTTGCTCCCAACGCTTTGCTCCCAACGCCGTTTTCAGCGCATGCGCAGTCGGAACCGTGATGTAGTCTATTAATATTGTCGAATTGACGAATGTAAACAAAACAAATTGCCACCGCCGCCACATCGGCGGTGAAATATTATGGCCAAATCTATTCAAAGCTATCATATTTAACAGAATTACATGGTCAAAAAGTGAAATTTGGTCAAATTAACCACAAAATCGAAGCGATATTAACGCCGCTGCCGAATTTGGTCAAATTTGGTCAAATTAAACCAATAATCGAACTGATATTGTTCTTCATGAATGGGTACGAGGCCCCTCACGTTCTTAAAAACACACCAAACAAGTTTATTACGCATCGCATCGTCTCGCATCGCATCGTTTCAACTTTTTATGTATCCGTATCTATGCAACTTTTCTTTTATTCCAGAAACTGTCCTTGGCAACAGCGCTTCTTTTTCAACAATTTGTGGACTGGCTGACTTTCCTGAGTTAGTCAAGTAAGAATCCAACTGTTGCCCGTGACGATAGTGAGCCTTGGTATAAAGCTGGTGGCATACCTCTCAGTGAGCCTTTGCTATGCTGGGCAACTCAGTCAACATTGGACTTTTATACTACGAGTCGGCAAGGGGTATGAGCGCGGGTTTGGGCAATTAAACCCCTCCCCAAACGTTCGATAGGGTCCAACTGGGATAGCGTCCAACTGGAATAGCGTCCAACTGGGATAGGGTCCAACTGGGATAGGGTCCAACTGGGATAGGGTCCAATAAGACCCTCAGTTCCTAAAGGTGGGGGGCAATGCCTGCCATAGCTCAGAGAGCAGCAACACATGTTTAGTAAGTGCACCAGTATCTAAGTTGGATATGAGTTAAGTTGAGTTTTATTTAACCATAAACATGCAGAAAGGTCACTGTATGGTTTCCCTAAGGGGTGGCTGATAATGTAAGATCAAATCTTGGTAAGTGTTTTCTTTAAAAAAATTTGATGCTTTCCTCGGACTATGCGGCTTTAATACCAGGCTTTAATACCAGGGGTTTGAATCCAATTGATCAATAAGCATGAATGCCATAGCCATATCCTAAATCAATAATCTTAGCAAGGTCTGAGGCGGAACAAACTCGTGCGGTCGCAAAAATAGGTTCACAAAAATTGTAACTATTAAGTTTTGCATTGCACATGTGTAACTTTGATATAGGGGTGCCATCTGCTTGGCTGGATGGCACTAGTGCCTTATGCAGTCATCAGGATATAGGTCCATAGAGCAATAGCCTTCGTACATTTGTAATACAACTTGAAATAACCTGATTGTGAACACTTCTAGGCATTGTACTATAATTGAAAGAAGCAAATTTACCTACGCTTATGCCTTTGCAATAGGCCGAGTGGGTGGGCTGAGTGGTTATGAGTGAGCGGAAGCCAAAGGCTGAGTCCCATTTGAAATCACTTTATCCAATTATAAGAAATATTATGATTCCCACAAATATGGAATTGCGTATTTCGCTTTTTATTGCACATTTAACAAGGCTATTTTGCTATTCACTCTGGAACCTTATTCTGGTGATTTCAATTGGTACCGGTGTATTCAACATAGGAGAAGGCACACCTGCTTTTAAGTAAGTTTCACTTGTACAATAATAGTTCTGTGGTAGCCATCACAAGTGTTAGATAATGTGTGGCAGATATGTCTGGCTGCCATTGCGGATATTGATCAGTCAGTGGTGGGCATATCTCACCACCATTGCGGATGTCGGTCAGTGTGCAACAGGCATATCTGACCACCATGGTGGGTGTCGGTCAGTATGCAACAGGCATGCCTGGCCACCATTGTGGATGTTGGTCAGTGTGCAGCAAGCACCATTGCAGATATCGGTCAGTGTACAGTGGGCATGCCTGGTAGCCATTGTGGATGTCGGTCGGTGTACAGTGGGCATGCCTGGCCACCATTGTTGTTGAAGGTCAGTGTGCAGCAGGCATTTCTGGCCACCATTGCTGATATTGATCAATGTACAGTGGGCATGTCAATTGTCAGGCCACCATTGTGATTTTGGTCAGTGTGCAGCAGGCATTTCTGGCCACCATTGCGGATATCGGTCAGTGTACAGTGGGCATGCCTGGCCACCATTATGGATCTCAGTCAGTGTGCAGCAGGCCACCATTGTCACTGTGGATGTCGGACTGTATATGGCAAGCATGTCTGGCCCCCAATCCGGATATCGCGCACTGTACAGCGGGCATATCCAGCTGCCGTTGCGGATATCAGCGGTATGCGGGTGTCGCGCAGTGTGCGGCGGGCATTGCTTACCTCGTTTGTTCTCCATGATCTGGCGGTAGTTCCGGTCGACCCGCTGGGCGGCGTCCGAGTCCAGGTCCAGCTGGTAGCGCTCGGACAGTCGGGCAGTCGGCGCCAACTTGATGCTGCTCTCTGCCTCTGTGAACACACCGACAGGACCCGACTGATAAGGATTGGGTAGGTTGTTGGTTGGTTGTTGGAGTTTTAAGTCCAGGCAACATCTAAGGTCATATCAGGACGGGTACTGACTTGTGAAAGAGCGCTCTCATGGCGACTTTATAGTGCTGCCCCACTGGGAAATCAGGCCGCCGGTATGATGACCCGATATCCCGCTCAGTCACATTAAACTGACACTGAGCTAACCAGTCCTTGCCCTATCCTAGCTAGGATAGGAAGCGACAAGTATCAATTTTATACGTAATTGGTTTGAGTCGACCGGGAACCAAACTCCCAATATCCCGCACGCAAGACCCTTTTCAGCCATCATTAGTGGTGATGGAATCTCTCTATTATAGCTTTTGTGGATGAACAAAAGTGTGTTTTTGTTTATTGGGGATTTGCGTCTTAACAAGATCTAAGGTTATATCAACACGGTACTCACAAATAAATATATATATATGATGTATAACATATTATGTGAGTATAAAGATTCACAAGGTAATATTACTTATCATTATTATTATTATTGTGATCCTCTGTAAGATATAACACTGTACCAGTGGTGCCATCTCGCCCACTTCACCTCCCACGGATGTTGACCAGTGTCAGTCGCACCAAAGGATATATATGATGCATAATGTATTATATGAGTATAAATGTATAGAAGGGAACCTATCAGCTATACCTGTCCTACCAATTTACCAATCTGACCAGGTGGCACCACCTGCCCACTCCCGTTACGCTGCGTTTGACTTGTGTCAGTCGCAGTGAAGGTATAATATATACACATATATCCATACACATATAAATATTAAGAAATTAGATCATATAATTGACCGTCCACCTCCCGTTCTGGTAGGTCGTGAGATTCGAACCCCAGGTTCGAACCCTGGCTGAGTCAAACAAACAACTTAAAAATTGATACTTGTCTCTACCTAGCCTGACTGTCAGTATTACTAGGATAGGGCAAGGAGCCATGGAATGAGGACGACCAATTGTCCGTGATTGAAATGTTGCCTGCTTAATCCACTAATGTACCCCCCACACACATTATTTTGTGAAATGGTTATGTAGCCAACACTCACCGTCTTCTGACAGCGTGCTCTCTGACGAGACGGTGACGTCACTGTAGGTATGGGCAGTTCCCGTGATGCGCTTGTCCTCCACAGACGCCGTGACGTCATCCTGGTTGCTGGCTGTTCCAAGACCCGTGTCGACCGTCGACTCCTCCCCCCTATCTACGGCGTTCTTTGGGAGCCGCATCAGTGGCACGCCACCTGGTGGCAACGAGAGGAGGCGATAATCTTATTATTGCATAAGTTGGCAGGATGGTGGAGTTTTACGTCCTGGCAACATCTAAGGTCATATCAGGATGGGTACCAACTTGTGACAGTGTGCAATGTTGGCGACTTTATACTGCTGCCCCACTGGGAGACAATGCTGCTAGTGCCATGACCTGATATCCCACTCAGTCACATTATCCTGACAATGAGCCACACAGGCTTTGCCGTATTCTATTGATGCCGAACACCTGGCTAGTAAGCGAGAAGTATAACTTTTTTAAGTCATTGGTTTGACTCCACCAGGGTTAGAACCAATGAGTTAGAATCGCATGATCTACCAAAACGGGAGACGGATGCTCAACTCATTTGGCTGTCCCGTCTGGTCCATTTTGGCATAGTCAAATGGTTTGGGTTTCTGTTATTTTCTGAGATAAATAAATATATTAGATTGATCAAAACAATCTACCTTACTTTACTTTGAAGTAGATTTGCTTTAAAATGACCAACTTCACCGATATTTGTAATGCAAACATGCAAAGTTAATTTTGGTGTGCTTTTCAAAACTCTATCCCCATAGACTTAATATGTCATTCTATGTAGAAACAAATGCTTAACAAATGCACTAGTATCTAAGTTTGATCTCTAGGACCAAATCTCAATAACATTTTGCTTTTGGAAATTTGATGCTTTTATCGCACTGTGCAGCTTTAAGGCTGTGTTCATGTGCCTTTAATATCAGATGCTATTCTTTACCTGAACACACGACTAAATGGCAAAGTTGAATAGCCCGATGGGTTTAAGTTTCTGCCCGAATTAAATCAAATAAATGAGTACATTATGCTTGTCGTTATAATCTATTTTATTTTGATTTGGAAAAGCTTTTAAATCAAACTTTCTAACTTTGGAAATATTTGAAGTGAAGACCTGCCAAAATAATGTTGGTGAGCACACCGAATATGTTGGACATGTATATTGTTACAATAACTCTCACATACGTATCAGATACCATTATATTCACAACGTTAAAAAGGAACCTACAACACTGACTGAATATATTGGACGCCTATGTGGTTGGAATATCGCCAACTCTCGTCATATGTATCAGAAACCATTGTGTTCGCAATTTTAAAAAGTTCCCAAAACCCAAATATGTTGGACGCCTAGATGGTTACAATAAGGCCTACTCTTATCATATCTGTCAGAAACCAGTGTGTTCACAATGAAACATCTGTAATTGTAATAAACCATTTGGAAATTATATATTAATTTTAAAATCTATATAATTGTACCAACGATGACAATGCGTCGGTGATGAAATAAATATTATGTTCAGGGAAATAAACATATTTACAAACGAAAATATTGTTTGTTTGTTGTTGTTTTACATCCTAGCAACATCTCAGGTAATATCAGGACGAGTACTGACTTGTGACAGTCCGCACTCAATGCGGCTTTATAGTGCTGCCCCACTGGGAGACCATGCCGCCAGCACCATGACCTGATATCCCACCCAATCACATTATCCTGACACTGAGCCAACCAGTCCTTGCCAGGCTAGGAAGTGACAAGTACCAATTTTTAAGTCATTGGTTTGACTCGACCAGGGTTCGAACCCACGCTCCCATGGTCTACCATCACGGGAGACGGACGCTGTAACTCATTCGGCCATCCCGTCTGGTTCAAAAGAAAAGAAGAAGAAAAAGCCACCTGTATGATGTAGAGCAGTGAAATGTTCTATTAAATTGACTTAATATTCCATATCAGCAGTGACATATGTTTAGTAAGTGCACTCGTGTGTAACTTGGATATCTAGGATCAAATCCAGGCTGGTGTCTTAGTTTCAAACGTGTTATGCTTTCATCAGATTAAGCAACTTGAACTATTGTGACAGGCCGTGTCGCCAGGTGGCAGTGTACGACCGGTTCCCCTAGTCTGCCTGTGTTGGATGCAACATGGAGAGAAGACAGGGAAGAGCAATGTATGCTTCACAGTTCATTTCACGATATTCTACTCTCTGTGGCCCACCCACTGACCAGACAAACCACAAGTAACCTCTTATAGTGGGAGGGGGGCGGGAGGGCATGAGCCAGTCCGCAATTTAATACGTCTTGGCTTTGACTCGACTGAGGATTTATCTCAGGTTGACTTTAATATATTTTGATTAGCTAATTACATTTTTTGAAAAAATATATAAGTATACAGTGAAACCCCGTCGTAATGCGAACCGATTTAACGTGAAATCGGATATAACGCGATAATCCATTGAACCCAGAATTCCTTACTTCAAAGGAAATTCAGTAAACTGAACCCCGATTTAACACCACCTCACTGTTTCCACGATAACGTTGTACAGTTGTATGGATCCCAATGATTGCATTATAACAGGGTTTCACTGTATATATATATATATATATATATATATATATATACATGTATCATCATCATCATCATGCTGTCGGTCGCGATGCGACAAAAACTGCTTTCATTACTTGACTGCCGCTCTCCATTTAGCTCTCTGCTGTGAGAGTTGCGTCCATGAGTCGGTCTTAATGTCTCTCAGCTTCAGGTTTCATTTCATGAAAGCTGCCTGCAAAAGCGTTGAAGTGCTGCTGGCTTTTGCAAGTTACCAGTGGCACTCTCTCGGGGAGCAAATAGAGGTCTCACACCGGCAAGAACATGTCAAGACAGGCGCAAAACTATTTGTCTCTGCAGTGGCTGGTCGGGAGATGTTGGGAGTTCCATACATCAACCGCCCTTAATGCTGCCACAGTGACATGGTTTTCTGTTTAGGGTTTGCTCCCTTACCCTTCGGTTCTGTCAAGAACCTGTACCACGAGGCAGTGGTTTACAACTCTGCAGGGCAGGGGCGTCAAACTCCCTGAGGTGTTGCAATACCTCCAATACCTTCATACCAATCGTATGCAGGTATTGCAATACCTGCAATACCTGCATACCATGTATATATATAATATATATGCATATACAGTATTCCCTTCTATGCAGCACCAAATGCTTAACGTGTGCACCAGGATCTAAGGTAGATATGTAGAATCAAATCTAGATAACTGTTCTGGTTTCACAAATATATATATATATATATGCTGTTAGAAATAGCTCAAGTGTCGATTTTGAATGAGGAATGTATGTCAAAACAGACAAAGCTAACACAAATTTAAACTCTAGACGACACACACAAAATTAAAAGAAAAGAGGTGCCACTGCAGAGTGTTTGATATTTGGGAGGGTCTCAGGCCTGGGAGGACCAGTGTAGATGTGCCTTTGGTTAGTGCTTCACCCATAGCCATGGCTGTGTTACTATGTACTCTATGATGACTAAAGAATTATCTCAATGTTTCCGGGAAGAGTTCATGTGCCAGACAAACAGCTAGTGGTGCAGCTCAGGGACCTCGTGAACAAATAATACAACCCCATAAACACTCAAACCAATTCTCAGCGGCAAGTTGCACTATCGATCAGATCGATGAGAGAATAATAATATTAAAGCCTGCATAATCCAATGAAAAACATCAAATTTGTTGAACCAAACATTTATCTAGATTTGATTCTACATAATAGTATATACCTTAGATCCTGAACTAGACGGGATGGCCGAATGATTTGAGCGTCCGTCTCCCGTGTTGGGGATCGCGGGATTCGAACCCATGGGTTCGAACCCTGGTCGAGTTAAACCAATGACATAAAAATTGATACATGTCGCTTCTTAGCCAGGCGCTTGGTATTATTAGGATAGGGCAATGACTGGTTAGCTCAGTGTCAGGATAATGTGACTGAATGGGATATCAGGTCATGGTGCTGGTGGCCTGGTCTCCGAATGGGGCAGCATTATACACCCGCCATGAGTGCGCACTGTCACAAGTCGGTACTTGTCCTGATATGACCTTAGATGTTGCCAGGACATAAAACTCCAACAATCAACCAACTAACCTTAAATCCTGGTGCACATGTTAGGCATTTTGGTGCTGCATAGAAAGGAATACCGAGTCAATTTAGAACATGTTGCTACTAAGAACTTTGTAGTCAAAACTTTGATGTGCACATCAAAATTAACTGTGCACGTTCTCCGTTCAAATAGCTACTAAGCCAGGCAATTATATAAAAACTAGTTCAAATTAAAGTTAGGTAGATTTTACCTAACCTGGAACTCAGCATTAATAGGATAATAGGATATCGGCAAGGAGCAATGGAATGAGGAAAACCAATTATCCGTGATTGAAATTTCCCCAGCTTAATCAACCAATACAATAAAAACTTAAATAAAAATATGGGTAAAGGGGGTGGGGGCACCTCCCCCTTATTTAGCCGGTGTCAGAATTTAAGTTGCTATCTTCAAAGTAAATGTAAATAGTTAAATTGCAGAACTCTTAAGTTGCCCAACTGTGGATAGTGTTTACAAGAAAAGACAGCATATACAGGAGGCTATTTATGTTAGTCAAAGGGAATTGCTCACTGGTTGATGGCATCCTCCATTAGGCAGCACTTCTCATAGAGCAGAGGACACGTCTTGGGCAGACTAATATTTAAACGTTACAGAATCCGATGTGAGGATAATATTGTCCAAATCAACCCACCTAGCTAGATTTTATCCTACATTAGACTTATATACTGTTGGATTCATTCATCATTTGGTTGGGTATTTGTCCTTTAAGGCGGTTAAAAGGCATCAGTTTCGACAGGTGACAACGTGACCTAGTTAAGATATCAATGGTGCATTGCACTTTGCTTCAACTGGTCATCGAGTGCAGATACATTATTTTCTGTGTTTAGACTTCAAATATCTCTAAAGTTAATCAATTATCATTTATAAGCGTTATTGTACACTGGACTGAAATAACGTAGGTTATAATTGTCAATTTAATCATTTTAGCTTGAGAGTATGAAAAACAAAAAAGAACTATGCAATTTTAATAATAATGAATGCAGTGGACAGCATTGGAAGAATAGCAGAAGGAAGAGGATGAGTTCTTCCACTGAACACCAATATAGATAAACACTGATCGCTGGAACAAGGGCCTCCACACCTTGTTTATAGTTGAGGCACACCAAGATAGTTTTTGTTTGTACTTAGGCTGTGTTGTTGTTCACCATTATTCTGGATACAGGTCAATATTTCATCTACAGTAGGCTTAAATGTTTCGGCATGCCTTCTGAAAATGTTTGTTAAGGCTTACAAAGTGGAACCTCTCTATGAATTAAAACCCCTTTAGCCCTAGATACCTACATTCAACAGAACAAGAGAACGCACTCAAGACGAAATAATTGGCAGGCTTAACATTCTCCTCGCGAGCGATATTTGGGGTAGTTGGTGAATAAGTGGCAAGGAACCAATGAAAGCTCTCGTTACATGTGGGCGTCGACAATGGTCGCTTAGCATACACCGAGTCCTGTGTACCTAGCAAACCAACGCGAATGGAATGTGGCACAAGGGATCAAGAAGACATTTTCCAAACAGAGCTTTTGTTCGACGCGCCTGCATTCGCGACGCCTCGCAGGGCTGGCGCTGGGAGAGTGTGCAATTTGGAACAAAATGATTGGCTATTATTAACACCAGATGGCGTTGGAGTCATGCCTGCTTGCAGAGGTGGGGACTGCCTCGTCTAAACAAAAACCAAAAAAATTGTCCAAATCGCGCCGGCTCGCGTGTTGGTTATTGACTCCATTGTGTCTGACACCGGACTCTGTGGCCGAATCGGTAGAGCGCAGGCTTACATGTAGACAGGTGGAAGGTCGGGAATTTAATTCCCGACCGAGTCAAACCAACGACTTACAAAATTAAGGAAGTAGGAAGGCAGACACCCCCATCCCCCAAAGTAAAGCTTGTTATATTTAGCGACACCTCTAGAACACATTGATTTTCATATCATCGGCTATTGGGCGGCAAACATATGGTCATTCTGACATATTTCTTTTGGAGGAAACCCGCTGCCGCCACATAGGCTACTCTTTCCGATAAGCAGCAGGAGGTCTTTTAAATGCACTTTCCCACAAACAGGACAGCACATACCACAGCCTTCAATGAACCAGTTGTGGACCACAGGTTGGAACGGAAAATAGCTCAAACTGCCAATGTGCCTGAGGTCCGTCCCGATCCCCTGGTTGTAATTCCATCGCAGCAAATTACTTAACGGTTCAAACCCTGGTCTAATCTACACTTGAACACCGACTCATTAATCTAACACCCTGGAAGTGATTGTCCCAATCACCACCTGACATGTGACCTGGGCTGTAACTAAATCACGCGGCGTCTACGTCATGTGACATCGCATGACATAGCGACTCGACCAGACCGCACCACGTTACCATACACGGGCCCGTGACACTAACAAGTCATCGATCTGAATAGTTGTACTTCTACTGTTCTACCTACATATCACGCATTGGTTGCGCTATGCACATGGACGGTTGTGCGGATATTATGCCTAGAGTGGGACTCGAACCACTACTACTGCCATTCGAGGGCGGCAGTCAAAACTATTAGTCTATCTGGGCTCGGTGATGCAATCAATCTACATCTGGTTACCTGTCGCTCCTTACCGGGTGATGTGAGTACAAACTATTACACTCAGCACCACCACCCCCCCCCCCCACCCCCTGGAATCGTAAGTCTATTAAATGCTTTACGTTCTTATGTCATTTAGTGCTTACGATTACACCATGCAGGCAATGCACTTACATTTACACATGCACAGGGCAGATTCAAAACTCTAGAGCACTTACTATGTCACGGTCCTGGTAAGCAGTGTCATGGGAGTGTCACACATGACAACTTGAATCAAATTAGACTAGTGTTGCCCAGAGGTGAACAAAATACTTAGTGTTAACCCACTTATCCGTTATGAGCAGGGTAAATAAATTCATCACAGTTTTTTTTACGTGAAAGGAATATCATAATCTACATTAGAAACAAAATGTTCGGCAAGAATCTTACCAAGTTTGGCCATCAGTATGTATATTGTTATAGACAGTGTAGTGCTAAACTGCTAATGGGGAAGTGAGTGGACGCAGGTTTGGATTCATTTGAAATAGTGAGGGAACGCCGACCCCCTCCCTCCCAAATAAAGTTTGTTGTTTGTTTGTTGTTGTTTTACGTCCTAGCAACATATAAGGTCATAACAGGATGGGTACCGACTTGTGACAGTACGCACTCATGGCGATTTTATAGTGCTGCCCCACTGGGATATTAGGCCGCTGGCACCATGACCCGATATCCCACTCAGTCACATTATCCTGACACCGAGCTAACCAGCCCTTGCCCTATCCTAATAATGCCAAGCACCAGGCTAGGAAGCGACAAGTATCAATTCTTAAGTCATTGGTTTGACTCGACTGGGAAACGAACTCCCGATCTTCTGCACGCGAGGCCTGTGCTCTACTGATTCGGCCACCGAGCCCGGTCCCAAATAAAGTAAAAGAACGCCACACCCACGCGTTCCTGCAGCAGTACACCGCTGGTCATAGGTCGACAATGAGTTTAATGTAGGGCTATAAGGTATAACATGAGACATAGAACATGGAGGGGAACCAACCACCAACTTCCTGTACGTAAACTGAAGCTGTGATCCGGTATGCTGAGTCTCAGCCAGAGTGCTTCCTGAGCGTTCAGCGCAACTCGGAATACCCATATCGCATGCAACGAGTTCAAATCCATTCAGTAGTTCAAATAATAAAGAGTAACTAAGGTAATACAAAATAGCAGAATAAACGCGATGGTCGGTTGTTGGAGTGTTATGTCCTGACAACATCCAAGGTCATATGAGGATGGGTACTGACTTGTGTCAGTGCACATTCATGGTGACTTTATGGAGCTGCCACCAGACGGGATGGCCGAATCAGTTGAGCGTCGGTCTCCCGTTTAGGGAAATCTGGGGATCCGAACCCATGGGTTCTTGGGTTCGAACCCTGGTCGAGTCAAACCAATGACATACAAATTTATACTTCCTAGCCAGGCGCTCAACATTATTAGGATAGGGCACGGACTGGTTGGCTCAGTGTCAGGATAATGTGACTGAGTGGGATATCAGGTCATGGTACTGGTGCTTGGTCTCCCAGTGGGGCAGCACTATGAAGTCGCCATGACTGCACACTCTCGCAAGTCGGTACCCGTCCTGATATGACCTTGGATGTTGCCAGGACGTAAAACCCTAACAACCAACCAACCTATGGCGCTGCCCCACTGGCAAATCAGGCCACCAGCACCATGACCCAATAACCCACTCAGTCACATTATCCTGACACTGAGCTACCCAGTCTTTGCCCTATCCAAATAATGCCAAGTGCCAGGCCAGGAAGCGACAAGTATCAATTTTATAAGTCGTTGGTTTGAATCAACCGGAAACCGAACTCCCGATTTCCTGCACACGAGGCCCACGCTCTGCCGATTCGGCCACCTCGCCCGGTGAGCTAGCAACGGAACTCGGAATACTCATAGTGCATGCAACAAGTTCAAATCCATTCACTAATTCAAATAATAAAGAGTAACGAAAGTAAAATCAAATAATAGCAGAATGAAGGCGAGGCTTCTTGTTAGACTATATGAGAGAAATTCTAATTTGTAAAAAGGGTTCAGAGCCTAGTAGTGTTGGATTTCGGAGGTAATCTCATAGTGAGGCCGTCATAGCAACATAGTAACTCGGTCTGCACTGAGGATGGCATTGTACTGGCCGCATTGCTGTCATTACTCGTTGGTGCATATGCGTGGTGTCCTGAGGACGGATGCTCCAGTGGACAGTGTATCGCAAACAGGTCACCGGTACTCCTTTATTCGAGCACTTCTATAACTGACAGCTTTATAGAGTGCAGGAACATTTGTAATTGTTGGTTTTTTGCTTTTTGTACGAAATCTAGGTCATTCATTGAATAATGTCCAGAGCATTGGTCTTCCAGCCATTCAGTACAAGTGCTTGATACATAAATGAAACTATCAGTTGTAATAGCACAATGCATACATTTCCATGTGAGGAATACAAGTTGCACCAGATCTTTAAGTAACTTGGCAACTGGGAAGCTACTTTTCTTTACTTATCTTGGGGAACCGTTTCCAGGTTATGGCCCTGTCACACTATGACGTAACGACGTCGGCGTAGGGAGAACGTGAAGAACGTTGAACTTCTCGGCGTAGTATGCAAATTTGGGCACAAGTTGAACGTGGATGCAGCGTAGTGGACGAGAGAGTAACGGCGGTAAAGCGTAGTGATTGCGTCATTCAACGAGAGAGGACAACATCATTACACTCACGGAACGTTATGAACGTTATTCCATCGCCAGAAGAAGGTTACATGACGTTACCTACGTCATGAGACGTTGAACATACGTTGAATGCACATTCTCCTGACGTTCTCCTGACGTTCTCCTGACGTTCCCATTACGGCACGTGGGCATTTGCACTCGGTTTAATGTGGGTCAACGTAGTGGAACGTAGTTGAACGTAGTGAGCAGCGTTGGAAAAATGTCCGTTTAACGTCATTGACGTTCACTGAACGTGAACAGAACGTACGGCGAACGTAAACCTTACGTTCGAGCTACGTCGAAATATTTGAACATGTCCAAAACCTCGACGTAACACGACGTAATGTGACATAGCTCGACGTCATTCTAACGTCATTCTGACGTCATCATGACGTAACCCAACGTAATGACGAAAAATGACCACGTTAGGCTCACGTTGGCTCGTTACGTCGTAGTGTGACAGGGGTATTAGGCGTACACACAAGTCCAAATCCAAAGTCTACAGGAATCTGTGTTGGTGTTTTGCATCCTAGCAACATCCAATGTCATAGCAGGATGGGTACCGACTTGTGACAGTGCGCACTCATGGCGACTTTATAATGCTGCCCCACTGGCAGACCAGGCTGTCAGCACCATGATACAATATCCCATGCAGTCACATTATGTTGATATTGAGCTAACGTGTACAGAAGCGCCGGTAACGTGCCGGTAACGCGCCGGTAACGTGCCGGTAACGTACTGGATGTGTACCGACGTTTCGACCAAAAACCCAACACGTTGGCACGCGTTGTCCAACGTTGGTGAGACACGTCGTAGTGTGACTGCCCCTAATATGGACCACTTAAAGTCGGTCCCATGGTCGGTTGATTTAGAGCGGTTTTACTGTATACCATTGATAAAGTCTTTGACAGTACAGGAATGTACAACATTAGATTCTGAAGATCACATACCTTTGATTGATAATACGCTTAATGAAAATAAAACTTGATACCCACTGCCTGTCTACCTTGAGCACCTTTAGACGCGCAGTGCATTCCGGGACTTCTAATCTGAGACCACAGTGCATGATTCATCCGCTGGGTGGCGCCAGGGGTAATTGGAGATGTGTGTTTCTCTCAACTCTCAGAATTGTTGGAATATATTGTTGATACCAAGCAAGTTGGGCTTCACCGATGAGACGGGATGGCCGAATGAGTAGCGCGCCCGCTATCTGTGTGGCAGGTCGTTGGTTCGAATCTGGCCACACCAAAGCAAAGATACTTGTTGCTACCTAACCTGACGCTTGGTATTACTTGGATAGGGCGAGGAGCAGAAACTTGTCTATATATGTGTATATATGTTTCGAAGTATATATAGAAATATATATACTTATATAGAACACACACTCTCTCTCTATATATATATATAATATAGAAATACATAGATCTATTTCTATATAGAAATGTATATATAAATCATCATCATCATGCTGTCGGTCTCGATGCGACAAAGACTGCTTTCATTACTTGACTGCCACTGTCCATTTAGCTCTCTGCTGTGAGAGTTGCGTCCATGAGTCGGTCTTAATGTCTCTCAGCTAACATGTCATGAAAGCTGCCTGCAAAAGTGTTGAAGTGCTGCTGGCTTTTGCAAGTTACCAGCGGCACTCTCTCGGGGAGCAAATAGAGGTTTCACACCGGCAAGAACATGTCAAGACAGGCGCAAACTATTTGTCCCTGCAGTGGCTGGTCGGGAGATGTTGGGAATTCTATACATCAACCGCCCTTGATGCTGCCACAGTGACATGGTTTTCTGTTTAGGGTTTGCTCCCTTAGCCTTCGGTTCTGTCAAGAACCTGTACCACAAGGCAGTGGTTTACAACTCTGCAGGGCAGGGGCGTTAACCTCCCTGAGGTATTGCTATACCTGCATACCTAAATACATATATATATATACATAGAAACCTCTCTGCTCTTTGTCCTATGGCAGTAATGCATATATGTGCAGGGCAGTGTTCGATTCAGGCTCTAGAATGCTGGTAAAGCGATAGTTTTCTATATATGTTTGGTAAGGCTTTACAGCCTAGCAACATCTAGGGTCATACAAGGACCGGCACCGACTTGTGACAGTGCGCATTCATGGTTACTTTATAGTGCTGCCCCACTGGAAGACCGAGCGACCAGCACCATAACCCGATAACCCACTCAGTGACATTATCCTGATATTGAACAAAGCATTCCTTGCCCTATCCTATTCAGGCCGAGTGCCAGGCTAGGAAGCAACAAGTATCAATGTGTAAGTCATTGGTTTGACTCGAATAATTCATTATACATCACATAAACAACACATAATACAACTTTACACATATGTTTCCTTCGAGGTATTCTGATTTTAAAATGGCGTCATTAATGGGGTTCTTATCACTGGACGCGCTCCCAGAAGGAGGCTCATTAGATTACTATACGCTGATACTGCCTTACATCAAATCAATCCGCGCTTTGATATTGGCCATCGAGCGTATCGCACGTAAGGCTGCACAGTCCAATAAAGCATCCACTTTTAAAAATCAAAACACTTATCTAGATTTGGATCTACAATCTAACTCAGATACTGGCGCATTTGTGAAATAGTTGTTGCTACATAGAATGGCAAACTAAGTATATCCAATATAACATCCTACTTCTCAAAGCCTATGGGGGGGGGGGGGGGGGCGTCAGTTTTGATAACCATGTCAAAATTAATCTAGCAAATTTAGACTTTAATTATTCCCTAAGTTAGTCATTTTAAATTCAAATTACTTCAAACTAAAGTAACACTCATCCTAATACAGTTACCCCAGAAAATCCAGAAACCATCGGATTATGCAACTTTAACAGCCGGTGACATTTCCTAACTAACTCGTGTACTTGTGTGGAGCTTGGCTGTCTTCACTGATTGTCTTCCAGTTAACTATCGGTACCACGTTGCGCATCCTGAATGCAGGGGGATGCGCATGTTGGCAGCCATGTTGATACTAATGATAGCTATATGACATGAACAATAAACCACTCTCTTATGTACCTTCATAACAGACTTCAAAAGTCAGACTCTCACTGGCAGCGTGATTTGTTTTGTTTGGGGTTTACGTCTTAGCAACATCTATGGTCATATCAGGATGGGGCAAGGTGAACAGGCTGGTTTCCGGGAACCTGTGTATTTCTAGTTCCGGCTGGTACCTCAGAAAATACAGAAGTTCTGACCCAGCACGCCGGGTCGCAGCCTCAGCACATACGGCATAAGTTGGGGAGTGGTGAATACACATACACAAAGTAGTATTTTATCTGAAGATATAAAATTTGCTAGGTTAATTTCATTGCAATCTACATTAGAAAGAAATGCATGGCAAGAACCGTACCAAGTTTAGTCATTATGAGGTTTGTGGTTATAGGCGCAATCTGAGTTTAACCTAGGATCCATAGTGAAGGATAGTGGTGGGAGAGGCAGAGGGAGAGGCAGAGGCAGGGGTTCAACTCCGACCTCTGCCATGTGAGCTATAGTTCCAACCCAGTATATTGGGTTGTAGTTTCAATCCTTCCAGGGTGATCACCGAAACTGGGAGTAGCTATATTAAGATACTGCCCCCTATTTATTTATTTCGAGTTGGTGACCTACTTAACATGCCTCCTGGTGCTGCCTCCTAGTGCTGCTCCCTATTTTCTTATTTGGAATTGGTGACCTACTTTAACGGGCCTACTGTGCTGCCTCCTAGTGCTGCTCCCTATTTTCTTATTTGGAATTGGTGACCTACTTTAACGGGCCTACTGTGCTGCCTCCTAGTGCTGCTCCCTACTTCCTTATTTGGAGTTGGTGACCTACTTAACAGGCCGACTGTGCTGCCTCCTAGTGCTGCTCCCTATTTCCTTATTTGGAGTTGGTGACCTACTTAACAGGCCGACTGTGCTGCCTCCTAGTGCTGCTCCCTATTTCCTTATTTGGAGTTGGTGACCTACTTAACAGGCCGACTGTGCTGCCTCCTAGTGCTGCTCCCTATTTCCTTATTTGGAGTTGGTGACCTACTTAACAGGCCGACTGTGCTGCCTCCTATTGCTGCTCCCTATTTCCTTATTTGGAGTTGGTGACCTACTTAACAGGCCGACTGTGCTGCCTCCTAGTGCTGCTCCCTATTTCCTTATTTGGAGTTGGTGACCTACTTAACAGGCCTACTGATGCTGCCTCCTAGTGCTGCTCCCTATTTTCTTATTTGGAGTTGGTGACCTATTTAACAGGCCTCAGGCTCCCTATGTCCTTATTTGCAGTTGGTGACCTACTTAACAGGCCTACCGTGCTGCCTCCTAGTGCTGCCCCCTATTTCCTTATTTTGAGTAGGTGACCTACTTAACAGACCGACTGTGCTGCCTCCTAGTGCTGCCCCCTATTTTCTTATTTGGAGTTGGTGACCTACTTAACAGGCCTCCTGGGGCCATATGCATGGAGCAGTGTTAGCGAGTCAAAACGCGTTTAGGGCGGGATTTCTGGTTTAGTGCGGAAAAGTTGTTATGCATGGAGCAGTGTTAGGCAAACACCGCGCGTTTAAAATCGGAGATTCTAACACCAGCAAATATCTGGTTTACAGCGGTGTTAGTGTTAGGTTAGTATTAGGATGGAACCCAAATCTACTCAATGCTATCATATTTAACAGAATTACATACTCAATAAGTGAAATTGATCAACTTAACCGTAAATCCGAAGCGAGATTAATGGTGATGCCGTAACGGCGGCGATATTAATATTTATATTTTCGGATCGACGAACATAAAGTAAACAAATCGCCGCAGCCGCTGCATCGACGTCACTTCCATACTGGCGGCGGCGGCGATTTGTTTACTTTACGTTCGTCGATTCGAAAATATAATTATTAATATCGCCGCCAATGCGGCTGCTGCGTTAATATCGCTTCGTTTTTAGGGTTAATTTGCTTAAATTTCACTTATTGCGTATGTAATTCTGTTAAATATGATCGCATTCAATAGATTTGGGCCTAATATTTGTAGTCGAATGTAAAGTAAGCAAATCGCCACCGCCGCCTCAGTAACAAGCGCGCTGGTTCCCGGTGGGTAGAGAAGACAATATATTAGGCCCAAGCAAGTGCTCGCGGGCAACAGGCTCAGAGAAATTTCCATAATGAATAAATTAATTCACATATAGCTAACACTCACCGTTTAGGCTGCCATGCATACGTTTTCGACGAGGCCAATAAACGGTGATAGCTATGCAGTGTTAGAGGGATAACACCACACGCCTCTAACACTGCTCCATGTATATGGCCCCTGGTGCTGCCTCCTAGTGCTACCCCCCATTTCCTTATTTGGAGTTGGTGACCTACATAACAGGCCGACTGTGCCGCCTCCTAGTGCTGCCATCTATCTACATCCCCATCCCTACCCTCTGCCTACAAATGAGGCTTGAGATTAGTGCTACCATGTGGGATTTGCCCACGTGGTGTCTATTTACAAACCACTGCGGGTGCAGTTGCTATGGTGACTGACTGGATCTATTGGCTCTGCTTGAATCCTTGAAGCTGGATAATCCAAGCAAAGCATCACATTTTCACAAATAAAGCACTTATTTAGATTCCATTCAACATATCTAACTTAGATACTGTTGCATTTATGAAGCAGTTCTTGCTACATACACGTGATTTAGTGAATAATAAGTCAATATAAAAGAAGCATTTACTGCTGAAGCCTATATTATCAGAATTTTGACGTGCATGACAAATTAATTGTCCATGTTTTCACTTAAAAAATATTTAAATTTAGCCATTTCATATCAAATACATCTGCACGTGCAGCATTAAGTAATATCACTCAAATAAACGCTTCCCTCGAAACGGAAACTCACAAGGGAAATTGAAAAGAAAGAAAAAGTAAGAAAGAAAGAAAAGAAAGAAAGTAAAAAAGGCGTAGTGGGAGGACATTTTTGGGGCGGGGTTTGTAACCGGGAGGCCCCCCCCCCCCTCCCCTCAGCCCCGGCGTCACTCACTCGGGAGAAATTTGTCCTTGAATTGGTGTATCTTATAGACAGTAATAAGCCCTGTACTAAGTAAGGATAAGTCACCTGTAATAAGTAAGGAGTAATAATTGGCTTCCCCCCTTCCCCCCCCCCTTTCCCCCCTCCCCCCCCTCCCCCCCTAGCCCCCCCTTTCCCCCCTCCCCCCTCCTTTTCCCCCCTTTCCCCCCCTTTCCCCCCCTTTCCCTCCTTTCCCCCGTCAGAACTAATTGCATTGAATACTGCTCAAAACCACAGAAGTTCCCCCTTTTCCCCCTTTTCCCCTTTTCCCCCTTTTCCCCCTTTTGCCCCTTTTGCCCCTTTTGCCCCTTTTCTTGGTGAGGGAGGGTGGGGTAGCCTCAACCCGGGAACTTGTGTGCCGCTTTCAACCCCCACATCTACCAACTTGTGACCAGACGGGATGACCGAATGATTCTTTTTGTTTGTTTGTTGTTGCTTTACGTCCTAGCAACATATATGGTCATATCAGGACAGGGGATGACCGAATGAGTTCAGCTTCGTCTCCCGTTTTTTTAGATTGTGGGATTCAAACCTACAGGTTCGAACCCTGGTCGAGTCAAACCAATGACTTAAGAATTGATACTTGTCGCTTCCTTACCTGGTGCTTCGCATTATTAGGATAGGACAAGGGTTGGTTAGCACAGTGTCAGGATAATGTGACTGTGTTGGGGTATTGAGTTAAGGTGCCGGTGCCTGGTTTCCCAGTGGGGCAGCACTATAAAGTCGCCATGAGCGTACACTGTCAAAGGTCTGTACCAGTCCTGATATGACCGTAGATGTTGCTAGGACGTAAAACATCAAACAATAACAACCTACCGACTTGTGGGCCCGAACTTGCACATTTTCTTATATAGTGACATCTAGCCGGGAAGGGATGGGTACAGGTACATAGTTGATAAAGAATATCATTAGGGCAATGGGCATAGTTTACATTCACACTTATTGACAGGAGGCTTTGTGATACTCTCCTTCGGCGGGTTTCATCATACTTTCCGATTGCTGTGAAGTGATCCTCTATACACATGGCTCTGTTAGTAATGATCTGCGAGTCTAAGCATGTTTCAGTTCTATTTCATTCAAGAACCCTATCTACATGTGTCGGTGCTCCCCGTCTGTGTAACCCGAGTAGCTGTGGAGGGTCCGACCTAGATTAGGACCTGCCTGACTGCACAGAGAATAGAGGTGATTGGGTGATTGTTTTATGTCCAATAGAAGAGTTTCTCCACCAACCCGCCCTCTGACGGCACTGGAAAGACCTGGAGTTTTAGATCCTGGCAACATCTAAGGTAATGCAACGACGGGACCCGACTTGTGACAGTGCACACTCATGGCAACTTTATAGTGCTGCCCCACTGGGAGACCAGGCTGCCAGCACCATGACCTGATATACCACTCAGTCACATTATCCTGACACTGAGCCAACCAGTCCTTGCCCTAGTGTAGTAATGCCGAGCACCTGGCTAGGAAGTGACAAGTAATAATTTTTAAGTCCTTGGTTTGACTCGACTAGGGTTCCAAGCCATGAGTACGAATCCCACGACCTACCAAAACGGGAGATGGACGCTCAACTCATTCAGCCATCCTGCATGATCAGTGGCAAGAACTTTTCTTCTGGGTTGGACTTCAGAACTAGTTGCATTGAATACTGCCCAAAACCACAGAAGACAGCACAAAGACACAGGAAAATACAATGAAAAATACCACATATAATATCACATTTTCGAAAGGCTTGGTCCTCCATTCAATAAATGCATTACTTTGTAGAAATTCCCGCTTAGCACATATATGACATTTGTATTTACATCTAGCAAATCCTAGATTTAGATTAGGAATGACACTGCACCTTACTCTGATACACTTCAAGCGATTTCAGGACAGCTACACATTTCTGCAACAGACGACTGCTGAAGGTGTGAGGTACTAGGGGGAAGGGGAGGGGAGCTGGGGGAATGCACCCCCAGGAAATGTTCTAATCTAGAGGCCATATCATTCCATTTCCAGCCATTTCACGGAGGTTACATACCAGGGTTATTTGTAGGGGTTTGGTGTGTTTTTAAGGGTGATTTTTTAATATTTTTGTGGGAGGGGGGGGGACAACTTCACCCCTCCTTTCCCCCATTAGCTACGGTCCTGGGACAACCCATGTCGAGTGAGAAGTAGGAGCAGCACACATATTGACCTGGTCATGGTGAATACAATAGTTGTGAGTGTCGTGCGCACAGTGCTTGGAACTCTTTGCATAACGTAGATACTTAGTTGCCAAGTACAAGAAAGGGTGAGCGGTGCCCCTTTTGTTGTTGGCGCCAAATGTCGTCTGCTGTGAAAGTTCCATAACCTGGTGGTTTGTTATCATTATTTTGCCATAGTTTTGTTATTTAGATCATTAATCATTATTGTAAGTACATTATTGGACATATTTGGAGTGAAAACATGCCAAATTTAGTTTTGGTGTGCACACCGAAATGCCTGACCTCATAGAATTAGTGTATGAATTTTCTGATGCGCGAAAAGGAAGAGAGGAGGCGGGGGTGGAAATAAAAGGTTTTTATTTTCACCTCAGAAAGCATACAGGGCATACAGGGTAAACAGGGTAAAGGAGGAATAGAAGTAAATAATGAACAATGGATAAAATAAATGAAGAGCGGAGTAAATCTAGGAACAGAGTTCAAATGTCAGTGGAGTGAGGGGGTGCTGAGGAGCCCTCCACCAAAAGTAGGGGAGGGCTCGAGGCGCGCCCGAGGCGGGGGGCCGGGGCGCCCGAGGCGGGGGTCCGGAGGTGGAGGTCTGGGCGGAGAGTGCTGGCGGCGCGCCCGAGGCGGAGCAGGTGGGGCGGGCCGGCCGAGAGGGTGGGCCGTGTCGGGGGTCAGGCTCCCTCTCGGGGCGGGGAGTGTCCGGGGCCTGCGTCGACAGGGAGCGGGCGGCCAAAAAGGGGGAGGCCCGCTCCTTGGCGGGATCCGGTGAGGAGGTCCGACGAGGGTCGAGCAGGGGGGCAGCGAAGTCCTCGGGGCTGGATGGGGTGGTGGTCGGGGTCTGGGCGGCGGTGTTGTTGAAGGCGGTGTCGTGAGGACCGGCGGCAGAGGGTTCCTCCTGAGGCTGGGCTGGGATGCGGTCCGAGGTGTGATGCCCGAGGTGATGATCCTCGGCTGGGACTTGGCGGCGCTGCGGTGGATGGTCGCTGGGAGGTTGTCGGCGGGGCTTGCGGGGCTGTCGGCAGTGGTGAGGGTGAGGCGCCGGAGGGGTCCCCCCGGGCCGGCCGGGGGGAGGCCGGCGGATCAAAAAATCCGCCGAGGTGGCGGGGGTCTGGCGCTCACGGGCTTGCTTGGTGATGCAGTCGGCCTCGCAGTGCATAGTGAGTACGCGCCTCACGTTTGCGCAGTAGGCGCATGCGTGACGGCGCCTGTCCCCCGCCTCGCCGTGGGCCTCCCCGACGGAAGCCCGATCGCACGAGGCGGGGTCCCGGTTCCAGGCCGGGCAGGGAGCCCCGTGAGTGAGCCTGTCGTAGGCGACTCGGGCGTCGACTTGGACTCGGGTGAAGTGTGGGGCTCGGTGTGGAGGGTCGAGTTGGCGGGCGGGGGTGGTGGCGGCTCGGTGGTCGGGCATGGCGATACACTCGACTCTCAGGAGGTTAATAGCTACTGGGTCATGCCACCCGTGGGGGAGTCGACCGTCCGCGATCCAGTGGAGGCCCCGCTGGGATGTGAACCCAGGATCTCCTGAAGAAAGGAGAGATCTGGGAGGCGGCAGGAGGGCGAGTGCCTGAGGGAGGCCAGGGGGCGGCCTTATAAGGGGAGAGGGAGGGGCGACAGCAGGTGAGTGTGAAAGCTGCCGGCCCGGGGGAGGGCGACAGGTGGCGAGCAGCGGCGTCGGGTGAGGCGTGAGCGCCGCGCGACGCGGAGGGCGGGGGAGGGGGCGGCGCGCCGCGCCGTCTGCCGAGGTGAGAAAGCAGCGCGACAGCGCGGGGCGGGGGGAGGGTCTCTTCCTCTCCTCGCATCAAACGTAATGCTTCGCATTACGACCAACTCAGCAGCAAAGGACAGGAGCACCAAACTGCAAGGAATGGTTCACGAGTGTGTCAATCAATATATATGAGTTGAATAAGTAACATCAAACGTACAGTAGGTTAAGTGTTTTTGGTTTAGAAAATGGTATGCATCTTGAGAAAGAAGTGTCACAATTATGCCCACGCACACATTCAAAAGGTTGCGGATGCGCGGTTTAGTCTACTTATACATTTTGTCGTCTGCTGTCGCAATTGTAATAGCAGACGACATTTAGTTGCAAAACATACTGGAGTATTCAAAGTCCACCAAGAGAACAAGTTTACACAAGTACTAATACTACTATGGGCGAAAGTGCACTCTAGAAGATTTACTATTTGTTTCATATGCCTTACTGTTGAATAAAATATAACCTACTCTAAAATACTTTTTTTAAATGATGGTTGAATGGTTGCTTTTGGTATTGGATCCTAGGTACATATGAGATCATATTTCGTTGTCACGGTTACTTTTTTGTTTGTTTTTGTTTTTGTACATTAGTTTTTTAAGCATGGGAAATTTCAATCGTGGATGATTGGTCTTCCTCATTCCACTGCTCCTTGCCCTATCCTAATAATGCAGAGCACCTGGCTAGGAAGCAACAAGTATCAATTCTTAAGGCATTAGTTTGCCTCGACCAGAATTCGAACCCATGACCCCATGATCTACCAACACAGGAGACGGACGCTCTAACTCATTCGGCCATCCCGTCTGGTTAGGCTTGGAGTGGATATATTGCCCGTAGAACCATGCAATTATATATATATATATATATATATATATATATATATATATATATATATATATATACTGAATTGGATATATATATACATATCCAATTCAGTTGGATATATATACATATATATATATATATATCCAATTCAGTCACATCATCCTAACACTGAACCAACCAGTCCCTTCCCTATCCTAGTAATTCCGAGCACCTAGCAAAGAAAATGATAATATATATTTATAAACCTTGGCTTGACTCGAATGGGGATCGATCCCATCTCCTCCCGGCATATATATAAATTATATATATATATATATATATATGATTTTGATAGTTTACCCTGACCTCTCAGGCAAAGAACCACATAGGAGAGTGGGCGTGGAAAGGGTGATTGCATCAGGGAACTTAGATAACCTAATGGTTAGGATGCTAGCATCAGATAGGCAAGAAGTGTGGGTTCGAATCCTGCTGTGGGCACAATTACTGTTCTCTTTGTTTGCATTACCCCCACAACATCATTAGGCCTACTAAAAACAACGCTAGCTGGAAATTCCGGCGTAATATGTGACAAATGTAAACTAATTATTTAATAAATGACAATTGCTACAATTTGTATAATAAACTAAAGGAAATAACACTAAAGAAACCCCATTGTTACATATGAGATAATGCTCAACATTGCATCGTCCGATGGCTTTGAGTTTCTTTTTTCTATTTTAGATAAATATATTAGGTCGATCATTATTATGTACGTTACTTTATTTTGAAATAGCTTTTATTTTACACGGCTAACTTTGAAGATATTTGAAATGAAAACATGCCAACATTAATGGGGGTATATGCATGGAAACCCCGTAGGCTTCAATAGTAAGAGGGTCTATTAAATTGACTCAGTATTCCAATATATGCAGCATCTATTGTTTAATAAGTACAAGTTAGATATATGGAACCAAATCTAGATAAAAGCTTCGATTTAGAAAATGAAAATGAAATCTAGATAAGGGCTTCGGTTAAGAAAATGTAATGTTTCCATCGGACTATGCAGCTTTAATTCTAGCCGCAGCCATAGACCAGAGGTCCTGTTTGGTTCCTGGCCTGCCCAGATCCAAACAAACAAACAAACACACCAATCCCTCCATGGAGGTTTGGTACGACGGCACCTACTGGAGAAACACACCTGAATCAATGCTTCGCTCAATACCATCCCAATGCCATAATCACCCAATCAATGAGACTCACCCACATTGACCTGGCTGGTGCCCCACTGCCAGTCCTTGTCGAAGTTCAAGTACATGTAAGGCGGCCCATAAAAGGCTGACAGGTGGTCCGTCATGCTTCCAGCGAGATTCAGCAGAAAATATGTCGTGAATGACCCCAACTGTGACAGTCGGTAAATCCCACAGTCCTACTGGTTGGTTGCTTGGTTGGTTGGTTGATCATGAGGCAGTTCCCCCGAATGAAGTTCCAACTCCACTGCCCTTTTTATTCATCCGCTACTGATTTGGTAGACGTTGAGTCTGTATCAGGATGTCTACGGCACCTTGTAGTCCCAGGCGGTCACCCGCGAAAGTAATGACGAGGCTCAATGTTGGTTTACATCGGTGATCAGACTGACAAGAGCTGGTGTTTTCCAATGTGATATTTGCTGTATAGGTATTTTGTGCGTGCGTGTGGTGGCGTGCTGGGTAACTTCACCTTCCTCCAGTAGGTGACTTCGATAAAGAGTGATAGTGGATTGTAAGTGCTCAGACCCACCTCCTGCACCATAGTGCGCCACAGGTCACTCCTCCAGTAGCCACACACTCGGCTTATCGCACGGCCACATGTGAGCCTGCAGGAGTGGACCAACAGGGTGAGAGGGGTGGGTGGGAGCGGGTGGGAGCGGGTGGGAGCGGGTGGGGGTGGGTATGGGCGGGTGGGAGCGGGTGGGGGTGGGTAGGGACGGGTGGGAGAGGGTGGGAGCGGGCTGGGGTGGGTAGGGGCGGGTGGGGAGGGAGTTATTCTTATAGCTCAGGATTCTTCAGAGGAAGATCCTGGTGGTTGATGGGGAACAAGATTCCTCCAAGTAGTCTTTTCTTCTCTCAATCCCTCAATAGCCAATAACTGTACATTCTAAACTGGGTCAAGATTCCTCCAAGTCATCTGTTCTTCTCTCAACGCCCAAGAAGCAATAACCCTATAATGCAAAACTGGGTCAAGATTCCTTCAAGTTGTCGCTTCTTCTCTCAATCTCTCAATAACCAATAACCCTACACCCTAAAACCGGGTCAAGATTCCTCAAAGTTATCGTTTCTTCCCTCAATCTCTCATGAGGCAACAATGCTCAGCCTAAACCGGGACAAGTTCCAAGTCCAAATCACATTTGAGGCCTTTTCGGGAATTAATGTGATTGGTTTCTACAACAACAATTAGTAGTAGTAGTAGGAGTAGCAGTTGTAGTAATAGTAGCAGGAGGAGTAGTAGTAGTAATAGTATCAGTAGTAGCAGTAGGAGGAGTAGTCGTAGTAATAGTAGCAGTAGTAGTAGTAGTAATAGTAGCAGTAGTAGCAGTAGTAGTAGGAGGAGTAGTAGTAATAGTAGCAGTAGTAGCAGTATTAGGAATAGTAGTAATATTAGTAATAGTAGGCTGGCTCCTCCCCATTGACCGGTATGTTGACTTGGCTTCGCTTGTTGCCGAGTGAGACAGAAGTGCTTACAGCTCCCAGTGCATTGTTAATGGCGCGCCGTCCCGGTGCCCGAGCGGCGGCTGCGTCTGGGCACGGCGGGCGGGGTTTGGCGCGCTGGTTTCGGTGTGGCTGTGACAGGCGGGCCGAGTGAGTCGTCGCTGGTACCGGCGGGTCACGCTCCTCCTAGCGGCGCGGGAGGGAGCGGTGGGCGCCTGACTCAGTGCTTGTCCGTGACCGGCGCTGCTGCTTCCCGGTGTCGCGGTTTAAAATCTCAGTGTGTTTAGAGTCTACGCACAGGGTTCTGCGCATGCGTCAATGGGTTATGGACATGCGCGTATCCGATTAACACGACCCGGGCAACTCGGGTCACCCGAGTTGCTAGAAATTCAAATAGAACACCGCGAGTGGGGTTGACAAAAACATGTCCCTTGTGCAAAAAGTTTAACCCACCTCTTGGCTGGTGTCGGCTAGGAGCGATGACATCACACTTGTGCATAACAAAATTGTTGATTAATCGAATACGCTGAAATGCCGTTAGATTGTTATGCATGCACAGAATGCCGAGCGTAGAATCTAAACACCCTGAGATTTTAAACCGCCACACCGGCCCGGTGGGTGCTCTGGGTTGTTTGACTACACGCAGTCCCGCCGCTACCTCCTGCCTGCCTGCCTGCCTGCCTGCCTGCCTGCCTGCCTGCCTGCCCACCCACGTGACCAATCACTCACCGCTGTGGTGTTGCCGTGTACCAGCTCGCTATCGCTCTCTCTCACGATATCTGGGGATATCACTGTGTCTCTCTCGTTCTTTTTCTTTCTCTTTCTCGCTCCCCCTCGCCCTCTATCGCCCTCTCTCGCCCTCTCTCGATCCCTCTCACTCCCTCTCGCCCTCTCTCGCGCTCTCTTGCACTCTCTCGCTCTCTCACTCTCTTGCTCTCTTGCTCTCTCGCTCTGTCTATTGCTCTGTCTCTCGCTCTCCTGCTCTCTCTCGCCCTCTCTCTCATTCACTATCTCATTTGTTCTCTCTGTTTTTCTCTTTCTTGCCCTTTCACTCTCTTTCACTCTTTCTCTTTATCACTTTCTCTTGCTCTCGGCCTCTCTCGGCCACTCTCTTGCTCTGGCTTTCACCTTTTCATATCTTTCTTTCCCGTTCTCTCGCTTGCCAGCTCCCTTCCTCTCTTTTGCTCTTGCTTTTAGTGTATTTTCCTCTCTCGCTACCTCCCTTTCTCTCGGTCTCTCTTGGTTCCTCGGTCTCTCTTGTCCTTTCTCTTTCTACCTCTTTTCCCCTTGCTACCTCTCTTTCTCTTTCACATGCTCTCACTCTTTTTTGTTCTCTCTCTTTTGCTCTCTCTTTTCTACCTTGCCCTCCCTCTCTTTTTCTCCCCTCATCTCTCTTTCTCGCCAGATGAGGGCCACCCAGCGTCTGGTGCTTGCCCCGCCACCTGCCTGCCAGTAGACCGGATGCGGTAGCAAAATCAATAGAGCACAACTTTCCAGTGTGGAAAGTCGGGAGTTCGAATCTCGGTTGAATCAAACCAATAACTTACAAAATAGATACTCGTTTCTACCTCGCCTGGCACTCAGCATTATTAGGATAGGGCAAGGACTGGTTTGCCCAGTATCAGGATAATGTGATTGAGTGGAACATTGGGTTATGGTGCTTCAGTGGGGCAGCGCTATAAAGTTGCATGAGTGGACCCTGTCACAAGCCGGTAGTCATCCTGATATGGCCTCAGATGTTGCTAGGATGTAAAACCCCAACAAATAAACATACAAAAGAGCCTGCCAGTGGGTGCGGTGGGGAGTTGGGCTGGATGGGGTGAGGTGGGGATGGGAGTAATGGAGTAGTCATGTTGTGGTGGCTGTGAGGTGCGGTTCCCCGAAATTAAAGCTGTTCATCCAGGACCATCTTGGTATGGCAGGGACGCCGTGTGAACAGAGTGGAGTAGTCAGTGACAACATTCTTGCCACTGTATAAAGGTGTGGCACGGACTGGGCGTACCCACCAACCCTTTATTCACACAGTGAACACTTACACTAGTTACAGCTACACACGTCCTGTACGCACACCCACACACCCCACATACACACGTGAGCCACCCACAGACCCGGCATACACACGCAGACCATACATACACGCCCCACACAGCCACATACCTCCACACCCACACACCACGCATACAGACGCATGCCATACATACACGCCCCACACACCCACAAACCTCCACACCCACACACCCTGCATACACATGTGAGCCATACATACATGCCCCACACAGCCACATACCTCCACACCCACACACCCCACATACACACGTGAGCCACCCACACACCCCGCATACACACGCAGGCCATACATACACGCCCCACACAGCCACATACCTCCACACCCACAAACCCCGTATACACACCTGAGCCATACATACACGCCCCACACAGCCACATACCTCCACACCCACACCCCGCGCATGCACACCTACACTTTACGCACGCACGCCTCACACACCCACAGTCATACACCCGCATACCCTGCATATGCACATAAACCATACACCCACACACTCACCCTCCCACATACCTCGCCTATACACTTAAACCATACATACACAACCCCCACGCACCCCCACACGCACCGCACACACACGCTCCCCCCCTCTCCCACCCCCACACTCGGCACACACACCTACACCACACACTGACCCACGTTCTGCCACATGGAAGTGGACGCTCAGCTTGTCCCACCTGGTCTCCACCTGTGTTTATATCTATGATCAAGGACGCGGCACTACATCACACACTGATGGTTACTTCTTAATGTATTCACTTATTAAAAGTTGTATGCACTGGAGGGTTCAATAACCATTGCATTATATATAAACAGCATAAAAGCTTTGACTCGCTTCCAGAGTTGACCCACAACCCGAGTTTCAGCTGAGTGCGCATGCTCCATGGACATCGTCTTTCAGCTGAGTGCGCATGCTCCATGGACATCGTCTTTATAACACTTCCGAAAGCACTGCATCTTTCGATCTATCTCGATACATGTCGTTGTTGGTTCGTTGTTGGAGTTTTACATCCTGGCAACAACCAAGGTCATATCAGGACGGGTACCGATTTGTGACAGTGCGCACTCATGCCGAATTTATAGTGCTGCCCCACTGGGATACCAGGCTGTGGGAACCATGACCTGATATCACACTCAGTAATATTATCCTGATAGTGAGCCAACCAGTCCTTGTCCTATCCTAATAATACCGAGCGCCCAGATAGGAAGTGACAAGTATCAATTTTAAGTCATTGGTTTGACTCGACCAGGATTCGAACTCGAATCCGACGATCTACCAAAACGGAAGACGGACATTCAACTCATTCGGCCTATCTGGTCACTGTTATATGCGGTGGCCGAGTGGGCAGAGCGCAGGGTTTCCATATAGAAGGTCGGGAGCTCAAATCCGAGCCAAGTCAAACCAATGACTTACACAATTGACACTTGTCACTCCCTAGCCTGCCGCTCAGCATTCCTAAGAGGACTGGTTAGCACAGTATCGGGATAATATGACTGTGTGGGATATCGGGTCATGGTGATGGTGACCTGGGCCCGTATGCAGGAGTCGGTGGTAGCGGCTTTTGGTGTTAGTGCATATCACCGTGTAGCTATTACTGACGTCAGGAACTGTGTCAAGTGGTATGCAGGAGCGCGTAACACTTACATTATAGCTAAACGTGAAGTTATTTATAGATTTGGGAAATCCCTCCATTCGACAATATGAATAATGCCGCCAATGTGGCGGCGGCGTTAATGTTGGTTCGAATTTAGGGTTAATTTGATCAAATTTCACTTATTGCGTATTTAATTCTGTTAAATATGATAGCATTGAATAGATTTGGTACCTATCACCGCCTGTAAACCTGCAATTTTTCAGGGGTAACGTAACACCGGTTAAGCTTTTGGTGTTAGGCCTACCACCGACTCGTGCATACCACTTTTCCCTGCTACCCAGGAAATTCCCGCCTACCACCGTTTTGGCTCGCTACTACCGAATACCACCGACTCCTGCATACGGCCCTGGTCTCCTAGTGGGGAAGCACTGTAAAAGTCACCCTGAGCATGCACTGTCGCAAGTTGGTACCCATCTTGATACGTACGACCTTAGATGTTGCGAAGGTGTAAAACAACAAGAAGCAACAAACACACCACACATGATGTGCATGCCTTTAAAGAGAGACCAGAGAGATCCAAGTCAGGTTCCACTCGCCCACTCCCGTCCACCCGATCCATTATTAGCAATGGAATAAGTAAGCTGCATTTATTTGTTGAAATGCTCGAGTAAATGTTAGTATCGCGCGTCATCGGATTGTAATACTAATAGGGTTCGCACTTAAAGTTGCATTGTCCGAGAGTTTTGAGGCTTTACCATTCCTTTTAGATAAATATATTAACTTGATCATTATAATTGATCACACTTCAGGTTGAAGTAACTTTACTTTCAAATGGCTCACTTGGGAGGTATGTGACGTGAAAACATACCAAATTAATGTTGGCGTGTTGGTGTGCATGTCAAAACTCTGACGTCAGAGGCTTCAGCAAGAACAGATTCTATTAAATTCACTTAGCATTCCCTTCTATAGCCCGACAAGTGTTTAATAAGTACATCCGGGTCTACGTTGGATATGTAGAATCATATCTAGGTCATGTGCTTTAGCTTCGAAAATTTGATGTTTACATCAGACTATGCAGCCTTAATCAGTTAATAGTTGAGCTTCCTCTCTCAGTCTCTGACTGGTCCCACAACCATACGGTCACGCTCTTACCACCCCTCCGCTAATGCCTCACTCACCCTCCCAGCCACCTGGTCCCTTAGCCACCCGTGACATAACATAATGAGGAACGACCGGTGTGGCCGTTTCAGCCGTGCACCAGTTTCAGCGTGCGCATACTCAAACTCAAGTCAATGGTCGAGCAATCTTCATATAGAAAATACAGAAAAAGTGAAATATTTCTAAAACCACACCACCAATTAACAAATCGCCTGGTACGCATATAGAAAACATCTTTACCAAAAACATCATATTAAATTTCTAAGGTTAGGGTTCTTGATTTCTATTAATTTTGAATAAAACTAATGTTTTGCACTGCGCGTACCATCAAACTCAAGGCATTGTCAATGGTGGTGAGCAATCTTCATACAGAAAATCCAGGAAAAGTGAAATATCTCTAAAACCACACCACCTAGAAACAAATCGCTTGGTACACATATAGAAAACATCTTCATCAAAAACATTATATTAAATTTATAAGGTTAGTGACTCACGACCATTGACAATGCCTTGAGTTTGACGGTACGTGCACGGCTGAAACTGGGGCATGGCTGAAACCGCCACACCGGTTCTGCATAATGCACGGTTCCCGCTAGTATGTAGGCGTGCAAATTAACAACGGCTGGACGCGCCCCATTTAGGGTTCACTTCTACTTTAAGTTCCATTTGAGTTTGTTTGTTTGTTTGTTTAAGAAACAGCACAAAAAGTAAACATCGGCTATTGCGGGTCATAAAGTGGTTAAACATATCCGACTAAACAATTAAAAAAAAAATTACATTTGATCAAACAGGTCAAATAACACACAGATCTGTATGTATGCCAGAAGGGCATAGAACTGTGGTAAAATCACAAGTGGCATATGGTAAATAAGTTCAACAGTAAAAGACTTTTCAAGTTAAAAATGGAAAATGAATTAAGCTCCACTTGAGCTACTGACGTCTTTTACTTAAAGCTGCATATTCGGATGGTTTTGAATTTCTGCAATTTTCTGAGATAAATATATTAGAATGATCATTATAATCTACCTTACTTTAGGTTGAAGTCACTTTTAGTTTAAATGGCTGACATTCGAGATATTTGAAGCGCAAACATGCCAAGTTATTTTTTGGCAAGCATGCCAACACTCTGACACCATCGGCTTATACAATAATACTGATAACACGTTCTATTAAAGTGAATCAGTATGCATCTATACAGGAACAAATGCTGATTAAGTGCATCAGTATTAAAGTTAAATATGTAGATTCCAATGCATTGAAGGCAATTTAATAGAACCTGTTACTGTGTCAGACTTTTGGCATGCTTGTCGAAACTAATTTGACATGTTTCCACTTCAAATGTCTCAAAAGTTAGCCATGTAAAATAAAAGATACTTCAAACTGAAGTAAGGTAGGTTGTGACAAGTAATTTAATATAGTTATCTTAAAAAAATGACAGACAGTTAAAACCATGGGACTATGCAAACTTAAAGCAGTTAAGCAACCAGTGCTTGACATCAGCAAGAACCTTTTTCTTGAATTTTAAAATGTGTTTACACCGAGCGACTGACACGTGGCCTGCTTTCTGCATTCAGTTTGTTTGCTGGGGTTTTACATCCTAGAAACATCTAAGATTATATCAGGACAAATGTCGAATTTTGACAGTGCACACTCAAGGCGACTTGTATAGTGCTGCCCCACTGGGAGACCAGGCCGTCGGCACCATGACCTGATATCCCACTCAGTCACATTGTTTTGGTTTTGAAGATGTAATGCTCCATCCAGTGTGGACTGTGACAGTCGGTACCCGTCCTGATATGACCATAAATGTTGCCATGATGTTAAACTCCAACAAACAAACTCTTGATTAACAGACGATCAGATATTCCAGTTCAGCAATCCTTTAGTTTGTGGCGACTAGGCCTAGCTTTGACAGATGGTGTAACATGAAGCTTGTGTCCGGAGGGCGTGGGGTGCTGTTTTATGTCAAAGCTAATTAATTATACACTACACCCTTATTGATGTGGTGGTCGTATATCAGCCAGCAAGTGTACAAGCAAATACTGAAATAATTAAATTAGGTGGGAATCTTACTGCACACATTGATGCTCTGATAAGCTCATTATGGAGTGTTTTTTTGTACACTAGTTGAGTAAGTAGGGTAAATTTCAATCGTGGACAATTGGTCTTCTTTATCAGCTTATTACTGCTCCTTGCCATATTCTAGTTCACTGATTATATATTTATATACAGTGTAACCTCTCTAAATCGACCGACCATCGGACCGACATTAAGTGGTCCGTTTAGAGAGGTGGTCCGCTTAGAGAGTTAGAATATCCTTACAAGTTACAATGGTATTGTTGGGACCCAAAAGCGATCGATATAGGGGAGTGGTCGATCTGTGGAGGGGTCGGTATAGAGAGGTTTGACTGCATATATGTATGTATGTATATGTATTTATGTATACATGTACATATATGTTTATATAAAGAGTATAAATGTTATACAAATAATATAGGTACACGGAACATATATCGTATATGCTGTATCGGTCTTTGGATGTTGTTGAACTTGTGATATTCACTGCAGATCTGTGCTGCTCTATCTTGTTTGACCTGTGCTGTGACCCTGCGTTGGCCAGCTATATAGTGCTTGAGAGCGTGTGACTCGCCCCACTTCATTTTTATGTTTACCGGTATGCATGTTTATCCGAGCCATGGTTGATAAAATACTACCAACCTATCTACTTCCGTGCTCTCGTTCCATTTTGTAGCCAAGACTTTACATATAAGTATATTTCCATTTCCTGATGCACACTATATAAATAATATATGTATATAGATACAATGATATATATATATAATGATATGCAATCTTAATTGTGATGTACATTACAATACCCAGCAACCAGACATCACATGTTTATGTTAAAGCACATTGAAATTCAAAATGGAATGGCTGAATGAGTTGAGTGCCCATTTTATGTTTTGCATATTATTCATGCATTTAACTATCCTGCTTTGTTTTCATTCTCTTATTGTCAGTCTATACTACTCCTGTAACCTGTTTTGATATCCTCCTTTGTTATTTGGGTTGCTGGAGGCCGGGGTGCACTCGGGATGGCAGGAGGTCTGCTATCAAGCAGCTCCCCTATTTCTCCTCCAGCCCTCCAGGTGGCGCCTCACCTTTCTACTGTCTACCCATTCCCCTCTCGACTTTGCTCAAGCAAATGCAACGGCAGGTCTTAATGGCCAACCAGAGTCATGGTCTCGATTCAATACGCTTGTCTAACTCTCCCATTTGTGACGAAAAGAGGTAATATTATAATAATATGGCTGGAATTCAGAACCATCGGATTAGACGACTTCATTTTTGTTCTTGAAGATTTATACTGCCAATCATGGCTGAGTCTGAATAAACTTTGTTTCACCATTATACAATTTGTCGATAGAAAGCCTGAGCCTACACTTTTACTGACCCAAGCGATGTTTAACCTCTCACACCAAATAGACATGGGATGAGAGCAACTGGGCTTTGATGACGCTGTAAGTTATACACAGCATTGGAAATCCAAATTGGCAGAGATGATGGCATGGGGAATCGAACCACCGACCTCCAGATTAGGTGTCCGACTTCGAACAAACTCAGACACTCTAACCACTGCGTCATTGAGAACACTACAAACAAACTTCTCCTGTCACACCATCATACATCATGGAAGCCGCTGTTCAAATTACACTTTTCACAGCGCGTGAGAGAGATAACCTTTGCACAGGGTTCAAATGTGAATTATTAATCTGACTAAAGCAGTTTGTAAATCACATCGATGTCAATTAATCAGTCACCTGTCAGGAAGTAAAATAGTGTAGCCATGACATTGTGTGTTTCTATGGAAACCGCTGTACATTGGCTTAGCTTGTCACATTATTTAGTCCACGTTATTATTGAATGGTGGGTAATTTCTTGGGTTTCACTTGGCAAATTGGGAAACATTTCTCCCAGAGTAAGATTCGAACCCACAGTTCTTGCCATTCCGGGGCAAGAGTTTAACAAAATGCTATAATTATAAACTGTGTAAGCTATGTATGATCCACCACACTGATCATCTATATAAACAATATTATTGCATTCTATAGCACATCTGTATATATGCGATCTAATTATCAAACTCTTGGTTTATCTTGATGTTATTTGTTGAACTGCTAAATTGTTTAGACCCGTTTGTTAGTTAACTCTTGTTAGTTTGGCACGATTTATTTGGATGTACAGGCAGGAAGATTACCCCCTACCTCCATCCCACACTTGAGTAGCAAATGAAATTTGCCCTGCAATATTAGATGGTTTGTTTATTGGGGCTTTATGGCCGGGCAACATATAAAGTTATATCAGGATGGGTACCCACTTGTGACACTGTGCATTCGTGATGACTTTATAGTGCTGTCCCATTAGGAGACCAGGCCGTTGGCATTACAATTTCTCACAGTCACATTATCCGAATACTATGCTAACCATTCTTTGCTCTATCCTAGTAATGCCAAGGGTTAGGCTAGGTAGCAACAAGTACCAATTTTGTAAATCATTGGTTTGACTCGACTTTGTCTTAGCGAGTCGGTCACCGCGTCCCTTCTATATTGGATGGTAATTTAAAAAAAAATTGTTTAAGTGTGGGTATGTAAAGGGGATGTGGGTGGAGGAGAGGGGCTATCCCCACACCCCAACTATCTAACCGATGGGTTCGAATCCCATGATCTACCAAAAAGGTAAACGGACGCTCAACTCATTTGGCCATCGCGTCTGGTCGGGCGAAGACTGATGACGATTTGAAATCATTCAGTGATCTGGTAAGAATGTTGGGGGGATTCCCAAGTATGTGTAATCATGTCGTTCAGAGCTTTAATTGCAAAATTACACAGCTATTTTGTTATTAACTACGGGACTGTATTCTAGTGATTTCATACGGCACTAGTGCCATTCATACGCACTAGTGCCAGCATGTGTAAGCCACGAGTGGCCAAGTCGGCAGCGGCTAAGGACCACTTGGTCCCGCCGGACCAACGTGACACATGAGTAAAAATGGACCATCTATATTCATGAGGTGGATCCGAGGGTTGCGCTTCATGGGCCATTAAACAGGATGCAAAACCCATAAATGGTGCTATATATACATATATAACATGGTCTGTAATTCTACACAGGCTTTAAATAACGCATGATGTCAGGTGGCTACGTGGACCCGAGTTGAAGGTGGCTGAGGTCACAATAGGTATAAGTTATCGAAAGTTTGTATCCAGTGGGAGATGGATTGGTTGGTTTTGGAGTTTTACATCCTGGCAAAATCTAAGGTCATATCAGGACGGGTACCGACTTGTGACAGTGCGCACTCATGGCGACTTTATAGTGCTGCCCCACTGGGAGACTAGGCCAGCAGCACTGTGACCTAATACCCCACTCAGTCACATTATCCTGTCACTGAGTCAACCAGTCCATGCCCTATCATAATAATGCCGGGCACCTGGCTAGGAAGCGACAAGTTTGTTTAATGACCACCATATATTGTAGTGAAATTATCATAGCAGATATTTTTCATTTGATGAAATGCCATCTCGTTTTTGCACAACGTTGGGGTGTTAGGTTGTGGGAGTAAAACTGCAACACCCTCCCCCCACCCCACCCCCCACCCCCACACACACCAACTTCCGGTGTTAGCTGATGCTGCAACCAGCCGGGTTTGCACGCTGGGACACAGAAGCAGTCCTTCTTCCTCAGGCACCATATTAGCTTCACTGCGCCGGTTAAATTCTTCTGGTTTTGTTCTTGTTTTCACCTTAATGAAGACACCAGTGGAAACATAAGTGGGAGGCAAAGCTCTATGTCCTCGGACAACAGGCTCAGCAGCCAATTTGACTATAGTTACATACAATGATACAGTATAACTTATTATTATGCGTGATATAATCTATTATATAAATATAAATTGGCGGGTGAAGGTAATTTATAATAATGATTAATTATTATTCTGCTATTTTTTATGACTGTTCTTGTGCATGCTATATATTTGCTGCGGGCCTGTATGCTGCTTTGCTGCGGCCCCCTCCCCCCACCTACTATTGACCACACTTTAGCTGCCTCCCTCACCCTCTACACACCTATTTTTACTTTTAAGCTTTGTATAGGTAGGGCGTTTATTGCTCGGCCAAGAGCCTTATCGAATAAATTAGGCTGTTCACCAACCTCCCGTCTCGCCTCTCTGTTCACTTAGTCTGACTTTATATATATATACATGTAGAGCGCGACTGACACTGGTCAACATCCCGGGGAGGTTAGGTGGGCCGAGATGGCGCCACTTGTACAGTGTTTCACGTTATGGAGTATAACAATAGTAATAATAATAAGTGATATTCCCTTACGTGTATTTATACTCATATAATACGTTATCCATCATATATATATATATATATGTATATATATATATATATATTATATATATATATATACATATATATATATATATATATATATAAAGGGTGGATATTATTTGGATTATATTATATATTGTCTTCACCCCCCCCCCCCGATCTCAAGCTACATCCTCCCGATCTCTCCTCACACTCCACCCTATGCGTCTCCCCTTCTACCCCTCCTCCCTCCGCTTGCCCCTTACCCCTCCACCCTCCTCTCCCTCCACCCCCTTCCCCCACTCTCTGCGACCCCTGATCCCTACAGCGCCCCGGGTACCAATCGGAAGCATTGGCCGGGTGGTCACGTGAGTAATCAGCAGCGAACCGGGGTCGGCCACACGCGTGCGCACGGCGCCCTGCGAGAAGGTGAGCGATACTAGGTGATGTAACGGCACACAGCTAAAGCCTAAAGCCTAAATCCACCCATGGGGCTATAGACTGTGTCTAACCGCGCCTACAACGGCGAGCAGACGAACTAATAGGGCCAGACATGCGCAGTACTATTCCACAATTGGACCTGCTCACAGATCGTGCGCGGTCGCTGGCGTTGTCATGGTAACGGGTCCATAATCGGGTTAATCGGCTGTGCTCGTGTAATTGTCCTACTCGACACCCCGCCAGACAGACCACCGTAGCTGCCCTACATGGTAGCCATCTTGTTTCTGTCTCGTGTATTTAGGGGAAAGGCACAGGAACAAAGCGGCCTGAGTGAGATGTGTGACGACTACACTGGTACTAGTGGTAGATGGATGCGTAATTTCTCATTTTGGGCACTAGTCATTTTTTATCTCACTTTGAATCGCTTAACTATTATCTATGGTAGCATCGTTTGTCCTATTAAACATATATTAGGGGGGCTATGTATTACAACTCTATTTATGGCAACCTATATTCCGTGTCCTGAATACCTTTTGAGTTCTTTTTGTTCGTTGTGAGGGTTTTTAATGGGTATTTGGAAAGGTGCATTTTAGTGGGGTTTTTTTTCTTTTTTTCTTTGTTTTCGTTGTTTTTGGTGGGTTTTTGTTGTTATTTTGTTGTCGCGTTTGTTTGGGTCTTTTTGGGTTGTTTTGTGTTAAAAAACCTAATGTCATCGGTTTTGGTTGTTGAGTTGTGGTTACCTTGAGAACAAAAATATGCCGACATATCAAATTAGAAGTGGCTTAATGATGAAATTGACTGAGTCAAATTAAGATTTTAAATTTAAAGTAGGCGTATTCAATCAATTATGTATTGTGTAACGCCCATGATTAGCATGCTGATAAATCACTGGGCGTGATTAGGTGATTGTAATTGGAGATCAATGCATGGCTGCTTGAGCTGAATCGTGTGTGACTGCGTAGGGCTGTCTGGCACGCAGTCCTGGCAGGTTGAGACCAGACGGGATGGCCGAATGAGTTGAGCATCCGTCTCCTGCTTTGGTAGATCGTGAAATTCAAACCCACACACTCTAACCCTGGTCGAGTCAAAACGAGGACTTAAACATTCACTTGTCTCGCTTCCTAGCCAGGTGCTTGACATTATTAGGATAGAGCAAGGACTGGTTGGCTCAGTGTCAGGATAATGTGACTGAGTGGGATATCAGATCATGGTGCTGGCAGTCTGGTGTCCCAGTGGGGTGGGCAGTATAAAGTCGCCATGAGTGTGCACTATCACAAGTCAGTACCAGTCCTGATATGACCTTAGATATTGTCAGGACATAAACTCCAACAACCAACAAACTATATTCCAATGTTTGTGTCATTAATCCTGACGTGAATAATGGCTTGAAGACCAGGGCTTCGACGCTCAGAAAAAACTATAAACGCAAAATATTTACAACAAGAGAAATTATCACATGGCAGGACGTGGCAGTTCAGTTTACGTATGGTTTCAAAATAATTGTAACAGACTGCTGTTGATGTCAAATAGCCTGGTTGAAGGAATTTACACAATCCGACGGTTTTTGAATTTCTACCAGTTTTTGTTTGTTTAGAATTTAGAAAGCTAGCCGAGTCAAATCGATGATTTATTAAATGGTACTTGTCACTACGTAGCCTGGCACCTGGCATTAAAGAGAATGCACAAGCACTGGCTTGCTCAGTATTAGAATAATGTGTCTGAGTGTCATATCAGGTTATGGTGCCAATGACTTGGTCTCCCAGAGGGGCAGGACTATGACGTCACAATGAATGTGACTGTGACAAGTCCGTAACCATCTTGATATGACTTTAGATGCTGCTAGGATTTCTTAGATAAAGAATTAATGTGACGATATCCATTTAAATCTTTTTATATATTGAGGCTGTATTTATAATGTCCATAGCATATAAGCCCGGATATTCAGGCTTGTTTTCAATGCTGGCCAATTGTAGTGTTGGTGTTATCTTATCACACAGTAGCTGCTGATAAGGTATCTGATTGCCTGCATTTCAGTAGCAGATAGATAGTTGGTTGGTATGGTTAGTAGCCTATGTTAGATTTTTTGCATTTTTTCGCCATATATGTATTTTTTTTAGACTCTTATTACTAGACTAGCCTACTCCTATTTACATATCATAGGCTTGTATTAGCTGTGTGGTGTGTTTTCTGGCTACTTTTGGCATGGCTACCTTCCATTGGGCATCCTGCTGGTGAGCCGTGACATATTACATGCCCCTTTGCGATCCATAACCCAGTCTTCTGAACTTTTTCTATAGGGTTGCTTAGCAATCTCATCCTCAAAACATGTTAGCTGATTGTTGTTGTTTTACGTCCTAGCAATATCTATGATCATATCAGCACGGGTACCGACTTGTGACAGTGTGCACCGGTGGTGACTTGATAGTGCTGCCCCACTGGGAAATCAGGCTGCCAGCACCATGACCCGATATCCCACTCAGTCACATTATCCTGACAGCAAGCTAACCAGTCCTTGCCCTATCCTAATATTATGGAGGGCCTGGCTAGGATTAGTAGGAAGTGACAAGTATTAATTTTAAAGTCATTGGTTTGACTCAACCGGGAACTGAACTCTCGACCTTCCACACGCGAGGCCCGCGCTCTACCGATTAGGCCACTGCCCCCGGTGCCCCAAACAGGACTACGGGAGTAACTGTTGGAAGGATCTTTAGTGACTTCCTCTACTACATTTTGCTGATACATAATGATCCTATTCAAATATGAAGTTGAACTATGTGAAGTAGAATTTCATTTATTGCTCATCTCAGAAACACGCCTTGGCCGAATCGGTAGAGCGTGGGCCTCGCATGCGAGAGAGAGGGAGTTCAGCTCAAGGTCGAGTCAAACCATTGACTTATAAAATTGATACTTGTCGCTTCATAGCCTGGAACTCGGCATTAATAGGATAGGGCAAGGACTCATCAGCTCAGTGTTAGGATAATGTGACTGAGTGGGATATCATGTCATATCACTGGTGGCCTGATTTCCCAGTGGGTCAGCACTACTAAGTCACCATGAGTGTGCACTGTCACAAGTCGATACCCACCGTGATATGACTTTAGATGTTGCCAGGACGTAAAACTCCAACAACCAGCCACTTAAACCAACGTACACAGGTTTGCTTGCATACACTACATAAGCTGCCAGAGGCTGCTGGTTTCAAGCTGTTTGGTCAACACCTTTCCGGAATATGCAGCGACATGTCCAACCTGGCGGGAACCATTGGAACTACATGCACATTCTGATCTCAGTCAGTGACCATGCACTGAGACCTTGTCTCGATTGAGGCTATGTATCTGTTCTGGTTGTTTTCTAGGAGGTATATACAGTATGCATTTTGTTCTGGATTAGTTTTTGATTGTAAAAACTTGTTTTATTTGCATATTACAATAAGGCACACAAACTTGTCAAAGTATCCTGGTTACATTAGTAACCACATTCAAAGCAAGAGGTGGGTTCCATTTTTAAAAGTTTTTTTGTAAATAAACTTTATTCATGTCTATCTTTTGTCAGTGCGGTAGCATTGGACTTCCGACAAATAATCAAATATATTTTAAATTGCATAGTCTGATGGTTTTGAGTTTCTGCTATTTTCTGAGATAAATACATTATAGCCCTGTCACACTATGACGCACCATGCAAGCATGCACCAACATAGGTGATTTTGCGCCAATATGTTGGTGTACGTCGATATGCGTTGGTCTAACATTACGTGTTCATTATGCGTAAGTTGGTACACATCGATGTACGTCAATGTTCATCATTTAATGGCATCACTCATCATGGGGTCGTGAAAGTTTTATGCATGCACAAAACTTTCAACGTTCGACAACATGTGGCTTTTACGTTGGGCGTACGTTATGCATATGTTAGACATACGTCGATGTACGTTAGACATACATTCGACAAACATTATTCACTACATGGCACTGCGTTGACCTGTGTCAGTCAGACGGAGAGCCAGTGGAAATGTACAGTCCGCTTATTGACAACGTATTGACAAGGTATGGATAACATATGTCTAACATACATCTCACATACGTTTTGCATTTCCCCACAGTGTATTGACATATGTACACGTATAAGGCATACTTCTGATGATCGAATTATGTATATAATGTTCACCAGTGTTCTGTGAGCGTACCATGAGCGTATTGCGAGCGATTTTCACCAGGAGGCATGTTAGCCATACGTTGGCCATATGTTGGCCATACGCTCTGCTACATTGTGGATATGGTTTGCTGCACCTCAATGTTTGAAAGTGATTTTAGCCGTTGACCATGCGCTTGCGTGATGCATCATAATGTGACAGGGCCATTGGATTGATTCTCATAATCTACTTTATTTAGTTGGCAGTAACTTTTATAGTGCTTAAATGGCTAACTTTGGAGATATTTGAAGTGCAAACAGGCTTCAATATTAGCATGTTCTATTAAACTGTCTTAATACTCCCTTCAATGCAGCAACACATGCTTAATAAGTGTACCAGTATCTGAGTTATGTTCAGTATTTCGAATAATGTTAAGAATGTAGAATCGTGTTCAGAATGTGGAATTGTGTTCAGAATGTGGAATAGGATACAGAATGTGGAATTGTGTTCAGAATGGGGTTGGTGTTCAGAATGATGAATGATTCAGAATGTGGAATTGTGTTCAGAATGTGGAGTTCTGTTCAGAATGTGGAATTGTGTTCAGAATGAGGAGTTGTGTTCAGAATGTTGAAAAGTGTGAAGAATATAGAACAGTGTGCATGAAATGGAAGAGAGTTCAGAATGTGATATTGTGTCCAGAATGGGGAATAGTGCTGAGAATATGATACATGGTCAGAATGTGGAAGAATGTTCAGAACATGGAATAGTGTACAGTACGTGGAACAGTGTTCGGAATCTGGAATCGTCTTCAGCATGTGGAATAGTATATATCACAGGAAACATGGCAGTCACAGTGGTTGGTTGGTGGAGTTTTACATCCTGGCAACATCTATGGTCATATCAGGACAGCTACCTACTTGTTACACCTTTATAGTGCTGCCCCACTGGAAGACTAGGCTGCCAGCACCATGACCCGATATCCCACTTAGTCACATTATCCTGACACTGAGCTAACCAGTCTTTGCCCTGCCATATTAGTGCCAAGCGCCAGGCTAGGAAGTGACAAATATCAGTCATTGGTTTGACTCGATCGGGAATCGAACTCCCTATCCCCCGCATCGGAGGCCTGCGCTCTATCGATTCGGCCGCTGCGCCCGGTATCAGACTAAGGTTATTAACTATTTATTCAATTAGACCCCTATCAGCGCAAATACACCTCTCCCAGCGCTGACTGGTCGTGTACCACTTCACATACACAAAGAGATAACAGGCTGTCGACATCGACTATCTAGGAAGGTCAAGACAATTGGGAAAACCAGGCTTGTGACATGAATCACAAGTAAAGGTGTGTCGATTACTAAGTGTTATGTACATACTAAGTCATGACACGTCGGGAGCCAGCGGGCCGGGACCAGCGAATGGGCAACCAGTGGAGACTGGGAGGAACCATAATAAATTCCTTATGCAACTAGACATCAACGTGTGTAGTTGGTTCTTAATCACAACCCCACATCTGACACCATGTAAAGTTGTGATTAAGAACCGACTACACACGTTGATGTCTAGTTGCATAATGAATCTATTACGCTGCCTCCCAGTCGGCGCTGGTTGCCCATTCGCTGGTCCTGGCCAACTGGCTCCTGGCGTGTCATGACATAGTACATACATAACAATATTCTTTGACACTGTTTTATTTCTTTGCTGTCTATATTGTATATTGTGTGAGGGAAGATGTTATGTAATTACTAAGTCCTGACCCGCTGGTTCCCAGCGGGTCAGGACCAGCGAATGGGCAATCAGCGGAGACTGGGAAGCACCGTAATAAATGCATTATGCAACTAGACATCAACATGTGTAGTGGGTTCTTAATCACAACTTTACACTAAGGGGTTATCGTTTGTTGTTTTTGGGGGTGTTTTGGGATGATGGTTTTATTTATGCTGCCCATACCGGTTAAGTCTACTGACTTGTTTTTGCCACTAGGCAGTAATAGTATCACAGTTCCCCTTGTTTTGTTATTTTACGTTGTGTAGCTATCTACTGCATACATTCATTCTCTGTTTGTAAGGATTCTCCCACATCGCCCTACCTTCTATGAGTCAGCCAGTTCTACAATTGGTTATGTGTTTGGTTATCGATAGTTATATTCCCTGACTACCTTCACCTTGTCATGTTAGTGGTAGTTCATTTTGGTTTCATATTTAACGTTTACCTCCTGGATGTATTGTATCATGCCTCGCATGTATATGTTCTAAAATTTTGTTTGAATTATCAGTGTATTTTTATTACATTGTTTATTCATTATCAATTACATATATATATATATATATGTATATATATATATATATACAGTTGTTTGTTGTTGTTTTATGTCTTCGCAACATGCAAGGTCCTATCAGGATGGGCACCGACTTGTGACAGTGCGCACTCATAGTGGCTTCATAGTGGGACTCAATGAGTTTACAGGTGACGCATCTAGGTGGCGCCAGTGGGTACAGAGGAATGGGACTCAGTGAGTTTACAGGTGATGCATCTAGGTGGGGCCAGTGATTAAAGAGGAATGGGACTCAGTGAGTTTACAGGTTACAGGTGATGCCTCCAGGTGGCACCAGTGGGTAAAGTGGAATGGGACTCAGTGAGTTTATAGGTGATGCCTCCAGGTGGCACCAGTGGGTAAAGTGGAATGGGACTCAGTGAGTTTATAGGTGATGCCTTCAGGTGGCACCAGTGGGTAAAGCGGAATGGGACTCAGTGAGTTTACAGGTTACAGGTGATGCCTCCAGGTGGCGCCAGTGGGTAAAGCGGAATGGGACTCAGTGAGTTTACTGGTGATGCCTCCAGGTGGCACCAGTGGGTAAAGAGGAATGTGACTCAGTGAGTTGTGGTGCCAGTGAGTAGCGAGGATTCCTTCTATGCGGTATGCAGCATGCGGCATGCGGCATGCGGCATGCGGCATGCGGCATGCGGCATGCGGCACACTCGTGATTCACACACTCCCAGAACCAGCCACTACCTCGATTCAATTATTGTATATATGTATATATGTATATATATATATGTATCTATGTATTCATGTATGTGTATATATGTATATATCTGTATATATGTGCATATGTATATATGTATATACATATATATATATATATGTATATATGCATTTTTGTATGTATGTATGCATTTTTACGAACCCATAACCCCACCACCACCACTACCATATATTTCCCCTCTGCACCCTTGTGTGTGACCGTTCCGTAATGCTCAGTCGCCTCCCCTCGTCTAAACGTAATGGACACACGCGACTGATGGTTTTCTATTCGCATATCGCATGCCGCATGCCGCACCGATCGCTACAGGGACCGATCGAGTTGTCGCATTCGCATTCGCATTCGCATACCACGTGTAAAGGTTGTAGCCCATTGACTTCAAGGCATTTCGATTTTTTGCCGCATTCGCATACCGCATGCCGCATACCGCATGTAAGGAATCTTAGCTTAAAGCGGAATCAGGCTCAGTGACTTAACAGGTGATAACTGAAGGTGGCACCAGTGGGCACATCAGAATGGAAATATAGCATGCGTTCATGACAACAACGTCAATGACAACAGTGATGACAACCATGACAACAACCACACTGACCGCCACAACAACCACGATGACAACGACGACAACAAACCACCACAACCACAAACACCTTCACGACCACGACAATAGCCACGACGACAACAGCGACAATATCCAATATAATGAAGACGACGATAATTAGGACAACAACAACTGCTACAACAACTACTACAACAGAGACAACACAACGATGTTCTATCCTTCCATAGAGGGAGAACTTAAGGCACATTCAAGGTCAGGTTTACTTTAGGTACAATGTCGCGTTTGCTACGCCAGATGTGCAAGTCACACACGTGCACGGATGTTTAACTAATATAAAAACTCCTGAAAAAAAAAACCATCATATAAACATAGAAGTACATTTGACCAAATTCGGACCGAATGGTGAAATCTTAATCGCAGCATATATACATAATATATATATGTATATATGGATAGTGATAAACCCTTTATCGCGGGTAATAAACTCTGTAGTGGTTCCTTCCGCCTCCCTCTCATGGGATGGGGGGGGGGGGGGGGGGCCCAGCATGCACCTCGCCCCCTCCCCACCTCGGGGGGGGGGGGGGGGGGGGGTGGCTGCTATCGCCATTCGGTCGGAAGCACATGCATTTGTATATGTATGTATATGTATATATGTATATATATGCATATATATGTATATGTATATATATGTATATATATGTATATATATGTATATATATCATTATATGTATATGTGTATATATATATATTTGTATATATCCAAAAACAGCTCTTCCGGCGCAATGATTGAACCGGCGATCCTGTCGACATGTAACTCATCTTTACATAGTCTCCTCTTGCTTTCTCTCTCATCCTGCCTCTCTCTCTATCTCTAACTCTATCTCTCTGCCTTAAGTTAAGTCTGCCCCCTCCCCGCCCGTTGGCATATACTTCAGCTTTACATGGTGACAGGATCGCGTGTTCGAAGCTTGCTGGCTGGGTCGTATTGAATGGATGTGTTGGTGCAGATCTCACTAACACACTGAGTTAATGCTCTGTTTGCCTTCCCACTAATCCCCCCTCTTCCAACCATCCCACCCCCTCACTCCCCCTACCCACCCACCATGCCCACCCACTCACAGACACTCCGTGGTACAACCAGGCGCGGTGGCCGACTCGGTAGAGCGCGGGCCCGGTTGAGTCAATTCAACGACTTATAAAATAGATGCTTGTCATTTCCTAGCCTGGCGCTCGGCATTAATAAGATAGGACAATGACTAGTTAGCACAGCATCAGGATAATGTGACTGAGTGGGATATTGGGTCATGGTGTGATTGGCATGATTTCCCAGTGGGACAGCACTATAACATCACCACAAGTATGCACTGTCACAAGTTGGTACTCGTCCTGTTATGACCTTTGATGTTGCCAGGACGTAAAACTCCAACAACCAACCAACAAACCTCCGTGGAAGATATAAGGTATACACGTACAGTGCGTGTAGCTTGTGACTCGAGGGGATGACGTCATAGGTTGGAAGTAAATAAAGACACTCACATACTGGACGTCAATACATTACACGTGGTACAAGGTCCTGGCGGAGTATCGATTTTATAAGTGATTGGTTTAACTCGGGTGGGATTCTAACTCCCGACCTTCAGCATGGGAAGCCTGCACTCTACCCATTCGACCACCGCGTCCAATGCGGTAATAACTCGTGTCCTCTCATCAGAGGGACAGACAAAAGGGACAAAAAGCAGTTCCTACATTGAACAAATGTTCTGCATATGGCAAGGGTCCACTGATCACGGAGGTCGCTGAAGACGGGTGCGACTGTACATGGCTGGGTGCTGGTAACCGGGCAACTAAGGCACGCAGTGTCAATCTGTCCATGCAAATGGCGGCGCAGTTACTAATTTTAGCCGACAGTCCCGCACAGAATGGGTCCCTTCTCCTGATAGGCACAGAGTGTGGAACGGCTCTTTTTAAAGTTGCATACTGCGATGGTTTTAATTTTTTGTAAGTTTCCGAGATTAATATGTAAGAGGTTGATCGTTATAATCTACCACACATTAGCATGAATTAAGTTTGATTTAATATGCTTGATAAGTGTACTAGTATCTAAATCGGATATGTAATTGTAAGTTTAAATCTAGATGAGTATTTTGCTGTCGAACCTTTGATTTGTGATAGGAATAGACTAAGTATAAGTTGTGTTTTTTTAAATGATGGTGTAAGGTGAAAATAAAATATATTATTAGGTATAGGGTTGCGGATGGCACCACCTCAACGTTCCTCCATGTAAGCTGCGTGCTAGGTCACAGCAGCAGTCCTTATTGGGGGACCAGCGGAACACAGAATACCAATATTGTTTAAAGACAACCTGAGGATCTCCTTTCTAAAATTAATGTTGCTTATATCAAGGAACATCCTGCAAGGCATTCTGAGAGGTGAACAGAGGGTGGGCAACATCAAAGAGCAGACACGGCTAGAGTTTGTCAACTCCCAGAGGGTTGTGCACATAGGGAAACAAAGAGATCTTTGATTGGTCAGAAGTGGTGACCCAATGACCCTTACATGATATGGGGAGAATGAAGTGAAGACCAAGAAACAACAAAGATTAGCTTTTAAATAAGAGGTGAAAGAGATGACATCAGTAATTATTTAAAGTTACATATAATCCGATGGTTTTGATAGTCTACCAATATTTGTTAGATAAATCTATTAGGTTGGCAATTGTGATCTACTTTACATGAGTTTGAAATCACTTTATTTTAAGGTTTCAATTTTCGGAAAAATATTTGAAGTGAAAATATGTAAGATTGATTTTTGTGTCAACACGAAGATGGTACACAACATGGCCAAGATGGCTTCAACAATTAGAGGGTCAATTAAATTGAATTAGTTGTCAGTTTATGCAGAAATTAAATGATTAACGAGTGCACCAATACCAACTTGGATTTGTAGAATAAAATTAAAGTAAGTGTTTAGACTCTATTATAAACGTGAATGAATGTAACCTGATAAGGCCGGAAGACCAGTGCCTCGGCGCTGAAAAAAATTATTTATTCGCTGAATAAAATTATCATTTACCCCCCCCCCCCCAAAAAGGGGGAAAAAAGAAGAGCTATTTGATGTTGTTGTAATCAGATACTTCCATTTAACTGTGCGGCTTGAACTGCAATCTCACTATCTCCTTAGTATATGTTCAAGAGTACAGCCAATATCTTGTTGGAAACGCGAGTTTTCATCCAATCTTTGAAGTTGAGCAATGTTGAGCCTCGTCAGTACTTACATTGGTGATCACCTCAGCATACCAGGTGCTGTAGACGTCCCTGATACAAGCTTATAACCTACAAACTCGGATAAGTAATGGACACCCTGATACAAGCCTATAACCTACTAAATTAATAGTGAATAATTAAATCACTTTAAAGAAAATAATTTAATTAAAATTGTAACAGAACAGAAGGCTGGGTGTAACTTACGTTTGGCGTACGCTGGGTGCTTCTCCCACTCATCAAACTCTGCACCTTTCCGCGTCTGATTGGTTCTTCTCGATATCCACTGCTGGCCCGGAAGCTGCGCATGAGGAAATCAGAAACCGGAAGTAAACTAGGTGCTCACACTTACAAGTGACAACTGGGCATGCAAGGCCGTGCGCAATTGGTAGTTACCCAGCCAACATCCCCTGGTGGGCCCTACATGGGTTGTCAATGGGCGAGCTGGGCACATCTGGGCAGGGGCTCCAGGTGGGCTCTGAAGTTGGTGTGAGATGGGGCCCACATGGGCTAGATTCCCAGCTTTAAAAAAAAAATCATATTTTGTCTAAGATATAGTGAACATATTCAATAACTGAGATAGGCCCACCTGGGATAGTCCATGTGGGGCCCACTTGGAGCATGTGACCAAATTTAGCTGGGCCCCAGATGGGCTGCCCATGTGGGGCCCACTCAGGGCCCAGCTGGGAATGCTGGCTGGGTAGTGGGCGTGGCTAAGCGCGGTCACGTGGACAAGTGCAAGTAACGCATGCCCAGGAAAGACGATCTTCCACCCATCTTTTTCATTGGTTGAAAGTTTTATGTAAATTGTATCAGTTTGTTTTGGTTAAAGTTAGTCGGTTGGTTGTTGGAATTGTACATCCTGGCAACATGTAAGGTCATAACAGGATGGGTACGGACTTGTGGCAGTACACACTAATGGTAACATTATAGTGCTGCCCCACTGGGAGACGAGGCCCCCAGGACCATGACCTGATATCCCACTCAGTAACACTATCCTTTCCATAGCCTAATAATACCGAGCACCTGGCTAGCAAGTATAAATTTGGCAAAGTCATTGCTTTGACTCGTATTGATCTGGTATTGAACTCCCGACCTTCTGCACTGGAGGCCTGTGCTCTACCGATTCGGCCACTGCGTCCTGAGACAATGAGTGAGACCGGAAATCAATTACTCAATAGGATTGATAAAATGTCAATTTTCTCTTGCGTACAAGTACTTATGAATTCTTCAGAGGTCCTTCACAATTATCAACATTTTCACAAATGTTCAAACCGTACGTCAGAGGCAAGAGGGTTGGACCCACCATACGCTTTCTAAAACTCTTAAGCAGGATTCGAACCTACACTTCTTGCCATTCCGAGGCTAGCGTGCTAATAATCTCACACGTGCAACAATATCTACATATGTAGTGTACACTTTGTGGGGGTAAGGTGAGGGGGGGGGGGGTCATGAAAATGTGTATGTTTTGTAAGCTTATGCAAATGTTGATACTAACTTGTGAAGAACCCTTTAATTATAAGATGCTTTTGGGGAAGCTCTGAAACAAAATGGTGGCAAATTGGTGTGATATTTAGGTGAGCAGCCACCATTTCTGTTGGTGGATTGACACGCCTGCATAAGCCTGATACTACGCGGCATTCAGCTGCATAATTGATGCATTGATGCAGGCACAAAAATCAATCACTGAAGATTAGTGAACCCCCTCCCGCCTCCCAACCCCTACCCCTCCTACAGAACCCTATGAGAATGGGTGATAACTTGGCACGCTGCCAAACCATAGCATTTGAAGGGGTTCATTATTAATCCATGCCCACGGTGCCCAAAGTGTTGGGTGTCCTGGCAACATCTAAGGTAATATCAGGACTGGTGACGGTGTGCACTCATGGCGACTTTATAGTGCTGCCTCACTGGCACCATGACCTGATATCCCACTCAGTCATATTATTCTGACACTGAGTTAACCAGTCCTTGCCCTATCCTATTAATGCCGAGTGGCAGGCTAGTATCAATTTTGTAAGTCATAATATCGCCCACACTCTGAGCTGTGACGCCATCTTCGAGTTGTTTAAAGCTGCATACTCTAATTAAGGCATCAACTTTCCAAACCAAAATGACTGACTGAGATTTGATTCTCCATATCCAACGATATGGATACTGGTGCACTTGCATAGTCTGAATACTATACAAATCTATTAGAATCCGCCAATGCTAAAGAGTGTGATGTCCAACATTGGAACAGACACACTAAGATTAATTTGCCATGGTTTTCACATAAAACATCGCTAAAGTTATCCCTTTAAAAATAAAATTTACTTAAAGTAAAAGTTAAGTAGACTTTAATTATCACCGAATATAGTCACTGTCCTCAGCGAAGGCCCCTGGTTCTATCTGAACCAGTCCTTGCCTTATCCTATTAGTGCCGAGCGCCAGGTACTATGTGAACCAGTCCTTGCCTTATCCTACCAATGCCGAGCGCCTGGTACTATGTGAACCAGTCCTTGCCTTATCCTATTAATGCCGAGCGCCAGGCTAGGTATCCACAAGTATCAATTTTATAAGTGATTGGTTTGACTCGGCTGGGAATGGAACTCCCGACCTTCCGCACGGGTAGCCTGCGCTTTAACCGATTCGGCCTCAGCTTTCGATCCCACTTAATCCCAGCAAAAGCTGACCCTACCGGTGTGGACGTTGAGAGCGCGCCCAGTGAGTCCTCCTCTGCCTCGCTGACATTGCTCAGCTCTCCGTCGCTGTCATACGCCGCCTCCATGGTGGCGGAAAGTGGCGGTGTTCTGTCTCCAGGGAGGCGGTACGGCTGAGTGTAGCGAGACGAGGTCCACCGGACGCGGTGGGCCAGTGGGTAGAGTGCAGCTTCCCGTGCGGAAGGTCGGGAGTTCCCCACTGGGAAATGAGGCTGCCAGCACCTTAACCCAATAGCTAACTCAGTCACATTATCCTGACACTGAGCTAACCAGTCCTTGCCCTATCCTATTAATGTTGAGCGCCAGGCTAGGAAGCGACAAGTATCAATTTTATAAGTCATTGGTTTAACTCGACCAGGAAGCGAACTCCCGATCTCCCGGATGCGAGGCTCGCGTTCTCCCGATTCGGTCACAACGTGCGGTCCTACATATATACATATATATACATATATGTGCATATATATATATATATATATATATATATATATATATATATATATATATAGTCCCACCCTTGATTAGTAAACCTATATAAGCAGGTCCCCCAATTTAGTGCCCAAGTCGCTGCATTTATGTTGTCAAGAGTCATAAACATGGCCACTCCAGGAATGCCTCCAAGTCACATGGTGAGGGGTAATCTGCGTGTACATACCTGCACACACCCACACATGCAATATATATATATATATATATATATATATATATATACACAATGAGGTCAAGTCCGAATGGAAACCTATGTATTTACTTATCAAGTTCCCATGGCGTACTATAGTGCAGCAGGAATGGGTTCCCAACCACCACTACCTCCACTACTACCTCCACCACCATCTCCTCCACCACCATCTCCTCCACCACCTGCACTTGCACCTACCTCCTCCACCTGCACCTCCCCACGCACCTGTTCGCACGTCACCCAGCCCTGAGATAGCACACCCTGTTATCTGTACACTGGATATTGTAAGGCTTGTACCGGCATTAATTACATGTGCAGTCTTCCCTACCTGGTTTATACAACTGCACAAGAGTTGTAATCAGTTTCATCTTACAAAGTGCTACTCTAGTTGTAATCCTATCAGTTTTATATCTCAGTATTTAATTTTAGTCGTTAGTGCTTTGCAAATCGCCAGTCCCGTACTAACATGACCAAAGCAACTTTACTTAGAGGGGAAGTAACATGACCAACTTAACTTTACCTATAGGGCCAGTAACATGGCCAATACAACTTTGCTTAAAGGGGAAGTCACATGACCAACTGAACTTTACCTATAAGGGCAGTGACATGGCCAACTTAACTTTACTTAAAGGGGAAGTAACATGACCAACACAACTTTATTTATAGGAGCAGTAGCATGACCAACACATGTTTGCGCGTTTAATGACCCCCAGCACAAAATGTACACATCGGCTATTGGGGGTCATACACTGGTTAAACATAACCAGAGAGCGTGTATATAAACAGATGAGAGGGACAACTCCCGCGAAAAACGGTAACACAGGCTACAGTGGCGTTCCTGGCGGTTAGTGTTGAACAAGCCTTGAGTTTGCCGGTACGCTCAGTGCAAAACATTTGTTTTTATTCAAAATTAATAGAAATCCAGAACCCTAACCTTATAAATTCAATATAATCTTGTTGGTAAACATGTTTTCTATATGTGTACTAAGCGGCTTGTTTCTATTTGGTGTAGTTTTAGAGATATTTCACTTTTTCTGTAGGAAGATTGCACACGACCATTGACAATGCCTTGAGTTTGCCGTACGCGTAGTGAAAAACGTCAGTTTTATTCCAAATTAATAGAAATCCAGAACCCTAACCATATCAATTTAATATAATCTTGTTGGTAAACATGTTTTCTATGTGTATTCCAATCAGGTTGTTTCTAGGTGGTGTAGTTTTAGAGATATTTCACTTTTTCTGTAGGAAGATTGCACACAACCATTGACAATGCCTTGAGTTTGCCGTACGCGTAGTGAAAAACGTCAGTTTTATTCCAAATTAATAGAAATCCAGAACCCTAAACCATATCAATTTAATATAATCTTGTTGGTAAACATGTTTTCTATGTGTATTCCAATCAGTTTGTTTCTAGGTGGTGTAGTTTTAGAGATATTTCACTTTTTCTGTATGAAGATTGCACACGACCATTGACAATGCCTTGAGTTTGACAGCTGTCTCATATACTGTTCAACAACCACCACTTGGAGCGCCACAGTCGGCAGATGTTACATGCTCTAGTATGGGAGTTGTCCCTCTCATCTGTTTATATACACGCTCTCTGACATAACTGACTAAGAAATTACATGTTATCAAACCAGTAAAATAGAGCACAGAAATGTAATCCAAAAGAGCATATAACTGTGAGAAAATCACAATTGGAATACGATAAATGAAATGAACAGAAAAAGACTTTTAATTTTTGGTTAAAAAAAAAACCCAGTGTCCCTCACAAATATAATAATGAGTTGCAGATGGAATCGGAATGATTCCATCACACCCTTATTTCCAAATACCACATTTCTAACTGGTTGTATGTAGGTGAGGACGCATCACAAAATGTGACACACTGTCAGTATACACTGGCAGCGCTCACACTGAGGCAGACGGTCCACAGCCAAAATAAAACTGTGCATCAAGAATGTATGAACAATACAGGAGTGACAGAGGATAACCTCGTCCAGTGTCAACCGTTTGTAGGAGGACTGCCAATCTCCCAAGACTGGTTTCACAGAACAAAGTTTGTTCACTCCTGCATGGTTCCATTCACCCTTCCAGTTAGACATGATGTATTTGTCAATGTGAAATTTAAGATTTTTTATATAGGATACCCAGGTTATTTCGGCGGGTGGAGGCTGGGCGGGGGTGGGGGGGGGGGGGGTGGGGTGGTGAGTGGTTTGGGGGGCTGGAGAGGAACAAAACCAGCATTTACCAGTGTTTAGATTACCTCACTATGGATTTTAGTAACGGTTTCCACTAATCCGCACCATTTGACTTGAAGTTTAAGTCGAGATTAGAGATTAATACCTTATTGAAGTATTTGGACATGTATTGAACATGGAACGTGAGGGGTGTGAGGGGGGAGTGGTGGGGGTGATGTCTGGGTGGTGGTGGGTGTGGGGTGGTGGAGGTGACGGTGGTGGGGGAGGTGGTGGTAGTGGTGTTGGTGGAGGTGGTGAGGATTGGTTAGTTGGTGTTTTACGTCCTGGCAACATCTAAGGTCATATCAGGATGGGTACCGACTTGTGACAGTGCACACTCATTGCAACTTTATAGTGCTGCCCCACTGGGAGACCAGGCCACCAGCACGATGACCTGATATCTCACTCAGTCACATTATCCTGACACTGAGCCAACCAGTCCTTGCCCTATCCTAATAATGCCAAGTATCTGGCTAAGAAGTGACAAGTATCCATTTTTAAGTCATTGGTTTGACTCGACCAGGGTTCGAACGCATGGGTTCTAATCCCACGATCTACCAAAATGGGAGACAGACGCTCAGCTCATTTGTCCATCCCGTCTTGTCCCCTCTTTCCAATTCCGTGGACCGGGGTTACCGAGCGTGGTAGCCTGATCGGTAGAGCTCGTGCCTCATGTGCGGAAGGTTGGGAGTTCAGTTCCCGGTCGAGTCGAACCAATGACTGTAAAATTGATACTTGCCACTTCCTAGCCTGACGCTCAACATTAATAAGACAGGGCAAGGACTGGTTAGCTCAGTGTCAGGATAATGTGACTGAGTGGGATATCGGGTCATGGGTCTGGCGGCCTGATTTCCCAGTGGGGCAGCACTATAAATTTGCAATGAGTGTGCACTGTCACAAGTCGGTACCCGTCCTGATCCGACCTTAGATGTTGCTAGGATGTAAAACAACAACAAACAAACAAAAGAAAAACAAACCAATTCCGTGGTTAGTTTGATTGCTGTTATTGTGAATCGCCTACCTGTACCCCTCTCATCCGGGACAGCTCCTTGTCTATCCTATCCATGATGGCGTCGGTCCCGTCGCAACCGGCGTGCCGAGCGCGCCACTTGCCAACTTCCGGTTTGTCCTGACTGGAACCGGAATTTCTATCCTCTGACGTCAGTGGCATATCGGGTCGAGCGCCTGGGTTTCGAAAATGATATTATATTGGTGTTTTTAAGTCGAGTCGATGCATTTAGCAACATCAGCATATGTTGTGTGTGTTTCAGCGGTGATCTGAGTGAGGATAACAGCCGCTGAGGCAAGGGCGAGCAGGTGGCGCCACATGGGGAAGGAATGAGGTACCAATAGATGTCCTAATGAGTAGGTGACCAGCCGATGACTTAGTGTCTGGGGAGTAGATGGATCTTCCGGCTTATTATACTTGCATAATGCCTTATACAGCATATTTATACAGATGAAAACAAATTCGTCAGTACTGTAAGCGAGCATAACAGCCACTGGTGCATGGACGAATGGGTGGCGCCACATGGGAAGTCAGGCAATACCAGTAGATGACCTAATGAGTAGAGGTAACTCGGATATGATTTAGTGGCTGGGGAGTAGATGGGTTCTTCCTGCTTATTATACTCGTATAATGGCGTATGCAGCATATATAGGCCGGCTACAGAACAAAGAAGGAAGGAACAAAACTCTCGGGCGCGAATGACAGTGTTGAGCTTCGGTAGTTACGATCGGTGGCGGTGGTGGCGCCACTGGTCACGAGGGCAGGGCAGGGCACCAAATGGATATATGAAATAGCAATACAATAGTACAATAATAATAATAATCTCCCTTACGCACATTAATATTCGCATAATGCTTATACTTCACATGTGGCTGAATCGGTAGAGTGCCAGCTTCCTATGCGGAAGGTCTGGAGTTCGAATCCCAGCCGAGTCAAACCAATGACTTATAACTGTGATGCTTGTTGCTATATAGCCTGGCGCTCAGCATTACTGGGATAGTTTCGATACTATGGATTTTGTCTATCTGTTTATTTTCACTGCTTCGGAAGCAGTGGATGGGTACATGTAGTGACAAAACCACAGTCATCTAAGAGTTACTGCATTTGACAGGTTTTCTAGGCCTGACTCCCGCAAATAGAGGATTTGCAGGATTTCACGCAGGCAACTGTTTGAACTCATGATGAAAATGATCAATCCAATCGAAGTAGTGCGTCATTGATTTATATGCAAAACAGCATCAGTCGGCTCACTTTGCCAACCAAGCCATTCCGAACTGTCAGTCGCGTGACCAGCTGGTGACACTAACGTCACATAACAGGGACGTCACGTGACAGTGACGGCACTGGTCAACGTGCCTAGACAGGTGCTCTGTTTACATTGGTAATCCTCTCGATATTGGGAACTTTTTCTTTCCTAACTTAACCCTCTACCAGCTATCACGAACAGACAGTGGCGCCCATAGTTTTTGTGAAGCCCGGGGGTCAACTACTTGATTGTATGCCCCTTAAACTCAAGTATAGGGTCTGAGAAATGTGAGCAAGGAAGACATTTTAATATGCCCTGATATGGAAGCCTGAGACCATATCCCCAGCTGCCTCCCCCCCTCCCCTCTCTTTGCACGCTACTGTTTAGAACAGATATCATGGATACCCAGTTCTGGTACCAGTCGAACATGAATTTGTGAGATTAGTTCCGGTGTGGCGGTTTCAGCGTGTTCCCGTGCTCAGACGTGTACCTCGCTTCTGCGCATGCGTCAGAATCTACTAAGCGTGGCCATAATCGATTAACACTACCCGGGCGACTCGGGTCATCCGAATCATCAGAATTTCAAATAGAACACGGCGAGTGGAGTCGACAAATACACGTGCCGTGTGCAAAAAAAGAATAACTTAGATTAATTAAATGGAAATATAGGTAAACTAGGCCATCATAAAATACTTTAAATCCTATTTTGCTGTAGTTTTATCGGTTATTAAAAAAAAAAAAAAAATTGTCCACCCGAGCACGGAGAAGCGTATTCGATTATTCGACCCGAGTTTGTAGGATGTGCGCATGCGTCAATAAGTGGCTCGGGTGACCCAAGTTGATGCGAAATCTGCGCATGCGCAGAAGCAACGGGACACGGCTGAGCATGGGAACACGCTGAAACCGCCACACCGGCAGTAAGAAGGCGGGGGCCCAGTCAAACAGGTCCAATGATAGCCGAATGGATGTTGACCCACTCACCTGCCAGTAGTACCCTGGTCCGCCGGGCATCAGCGGGGCACTCACTCCACTCACTGTCCGCGTCCGAACTGTCCAATCCCAGAGTGCCCTCCAGTCACGTGCACAAACAGGTCAAAGTTACACAATCCATTGAATACAAAAAGGGGGGGGGGGGAGAAAAGAAAAAAAAAGAAAGAAAAAAAAAGAAGAGACAACTAGGGGATTATTCCAATAATAACAATAAATTGTGCAAAACGAAAACAGAGACCTAGATTTGATTCAATGTATCCAACTTATATTAAAGATGCATAGTCCGATTAAAACAAGAATCTAGATTGTATTCTATATATCTAAAGTGACACCGACTGGAATAAGCAATTGCTACGTTAACTAAGTCAAGAATTAACCGTTACATTGATTTATGGATCTCAGTGTTTTACTTCAATCATTTAGTAATTCTATTCCTGAATAGAATGCAATGTTGAATTCATAGTAAGTACTGTATAATTGGTAGATATTGGGATTTGAACTCACAGGTTCCAACCCTGGTCGACTCAAACCAATGACTTAAAACATGACACTTGTCGCTTCCTAGTCAGGCGCTCGGCATTATTACGATATGGCAAGGACTGGGTGGCTCAGTGTCAGGATAATGTGACTGAGTGGAATATCAGGTCATGTTGATGGTGGCCTGGTCTCCCAGTGGTGCAGCACCATATAGTCGCCATGAGTGCGCACTGTGACAAGTCGGTACCCATCCTGATATGATCGTAGATGTTGCCAGGACATAAAACTCCAACAACCAACCAACCAACTATATTGGTGGTAGCATCAAGCCATGCATAACGAGGCTATTATCTATAACTTTATAACTACCATAATAGGGCTAGTACCCAGTGTACACATTCAGGCTATCATCACGAAGGACCACAGTGCGGATAGTACCAGAAGATACAGATTTATACTATTTTCAGTAAGTACCATATTTGGGATAGTACTGTGTATACACATTTATACTATTATCAGTAAGTACCATATTGAGGATAAGACCTGGTGTCCACTTTAAAGCTATTAATAGTAAGTACCATTGTAGGGATAGTTGTTGGTGTATACACTGAGGATATTATCAGTAAGTACCATAATGGAGATAGTACTGGGTGTCCACATTAACACAATTAGCAGTAAGTACCATATTGGAGTATTTGGTGTTCTACATGATATTCTTATTGGCAAGTACCATAGTGGGGATCGCACACAAAGAAACACATTGAGGCTCTTATCAATGAGCATCATATTACCAATAGTACCAGTGGTACTATTATTATCAGTAGGTAAAACAGTGGGGATAGTACAGGGTGTACACATTGTATTATCAGCAAGTAACATTGGAGATAGCACTGGGTATTATCAGTAAGTGTCATATTACCCATATCACCAGGTGTACACATTAAGACTATTATCAGTAAGTGCAATGTTACCCATATCACCAGGTGTACACATTGAGACTATTATCAGTAAGTGCCATATTACCCATATCACCAGGGGTACACATTAAGACTATTATCAGTAAGTGCAATGTTACCCATATCATCAGGTGTACACATTGATACTATTATCAGTAAGTGCCATAATACCCATATCATCAGGTGTACACATTGAGATTATTATCAGTAAGTGCCATATTACCAATATTACTGGGTATACCCATTGATACTATTATCAGTAAGTGCTATATTACCCATATCACTGGGTGTACACCTTGATACTATTATCAGTAAGTGCCATATTACCCATATCACCAAGTGTACACATTGAGACTACTATCAGTAAGTGCCATATTACCCATATTACCAGGTGTACACGTTGAGACTATTATCAGTAAGTGCCATATTACCCATACCACCGGGTGTACACATTGAGACTATTATCAGTAAGTAACATATTGGGGATCGTACCTGGTGTACATTGAACCTTGTATCAGTAAGTACCATATTTCCGATATTACCCGGTATACACATCGAGAATATCATCTGTAAGTAACATATTCAAGATATCATTGGGATGTGTACCAGCTCTCCATTTCCCGGACTAGACTGATGGATTATCTATTCACTGTTACTGTAGGATTGTCGGGGCTTCACATGGCACCCCCTCGTGGTCTACTTGTGCATTCAGTTAGATAAATTGTGCTGACATTTACTGTTGGCATGCTGCCTTAAGCCGTGTTCACATGGGCAAAATGTGAAGCGAATTAGACAAATCGAATCATATGATGCGATTTAGTTTGAAAGTGTTTCGCGTTCACACAGGCAGTGCTTTGAATCGGTTTAAGGCGGAAGTGGATATCTGCGCATGAGCAAGTCCAGACTAACCAGCGCCATTTTGGGTTCGACGACGCCGGCACCAGAGAGTGTGGGTTCGACCTAGATATGTAATGACTGAATCGTATTGGTTTGGAACGGTCAAAACTTCTGCTGGGCAGTGAAACCCTAAAAATAAATGATGAAAAAAATATCTGTGCATAGATAGCGGTTTCATTAATTAAATTATATAATATGCGCTTTTGATCGACTGGAAAGTCAACAAACTAAGGTCTTGACTGCGCATGCGTGTGACGTCCTTAATCCGCCTCATATAATTCAGTTGCGTTTACACAGACGAGATGGGCTGACCTAAGCTAGTTCGCTTCATATAAACTACCTCGCTAGGTGGTTTATATAAAGCGCATCATATGAATCGATTCAGCCCTAATCCGCCTCACATCGCGTTCACACGGCAAAATGTGAGGCGAACTAGGCAAGGCGCTTCATATGAAGCGGATTAAATCACCCGTGTGAACACGGCTTTAGTCACGGTCTCTAGGCACCAATCTTGTCAGAATCGACCGCGACAAATTGACTTTGGAAATTCACCTCCATATTGATCGCTTAGATAGGATGGCCAAATGAGTTGAGCGCCCTCTTTCCATGGCGCAGGTCGTGGGTTCGAACTGGTCAGGTATCAAAATCCGTCTGAGTCAAAGCAATGTTTAAACAAATTGATACTTGTCGTTACCTAGGCAGGTGCTCGCAATTATAGGGATAGGGCAAGGAGCAGTGGAATGAGGAAGACCAATCACCTGTGATTGCAATTTCCCTGGCATAATCAACAATTCATATTTTGAAAGTAAAGAGGAGTTTTCATCGCAACTTGAATTTGAGATAATTATGCCTATGGGTTATCATTTGTATTATCTCCAAATGTCACTCTATGAAATAAAAGTAGCCCCAAACTAAACTAAGGTAAACTATACTGATTAGAGTTGCATAGTCCGATCGCTTTCAGTTTCTCTCATTTTCTGAGATAAATATATCAGGTTGGTCATTATAATGTACCTTACATTGGTCTGCAATAACTTTTATTTTAAATTGCTAACCTTGGAGACAAGCATATCAAATTAGTTTTGGCAAGCACGCCAAAACTCTGACACCATAGGCTTATGTGATAGCAGGTTCTATTAAATTGACTCATTACCCCCTTGTATTTAGCAACAAGCGCATAATAAGTGTATCAGTATCTAAGTTAGATATATAGAATACAATCTAGGTGAGTGTTTAGGTCTTGAAAATTCTATGTTTCATCAGACTATGCAACTTTAAGCTAACATATTTACTTGAGGAATGTGACAGAAAGTCAAAACCATCGGACTACACTACTTTTGGCAAAGTCTTTTAGACCAGAGTTACACCTTGGCTAATGTTCATTCATCAGATTATTCATATATATATATATATATAGATATATATATATATATATATGCATATATATATATATGCATATATAGATATAATTATATTCCGAATCAAACCAATGAAAGTAACTGCCAAGATGTACTTATGCTAAGCAACCCATCATGTGGCTGACATCCCTGAGCACCGTCACCAATAACAAAGTACTGATGTACATACTTCTTTTGTCACTCATCACGTTCACATTTCTTAGTTTATTTATCATTAAAATGATTTGTATAATGGCTAGCAGTATTTACACATGGAAAACCACTGCCTCGGTGCTGAGAAAAGTATTATTCTGAAGAATAACAACTATTTACTTCTCTCCTTCCCCCCCCCCCCACACACACAAAAAAAGAAGAAAATGAATAACCTGATGAATGAACATTAGCCACGGTGTAACTCTAGTCTAAAAAGACTTTGCAAAAGTTGTATGTATAGTCTGATGGTTTTGACTTTCTGTCACATTCCTCCAATAAATATGTTAGCTTAATCATTATAATTTTGCTTATACTTCTGACACCATATACTTCAGCAGTAACAGGTTCTATTAGATTGACTTAATATTCCTTTCTATGTAATGACAAATGCTTAATATGTGTATCAGTATCTAAGTTCGATATGTAAGATAAAATCTAGCTCAGTGCTTTGGTTTTGAATTTTATAATGTATATTTGTAGTGATTGTTTGTATTCTGTCCATAGCGGTTAAGTGCATGCGCTTGTTTTCGCCGCTGTGCAGTAGTGGTCATAATCCATATGGATTGATTTCCTTTATCAATAATTTCAAAATGTGATGTTTTCATCGGACTATGCCGCTTTAAGACACACACAACACCAGGTGTTGATTGACCTCATCGAGTCCTTTCAAAAGGCCCTCATTGTCAGATGTAAGTAACCAGGGCAACCTACCAGGCTGTAGTAGTATCCATGTCGCGCCCTGGAGTGGATTGAGGCCCACCTGTCGGCTGTCTGTGCGGCCCACCTGCCCACTCCTCCAGGGGGATGGCCAGGCACTCTTCCGGGCACGGTACTGCACATCCTAACCAGGTACAGGGGTCGGGTGAGGGTACTGGAGGTAAGGGCGGTTGATGTGTGGGGTGGGTGGTAGTCAGGAGAACTCCATCAGTAGGGATAGAGTGTGTCTGTGTTGGCGGGGGGTTGTGTCCGTGTCCGAGGTGTCTTGTCTTGTCACCCTACCATGCTGCCTGCTGCTGCTTGTCTCGTCGTACTGCACCTACGCAGACCACCCCACTCGGGTACTGGAGGGAGGGAGGGAGTTCCACTGCCTTAATGTCAGGGTGTTATTGATTCCGCCACGTGGGGCATGGAGAAATGGGGGGGGGGGGGATGGGGGGAATGGGGGAATGGAGGATGAGAGATGGGCTTGAGGGGTGGGGAATGGAGGATGGGAGATGGGCCTTGAGTGGTGGGGGATGGGAGATGGGGGTTGATGGGTGGGGGTAGAGGATGGGGCTTGATGGGTGGGCGTAGGGGTTGGGGCTTGAGGGGTGGGGGTAGGGGATGGGGGTTGATGGGTGGGGGTAGGGGATGGGGCTTGAGGGTGGGGGATGGGAGATGGGGCTTGCGGGGTGGGGAATGGAGAATGGGAGATGGACCTTGAGTTGTGGGGGATGGGAGATGCGCCTAAAGGGGTGGGGGTAGGAGATGGGGCTTGAGGCGTGAGGAGGAGATGGGGCTTGAGGGGTGGGGAGGGGGATGGGGCTTGAGGGCTGGGGGTGGGAGATGGGGCGTGAGGGGTGGGGGATGGGGCTTGAGGGGTGGGGAGGATATGGGGCTTATGGGGTGGGAGATGGGGGATGGAGAGGGTTCTCTCCCATCTCTGGCGTCCCTGCGTTTCTGCATCTCTGCATCTCTATTGTCTCTGTCATCACTGTCATCTCTGTCATCTCTCCCATCTCTGTGTCTCTGTCAGCTCTGTGTCTCTGTCATCTCTGCTGTCTCTCCGGTCTCTGTCGTCTCTGCTGTCTGCTGTCTCAGCTGTCTCTGCTGTGTCTGCTGTGTCTGCTGTGTCTGCTGTGTCTGCTGTGTCTCCTGTCTCTGTTGTCTCTGTAGTCTCTATAGTCTCTGTTGTCTCTGCTGTGTCTGTAGTCTCGGTTGTATCTGCTGTCTCTGTTGTTTCTGTTGTCTCTGTTGTCTCTGTTTTCGCTGTTGTCTCTGCTGTGTCTCTTGCCTCAGTTGTCTCTGTAGTCTCTGTTGTCTCTGTTGTCTCTGCTGTGTCTGTTGTCTCAGTTGTCTCTGTTGTCTCAGTTGTCTCTGTTGTCTCTGTTGTCTCTGCTGTCTCTGTTGTCTCTGTAGTCTCTGTTGTCTCTGTTGTCTCTGTTGTCTCTGTTGTCTCTGTTGTCTCTGTTGTCCCTGCTGTGTCTGTAGTCTCGGTTGTCTCTGCTGTCTCTGTTGTCTCTGTTATCTCTGTTGTCTCTGTTGTCTCTGTTGTCTCTGTTGTCTCTGTTGTCTCTGTTGTCTCTGTAGTCTCTGTAGTCTCTGTTGTCTCTGTTGTCTCTGTTGTCTCTGTTGTCTCTGTTGTCTCTGTTGTCTCTGTAGTCTCTGTTGTCTCTGTTGTCTCTGCTGTCTCTGCTGTGTCTGTTGTCTCAGTTGTCTCTGTAGTCTCTGTTGTCTCAGTTGTCTCTGTAGTCTCTATTGTCTCGGTTGTCTCTGCTGTGTCTGTTGTCTCTGTTGTCTCTGTAGTCTCTGTTGTCTCTGTTGTCTCTGCTGTGTCTGTTGTCTCAGTTGTCTCTGTAGTCTCTGTTGTCTCTGTAAACTCTGTTGTTTCTGTTGTCTCTGTTGTCTCTGCTGTGTCTGTAGTCTCGGTTGTCTCTGTTGTCTCTGTTGTCTCTGTAGTCTCTGTTGTCTCTGTTGTCTCTGTTGTCTCTGTTGTCTCTGTAGTCTCTGTTGTCTCTGTAGTCTCTGTTGTCTCTGTTGTCTCTGCTGTCTCTGCTGTGTCTGTTGTCTCAGTTGTCTCTGTAGTCTCTGTTGTCTCAGTTGTCTCTGTAGTCTCTATTGTCTCGGTTGTCTCTGCTGTCTCTGTTGTCTCTGTTGTCTCTGTTGTCTCTGTAGTCTCTGTTGTCTCTGTTGTCTCTGCTGTCTCTGCTGTGTCTGTTGTCTCAGTTGTCTCTGTAGTCTCTGTTGTCTCTGTTGTCTCCGCTGTGTCTGTTATCTCAGTTGTCTCTGTAGTCTCTGTTGTCTCTGCTGTCTCTGTTGTCTCAGTTGTCTCTGTAGTCTCTGTTGACTCTGTGGTCTCTGTAGTCTCTGTTGTCTCTGCTGTCTCTGCTGTCTCTGTTGTCTCTGTTGTCTCTGCGCTGCTGTCTCTGTAGTATCTGTTGTCTATGTAGTATCTGTTGTCTCTACTGTTTCTGTTGTCTCTGGTGTCTTTGGGTCTCTGTTATCTCTGTAGTATATGTTGTCTCTACTGTTTCTGTTGTCTCTGTTGTCTTTGGGTCTCTATTGTCTCAGTTGTCTTTGTTGTCTCTCCTGTCTCAGTTGTCTCTGCTGTCTCTGAGGTCTCTTTAGTCTCTGTTGTCTCTATTGTCTCTGTTGTCTCTGTTATCTCTGTTGGCTGTGTTATCTCTGTTGTCTCTGCGCTGCTGTCTCTGTAGTATCTGTTGTCTCTACTGTTTCTGTTGTCTCTTTTGTCTTTGGGTCTCTGTTATCTCTGTTATCTCTGCTGTCTGTGTTGTCTGTGTTGTCTCTGGGCTGCTGTCTGTGTAGTATCTGTAGTCTCTATTGTTTCTGTTGCCTCTGTTGTCTTTGGATCTCTGTTGTCTCTGTCATCTCTGCTGTCTCTGTTGTATCTGCTGTCTCTGTTGTCTCTGCTGGCTCTGTTGTCTCTGTGGTCTCTATTGTCTCTGTGGTCTCTATTGTCTCTGCTCTTTCTGCTCTCTCTCTACGTTGTCTCTTGCGTCTCTGCCGTCTCTGCATCTCTATCGTTTCTGTCAATCCAACGACTTACAAATTTATACTTGTTGATATCTGGCCAGGCAACTGGCATTATTAGGATAGGGCATGGACTGGTTGGCTGGGTATCAGGATAATATGACTGAGTGGGATAGCAAGTCATGGTGCTGGCCAGCTGGTCTCCCAGGGGGCAGCACTATAAAGTTGCCATGAGTGCACAGTCACAAGTTGGTGCCCGTCTTGATATGGCCTTGGATGTTGCCAGGACATAAAACTCTAACAACCAACTGTCAAAACCCAGGAAAACAGTGATGGTATAGTCATTTTCTTGCTTGTTTCAATGTTCCTACCCCCCCCCCCCCCCGCTCCCTCTGTCTGATATAAGGCTTTGAAGTCATTGTGGTAGTTCCAGGTCGCTCAAGCTCATTGTCTGAATGGTTTGGCTCGGCAGGGTGGCTAAATAAAAGATTCACCCCACACTTGCAGTTGGGATGAATAACAATGTATTTTAAAGACAGGCGAAAATTGCTTTATGGCCCTGTCACACTATGACATAATGCGTCAGCGTAGGGAAAACGTGAATATAATTTTATTACGTCGAACTTCTCGGCATAGTATGCAAATTTTGGCACAAGTTGGATGTCGATGCAGCGTAGTTGATGTGAGTGCAACGTGAACGTAACGTCGGTCTAGCGTAGTGACAAGGAGAGAGGACAAAAGAATTATTAATTGTGTCAACGTCAGGCTAGCGAGACTCCAGCGTGCGCGACGCTGGCCTACCGTGACTTTAATGGTGCCTTAGCATCGGGCTGGCGTTATCACGCCTGCCCCAACGTAGCCACGTCCGACTCAACCATTATATCTCAATGTGTGTCGATGTCAGTCCACTGAGAGCCTAGCGTCGCTCTAACGTGAGTCCAACGTCACCAGCGTGATGACAGCGCGTGCCTGACGCGCTCGACGTGAGCGGAACATGGGATGACATCAGTCAAAGCACCCGAGCCACCCGCACCTTGGGTATATATAAGGGTGCTGTGTTGCTCTATCCTCACAACTGCTCCAACATGCCGCCGAAGCACATCACCTCCACCTCCACCTCCACCTCCAGTTCCAGATCTGCTTCTGCAAACCCCCACTATGGCAGGGGAAGAGGAAAGGGCAGAAAGAGGATGACTGCTACACCACCACCATCACCACCAGCACCACCAGCACCATCTCCACCATCACCACCATCTCCAATGGTCGCATCTCCTGCTCGCCAGACCGACAACACAGAGATATGGAAGCGAAGTCAATGTCTCCATCTTCACCGTCCTCACGTGCGTCATCAGCAGCCTCCACCTCCTCCACCTCACACCATGTTCAAGGACCAAAAAGGAGGGTGTGAAAGTTTGATTGCCTGCAGACGAGGAGGAGGTCCTGCTCGACTTTCTACATGACACGCCAGTCATTTGGAATGCGAAGCTGACTGACTACAGGAGGACGGACAGGAAAAGTAAACTTTGGGAGGACCAGGCCCTGAAGATGGGGAGAACTGCCACACATCTACAGGGCTGGTTCAAGTCTATGCGGGACAGTAACACGAGGCTTCATAAAAAGAAGAGCGGTGACGAGGCACTGGAGCGCACTGAGAGGGAGCAGTGGATCCTCAACAAGTTTGGCTTCCTCCGCTCAGTCGTGCGGCACCGGCTGGAGCCCTGCAGAACTGTAATTACTATATTTTTTCATTTGCATTCATGTGGATATTAATTTCTTATTTATTTATTTATTTCTTTTAGACCTCATTGTGGACATTCATATGGATATTAATTTCTTATTTATTTATCTATTTGTAGACCTCATGGTGGACAAATCATTTAAAATAGTTAATGGGATTATAATATGCAAACATGTGGATTTATTTATTATTGCCCTAATTGTGGATAAATGATTGTATATCTTTTGTGGCATTATTGTATGCAATCATGTGGATTCATTTATTATTGCCCTCATTATGTAAAGTCATGTTGTCTTGTTTTCATTGTACTTATGTTGCTTTATTATTTTGTCTTGCAGGTGTTGGCCGCCATTGACCAAGCGGGAGTCGATCTGGGGGCTGCAGAGACTGCCTGTGCGGAGCTCCAGATGGGGTTGGAGCCCGAACAATAACACGAGGCCCGTGGCAAGGGGAAACCGGCCACGACGGAGGAGGACCTTCTCAATGTCCTCAAGCAATGGGTGGATGCCTCGGGCAACATGTTGGACTGCCTGACAATGTGCATGACCCAGAGGACGGCGTTCTCGAACTACGTGTGGGACTGCGTGTCTACAATGACCAAGGGACAGTTCCACTATGTGCGCACAGTGATGAACACCATCCTGTCACAGGTGATGGCGTCAGAGGTGGCGGACGATGGGAATGTCATCTCGGGGCTGGCACTGTCCCGGGTCTGTCCCCCTCCCGTCCCCATGCCTCTGGCTGTGCGGCCCCAATCTGTGACGTCCTGCTACTCGTCCTCTTCCAACATATCCTCTTGCCTGTCGCTGGGCGACGGGTTCCAGCCGCACCCGCACCAGTGGCGGCATCAACCACCAGCCGGAACACCGTGGACATCCCAAGGCACAGACTATATGCAGCAGTACATGCTGGCACCGCTGCAGCCTGTGCCGCTGCAACCTGCGCCGCTGCAGCCTGCGCCACTGCAACCTGCGCCGCTGTACCATACGCCGCTGCACCATGCACCACTGCTGCAGGCACCGACACCGGCTGCGTTGAAGTTCATCGGACTAACAATGGGTCCGCCCCTACCGCAGCCTAGTCAGTCACCAGCACGGTAGCATGCAGCAACTGCAAGTAGCAGCGCGGCAACGTCGGGATGGGTCCTCACCCAGAGTCACGGTACACCAGTGGGAACAATGACACCGCCAGCCATGGACGGCTTCCTGAATCTGTCCGGGCCCTCCAGATTATCGACCATGTCGATAGAGGTGCAGGAGCTCTTTGTGTCAGGGGAGCTCGACACCCCGACAAAGGGCAAGGACAAGGGCCAGGCCCCGGATAAGTGATAGGCTGTGCACCAGGGGAGCTTGACATCCCCCAAAGGGCCAGGCCCTGGATAAGTGATAAGTGAACAGTGAACCTTGGTGATAAGTGAACACAAGTGACAGTATTTACAGGCAGGCACAAGTGGCAACGTGTTGAACCTGAACATTGAACTGACCAGAACTGACATTATTTATTGTGTGCCTGCCTGTAAATATCTATATTGGTATTCATGTTGTCTTGACGTCGGAGATGGGGGACAATGGGTACACCCGCACCGGTGATGAGTCAGTCACCACGACAATAGCGTGTTCTTGGCTGGCATGCTGGACGGCGCCGTAATCTCGGGGCCGGCTCTGTCCCGGCTCTGTCCCCCTCCTGCCCCCAAGACTCAGACAATGCGGGCCCCCTTCTGTGGCGTCCTGCTACTCCTCTTCATCAAATGCATCCTCTTGCCAGTCTCTATGGTGGACTGTTCTTGGCTGGCATGCTGCAGAAGTTGTGAGGAGAGAGCAACACAGCACCCTTATTTATACCCAAGGTGCGGATGGGTCGGGTGCTTTTCCTCACGTTGGCCCATGTCCCGCTCATGCTGACCGCATCAAGCACACACTGCCATCACGCTGGCCATGCTGGACTCATGTCAGCCCGACGTTAGTCTCTCAGTTTGGTGATGTCGACTCACGTCGGGGAAAGCGGTCGAGTCAGATGTGACAACGTTAGGGCTGACATGATCACGCCAGTCCACCGCTAAGCCGCCGCTAATGTCACGCTAGGCTTATTTTCACGTTGTCCCTACACTGGCGCATTACATCGTAGTGTGACAGGGCCATTAAATACACTATGCAGCATAGGCTGCTCCCCTACTTTCTATTTATATTCAGAATGGGTTGTGCTGTACACAATGCAACCCATTCCACTTCCACTATGACACTTCTACAAAATAATGATAAACAATGACAATTCTGCCAGCCAACAAGTCCTCTCGTCACGGGCTGGAAGAGACCCAGTTCTTACCGCATGTGCCCGTGAACTTTGGTTATTCGCTGCTACTAAATGTTGTGAGATCGAAGTATTGCATAAACCCGGTAAAGACATAGTACTCCCGAATGCACTTAGTAGGCGATGCTTTGATAATGCAGCACTTAAAAAAATTAATGAATTAACGAAAGAACTAAACATCACCGAAATTGAAGTCTCATACAACAACCTCTTCACTGTACATTACGACTTCCTGGCATTCATACCACACCTCAAGGACACCCTCAGCTCGCCGGGGGCGTGCTAAATTACATCAGTGGGGCAGGGACATGGGTCCTGATGCTGGGGGTGAGCGTGACAGCGTTCGACACCTACCCTGTCATGCTCTTGAAGAGAGGAGTCCAACGCCTGTCCGCCCACTCCCCCAGCCAGGCACCACCACTACACCCAGACACCATGAGGAAGGTGTTCCAACACCTCAAGAGCACCAGGCCCAATGCAGACATCATCATCGCGGCCCTACTGCTTGGCTTCAACACACTACTGCGACAGGGAAACCTGCTCGCGACGGAAGGCCCGACTAACCCCGGCTACACGCTCACCAGATCCGACATAACGAGAACCGTGGAGGGGGCTCACAGTCAATGTCCGGTCGACCAAAACAAGGTGGAGGGCAGATCAGGGATTCCAGATAATCATACCGTCGAACCCAAGCTCAACATGCTGCCCAGTGAGGGCATGGGACACGTACATCACTCCCACAGGCCGCGCGGCCCAGCCTTCCAGCTACCCGGGGCCCTCAGGATGCGACGACCCGGCCGCCTACACCCTGCACAGCCTCCACCCGGGAGGCGCTCAAGCCTGTGCGGCCGCAGGAGCGTCCAAGGAAGAAATCATGAACCTCGGAGGCTGTCCACATATATGTCCCGAGGAACGCACTGGACCCCGGCCTCGAACCCTCCCTCGAATTGGTTGAGGGTTCGAGTCCGGCCAGTGACTAATGGACTGAACAGATAAATGAGCAATTGACGAACGAATGGTGAAATGAATTGACCTGATGAAACCTGATCTAATCTGATTTGACCCCACCTGACCTTATTTGACCTTATGTGACCTCATTGAACTTGTAACTGACCCCTCCACTGATCAACTAATAAAAACCCATTATGTGAACTCTCGTCTTTGCCGTATTGAATTGTGCATGTTAGTCGTAACATGTGTATTCTAGGCGGACTCGAGGGGGGCGCGGCTGGTTACGTAACGCGTGTGTCGCCCCCAGCCGGAATACACATGAACTGACTCAGCGTCCACCACGGTACGGTGGCGCTACCTTACAGAATTTTGAGAACTAACGTTAATCTTCCTCCAGGCTTGGAATTCCCGCCATTACGGTCACGTGATCAACACGCCGGCTTGGAATCACAACGGTCAAAGCCGCCACCATCGTAACAACACCTCACATGCTCGATTTGCCCACCCACCCACACCTCAGAGAAAAGATTTAACAGGTAGGGTTGATGGTTCATATCCGCCCGGTGACTGAACAGATAAATGAGCAAAAAACACTGTAAACTCAACTAGTAGCGGCCAACTAGACCAAAAAAAACATCTACAACGGAATGAGCCTGGAAATGATTCCATAATCCGACGAAAACATCAATTTTAGAAGCCCAAACATCTAGATTCGTCCATATCCCACTCAGTTCTTAATCATTTGTTGCTGCATACAAAGAAATACTAGGTAACTTTAATAGAACCTGTCATAGCTGAAACCTAGTGTCAGAAAAAAAAAAAGCTACCATAAGCACATTAAACCCCCACCCCCTGTTCCCTCCCCGAAAAATTATTTACAGATCACCGAGTGGGTAGAGCTCCCACATTGCGAGCGGAGGTCCTGGGTTTGAATCCAGCAGGGTCAAACCAAGGTCATACACAATACTTGTTGCTACCTTGACTGGTGCTTCAGATTACAAGACTCACCTGAGGTGCCGGTTGAGTGGGTACCACATGACAGGAGCCTTTGTACGGGGAGGTCTGGGTGTTTCAGTGTTTCAACCAAGATATGTTTAATTTTCTATTGCCTTCGTTTATTGGGTTTTATGTATATGGTGTTACCAGGCCATGTCTCGACTGGCTACTTTATAGTGCTGCCTCGGTCAGATGACCTTCCTAGATAGCTGGGTAGTATTTGTGGGTAGAATTTGTGGGTTTTACCTCCTGGGAACATCTAAGGTGACATTAGGACTCAGTGTGAGGATAATGTGACTAAGCGGGATATTGTGTCATGGTGCCGATGGCACTGTATCTCAGTCGTGCAGCAATATTGAGTGATGTAAGTGCATGCAGTCACAAGTTATTACATAGAAAATTTAACATATTTTGGTTGAAACACTGAAACACCCAGACCTCCCCGTACAAAGGCTCTCCCCACCCATTGGCCATCTTCCTCCACCTGTCACATGGTACACACTCAACCGGCACCTCAAAGCAATGCTTAATTATGGAGAGTTGTGTCTTAAACTTATTCATGATATTATTATATTGCACCCATCCATCCATGTTTGTGCCAAATTGTTATGTATTTTGATTAATTTTGAGTAAAATTGAAGTTTTGCCCTACGTGTATCGGCAAACTCAATGGCTGTACGCCTTTGCCTGGCTGCCAGACCCGTTTTCAGCGCATGCGCAGTCGGAACGGTGATCTAGTCTATTTACTAATCCAAACGGGCCAGGATACCCGTTTGGATTAGTGACAAATATGCCACAGTCTCTTTGGATGTCCACCCCACACCCACACCCACACCCTCACCCACACCCATACTCACACCCACACCCACACCCACACCCACACCCACACCCACCGCCGACCCCAAGTCGCGTTTCTGACCGTCCATATATGTACATACTCAGATTTATGCCCTTTTTTCTTCTTCTTTTGTTGTTGTAGATGGGTCATATCAGGACAGGTACTGTCTTGTAATAGTGCGCGCTCATGTCGACTTTATAGTGCTGCCCCAATAGGATACTGTACCATTGGCACCGTGCTCCAATATCCCACTTTTGGTAAAGCGGTTTATTCATCAGAACATTTCTTTTCAGCCCCGAGGTACTGGTCTTCCGACCATTTACATTACATTGAAGTTAGGTAGCTGAGCTGTTACCTACCTAGGTACCCACTCAGTCACATTATTCTAACACTAAGCAAACCCCGCTCTCACATGACCTTAGACGTTGGTAGGACGAAAAACAACAACCAACCAACCAACTAAGCAAACCAGTCCTTGCCCGATCTCAGTAATGCTGAGTGTCAGGCTAGGTAGCGACAAGCATACATTCTCTAAGTCATTGGTTTGACTCGGCCAGGATTCGAATCCCTGGCGTTACCTGGTTACACATTGTTTAGCAAGACAGCCACCCAGCATTCTTATCGATTCGGTCACCGCGTCCGGTCATCTAGGTTAGATAGTAAAACCCCAGACTTTCCATTTGTGGAATTGAATCTAGCAGTTGTGGTCCACCGTCCATGCCGACGACCATTCGGCCGGGACGGCAGTTGGCCGGTTCTCAAGCCGACGGTTGCAGCTTGGTCCATTCCGTGGCCTGCTTGTCCGGGGCCCATTCATGCTGAGCACCCCCTCCTCCGCCATCACCCTCTCGCCCCTCCTCCCTCCTCACCCCCTCCTCCCCCCTCACCTCCTCCTCCCCCCTCACCCTTACCCTCTTACCCCCTGCTCCCCACTTTCACCCCGTCCTCCTTCCTCCCCCTTCCCCTCTCACCCCCTACCGCACTTCCCCCCTCCTCCCCTCCCCCTCAACCCTTCCTCCCCCTCTCCCCCTTACCCCTTCCTCCACCCCCACCCCTTCTCCCTCCTCCCCACTCACCCTCATCCCTCCTCCCCCTCATCCATATCCCTCTCACCCCCTCCTCCTCTCTCCCCCACGCTCCCCTTCGCGAGTGCCATCGACGTCCATACCTTGGTGCGTTTCCACCACTTAGCAAATCCATTTCAACCAAATTATCCAGGCCCACAAACACATGGTCATTAATCATTTCAGTTGGAGGGTTGTTGGATGTTGGAGTTTTATGTCCTTGCAACATTTATGTCCTTGACCTATCCTAATAATGCCGAGCATCTGGCTAGGAAGCGACAACTATCAGTTTTTAAGTCATCGGTTTGACTCGACTAGGTGTAAAAATATAAGGATTTTCGGTTCGGATTTATATATTGGCAAAGTACATTATTATTCTTGGGGGATGGAGTGGGGACCAGGATTATGTAACAGAGAAACAATGGGTGCCGCACTCGTTTTGTGACATAAGCGCCTATGTGGAAATGTGATAACACATAGTGACCGAGATTGTGATGTGATGTTCATACTTAAGAGATGGTTAATAATTATTTAAATGTTCCCTCCATGCACCAGAAAGAAAGCAAGTGGAGGGGAAGGGCATTTTTAATATATGTGTATTGTAACTGTCTGTAACCACCTGTTACCACAGGGCCAATGGGCAAGCACAACCACCCATCCTGCATACATCATGGACTCCACCTGCAGCTTGGGGTTGAGTGACAGCTGCCCCCTATTAGGGCAGCGTCCACCCAGGTTGTAGGGGGTGTCTGATTGGCTGGCTATGTGAGCCCAGTCACCTGCATTCCTTATACCTGACACACAGACCCCACTCTTGGCTGGACTCTTGGCTAGGCACTCTTGTCTCAGACTCCACTTTCTACACCCAACCTAGCAACATCTATTCCAAAGACACTGAGCGGTGTGCAAGAACCATTGGACTCAGTTTCAATGGGCTGTAGGCACTGATTCTGATCTTCACAAGCAAGAGTCATGTGGATCTGTGTGGGCAGTTAGTAAGGACTGAGGGTGATAGGTCACCAGTAGGTGAACAGGAGTTGATGCCAATAAAGCACAACTTCTTCACTGTCAATCTTGCATGACTTGTCTTCCTTTCTTCCTTATGACATTGTTGAGAGTGACACCAGGTGGGAACTGACAGACAGTTGTCAGAACACACCTGGGGAGAGTGGTGATACTTGGGGCTCTGATGGCCGAGTTCTCAAAATATTACACAGGGTTCGAACCCCTGGGTTTGAGTGCCATGATCTACCAAAACGGGAGACAGACGTTCAACTCATTCAACCATCCCGTCTGGTCAAAACGTTAGCCGTTAACATAGGAAGATAAAATAATTTGTACATGGTTGATTATAGTGATTTAAAGACAGAGGTTTGCTCTCGTTAGTTCATACGAGTTAGTACAGTAACTACTATATATGTATACACTACATATGTAATACATGTATAAATATATATATATATAAACATATATATATAATGGGTGTGTGGTTATGTGACTGGACCCAGTGGATGAAGTACTAAGAGCTTTGGCTGACTTCCCTTGTGGGAGAACATCAATACCAACTCAGACCAAGTCAAATCAACGACTTACAAAATTGATACTTGTCATATTAATGCTGAGCGTCACGCTAAGTATAGCGTGACGCTCAGCATTAATATGAAAGGGCAAAGACTGGTTTTGGTCAGTATCGTCAAAATGCTACGGAGTGAGTGCTTGGGTCATGGTTATGGTTCTGGTTCAGGCTATGGTTCTGGTTCAGGCTGGTCTTCCAGTGGGGCAGCACTATAAAGTCACCATGAGTGCACACTGTCACAAATCGATATCGGTCTGGATATGAGTGAGGGATTTGGTCATGGCTTTGGTTCTGGCAGGCTGGTCTTTGAGTAGGCAGCACTATAAAGGCATCATGAGTGCACGTTGTCACACTCATTACCAGTCTTGATATGACCTCAGAGGTTACTAGTGCGTAAGGCCTGAGCCAACAAGCGTATGTAGTGTGGGTTTGAATGCCTTTCCAGCTCACCATAGCAGAGCGCTACATAGACATATATATACACATATATATATGCACCTAGTGATCCAGAACACCAAACAGGTGTTAACACATAGGAGGGCCTTACGGACCCACCGCCTAGCACATAATCTGAAAACAACTAGTGGCTGCAACGCATTGCAGTGGGGCATATCTGGCAGGAAAACTCAAATCCCCAGGACCAGTTAATAACTATGTGAGTGGAGCAAGAACTTGGGGTCTAGTCCATAAGGGGAATGTTAAGGCATTTGCTACATATCTGGTATACCTGATGAAAAGAGGGGTAGCTAAACTAAGTGTACATGTGCCAGTACAGGCTCCACCATTAACGGTAAACAATATTAAAGCTATAATTAATGTCTTTAGGAAAGCCGGGAGAAGTGCCTATGTCTTAACAACTGCTATCCTGTTAGCATATTGCACGTTCTTACGGCAATGCAATTTGTTCTTTACACCGAGGTCCGGAGATATCAACCATGTGCTTCAGGGTGCAGTTGTGCATGTGCGGATGAACATTCTTCTCATAAGGGTCAGGTCGTCCAAAACGGCAAGACTGGGGGAAGATGTTTACACGGTTAAGGTACCGTGTGCGTCGGGCTCCTTATGCGCTCCTGTTCATGCCTGGAAAAGGTACAGGAGAGCCACAGCCGTCGGTCCTGGCGATCCTGCCTTCCTGCACCTGCACGGCGAGCCGCTACTAGACTTGATGCTTTTAGAGGTGATCCGCTTGGCCTTGAAGTCTGCGGGGCACCGCTTTCTTACAGGATAACACCCCACAGCCTGAGACGAGGGGGAGCGCAAGCGTGTGCCAAAGGAGGTGCCTCGGTAATGGGGGTGAGGGAGGTAGGTTGCTGGCATTCGACTGCTCTTTTCCAGAACGTGGACAGGAGGGCCTTCTTGGAAGCACCTCAGACACTCTCAAATTGATTTAGCTGAGTGTCTGAGATGTTTCAAGCTTTTGGTTGACCTATATTAATATTACCTAATTAACAGTAGATTTTTCGTTTGCCCTCCTCTAAAAGTATAGAACTGATACACCCATAGTCTTATGTAGTAGCTTACGATTGCCTATAAATATGTGGGTACCTAACTCGGCGCAGGGTCCCCCTAGCTCTGTGATGCTCGAATAATAAGTGCTGACTAGTAGAAAAAATTGTAAAATGTTTGTATTTGAATTAATATTTATTAAGACATGTATTCCCATACACAAGTTTGCCAGTTTCTGGAGTTTACCTGACCGAAGATTAATTAAATAAATTATTAAGAACGAAATATGTTAACGTTAAAAATTACCTACAAGTAATACATTGCTAGCTGTATCCTATAAAAATATGTTGAATGATGTAAAAAATATAGTATTATTGTGAAAAATGTTTATTGACTTAAGCGTATTTGCTGTTTTCTCTGTGATATTCAATAATAGCGGAAAAAATGCCAGAGTGAGCTGAAATTGTTCAAATAAAGTTATTGTCGCACTATTCCTATCTCCAGTGTCGTGAATTATTAGTTAATTAGAAACACCAAACTTGTAATAATTTATTTGAGTATTGAATTTTGGAATTCAAAGAAGACAGAGACTACTTTTTCTGCAATTCTGTTATTGCTTTGTCTCAACTGGCCTACATTTAAAGTAGTTCCAGTCAAATGATATGAGTATCATTAGAAAAGAGATTGACTACCTGGTATGGCACCGAAAACGATGCCATTCAGCGTTCTGCTGTAATAAATATGAAACAAATAAAGAGAATTGCAGATAATTAAATCGAAAATACTTATATTTCTAACACAGTTGATCATTTAGCTGCCTATCATGTTAGCAAATGGTACAAATATAACACAAGGCAAAATGTATGTGCATATTCTCATTTATTAACAATTTTAACACAATCAGGATAAGTGGGCAAACTCGTAGAGGCATTTCATCACATCACATTTGCTTCTAAGCAAGCCACTATTGAAGCAGTTCAAGTAAATACAATTATATAGAATTGAAATAACCTTTTTAATTGGCTTTTAAAATTTACTTCCATTTACAAACAAATGGGGCTTATAGAAGAATGATGAGAACATTCCTTGCTTAGTCATCTTTACAACAATTTGATACGATAATATTGTTTTTCCATAATCAAGTTGAAATCAGGTCATAATTTTATGAACGACCTTATCGTGTTTCATTGTCGTCTGATCCTCAAGTTCACTTTCCTTTAACACTGTTTTCAGTCGAGCCTAGATTACATGCCTACAAGTAAGATATTATACAGTCTTGTAGGATAGATAAGATCAGTTAAAGTTACCAAAGCTATCCTGACTAAACGATAAAATGTCAAATACAGTATATAATTAAAGTTTCATTGTCCGATGGTTTTGAGTTTCTGTCATTTTCTGAGATCAATATATTGGGTTTATCATTATATTCTGCTTTACTTTAGTTTGAAGTAACTGATTTTAAATGACTAACTTAGGAGATCTTTGAGGTGTAAACATGCCAAATTAATGTTGGCATTTATGTCAAAACTTTGATCCCAAAGACTTCAGCGGTAACAGGTTCTAGTAAATTAAGTTAGCATGCCCTTATGTGCTTAATAAGTGTACCAGTATCTAAGTTTGATATGTTGGTTCAAATTTAGATAAGTGCTTTGGGTTTGAAAGATTGATGTTCTTATCAGACTATGCAATTTGAATAAGATGCTTATGGCTAACACAATGCATTGATTTCTATCCTATAGACAGGGGAGGAGGGGGTAAGTTGTGCCACAGGGTAAGTTGTGCCACCCCCTCTCCAGGCCATCTGAGTGGATATGACTGAAAGATGCTGCCACCTGGTGATTATTGTTAGCATACATTTCATATTGACGTAGAGGCCATGCGGCATTTCTGAAGAACACATATCCTGTGACGAACAATGCAAATTTGGGTCTCTAAAGAAGATCTTGGGAAAACAGGTTTGTGAATTTCTTATTTGATAAACTGCATAGATTATCCTGAAATCATATGTGGTGCATGATAACTAGTATAGATAGCTATTATTGTGTTCGGTTGTTTTCACATTATCTCTATCAGTAAAGATACACTGACCTAATTAATCAGGAAAAGTCAACATGGGGTAAGTTGTGCCAGTGATGATGGGGTAAGTTGTGCCAGGGCACAACTTACCCCAATGTTGCCTTACTTTTATGCAAACTAAGTTTGGGGCACTTCATCAGTGTCTTTGTAAATAATGACAGCGGATTGATAATTAACTAGGAGCTAGTTCAGTCTAAGGGTACACATGTTGGTGCAAAATTAAGTTAACTACACATATTCATCATGACGTAATCTTTTTCATATTTGACCATTTCTACAGCATTCTTTTTTTTTCAGGACAAAATGCCACACAAATACAAATGCGAGACGACCAGGGGGCAAGTCCCAGAAGATTTGCTGAAACGAGCTGCTGATGCAGTAAAAAATGGCCAACGGGTGCGAGCAGCTGCAAAAGACTTCAATGTCTGCAGAATGACTTTGAATCATTTTATGTCTAAGCGGCAAACTGAACCTAAATCTGTGATATGCCATGAGACATTTTGTTATCCCACCTGCAATGGAAGAGGACTTGGGGAATCATGTTACTCTCAGACATGTCCTTGGCCTGACATTCAACAGGTGCTGTATGCTGGCATACAAATTTGCCACAAGGAATAAGCTTGAAATCCCCAAAAGTTGGGAGCTAAACAAAAAACCAGGGAGAGATTGGTGGGTTGGATTCAAGTCGAGACACATTCTCTCCATGCAAACCCCTGAAGCAACTTCTTTTTCCAGAGCCACCACATTCAACCGCCTTGCTGTGGACAAGTTCTATGATAACCTATTATCAGCTATGGACAGGGACAAATTCAAACCAGAGGATATTTATAATAACGATGAAACTCCGAAGCAAGTTCTATAAACATTGTCATGTGTTTAAATGTAGGTCTACTTCTATGTCAATTCATTTCCATTGGATTTTGGAAGTGGCTGTTTAAGATGCATTAGAACCCATATGGCAACATTATAACATAGCAGTAGTATTCTATAGACCTTTATATGTCCATATATAGTTTTTCTGGGATGATTAGGCCTACTATAAGTTTTGTATCCATGCAACAAATAAATGTATTATGAACAGTGTGTGTGTTATGGCCATTTCCACGGTTTTATAAAGTGGCACATCTTACCCCTAACGGTGGCACAACTTACCCCATAACTGGGGTTAGTTGTACCACTTTACAAAACATTTTCAATCTCCCACCACACCATTATGAGAAATCCTGTGGTGTTAATATTGCCCACATATAAGAATAAGACACAGCGTGGACACCGAAGTTCAAGAAGGACATGTCAATGATCGAGAGTGTACAGAGACGTGCTACAAAGTTATCACCAACCATAAGAGAACTACCATACGAAGAACGTCTCAGGATTCTCAACCTACCCAGCTTGTACTACCGAAGGGCCAGGGGAGACATAATAGAAGCATTCAAACACGTCACTGGAAGATATGCGGTTGATGCTTGATACCTGAAGCTGGCCAACTGTAAAACTAGAGGTCATCGATACAAGCTGAAGAAGGGAAGAGCAATAAAACCTGTCAGACAGCTATTCTTCAGTAACAGGATAGTAAATGCCTGGAACGCACTGCCTGAATATGTCATAGAAGTGCATTCCGTCAACGCCTTCAAAGGCAGACTGGATAAGCATTGGAGGGGGCTGCAATATTGCACACATCCGGTACTCGATGCATTTAATCCTAGTAAATCAAATTTTGACATGCATCGACCTGATACAGGCTATAAGCCTAACAAAATCAGAAGCGGATGAGTATGAGTATGAGTAAGACCTTGCTCTTTGAGACTCGCTATTCATTTTTGTGGAAATGTTGACACCTTGGACTCCATGTCAACGTAACTAAAAAATGACACATCTTACCCCCTCCTCCTATATTCTTTAATTAATCAGCCTGTAAAATGGTATTCGTTTTTCCAGATTACAATGGTACCTATAGTTGACTATTGTATCTACGTGTATTGCTGACCCAACCTGGAGTCTGATTTGAGAAGAGCATTGGCTTCCGGTGTGGAAGGTCAGACATTCAAATCCCAGTCAAACTAATGACTTACAAAATTCATACTATTTGCTACCTAGCCTGGCGCTCGGCATTAATAGGATAAGATTAGTTCAGAAGCAGGATAATGTGACTGAGTGGAATATCAGGTCATGGCACCACAGGCCTGGTCTTCAGTGGGGCAGCATTGTAAAGTCACCATGAAAGAGAGACGAGAACGGTGCCTGACTTTTCAGCTTATCTATGTTACACATCGTTGATGTAGCATTTTTTCTAAATCTCAGTGGCCTACTTGCAAAATAACATATTTCACTGAGGCAGTCGGAAGAACTAGCCTAATAACTCGGGAAATGTTACCAACTGTTCAATCAAATCTGTTCAAGATATAATATATATTCTATGTAATGTAAGAGTTGAAGCGCAAAACCCCGTAAAATCGAAAAATTTAGATAAACGTTGGAATCAAACTTTTGAAATGTTCTTTCTTTTTTAATTCCCATAGTTTTTGTCATCGCTACATAATCATTTCATCACAAGAAAAGTGGAATTAGCTAGAATTAAGATTACCTTCAGTTAAAAATCGGGTTTTTTTCACTTAATTTTTTGGATTGGCATTTATGGGGTTTTGCGCCTGAACTCTTTTATCTATTTCAATTTTTCAATTGTCTATTCTCTATTTGAAATAGTAGCATAATTAGATTCAAGACTGATATAAACATTCATTACATATATTTATACATATTGTAGTGTTACTTACTTTTTTCCGGTATTAATTGGCTACTTTAAGAACACTTCAGGTACAAATGCAGAAATTGGAGGTGCACCTCCCACCAGAACACACACCTTTACACCAGTCGTCCGTGAAACCAAGCCACTTAAACGCATTGAATTTCGCCTGAAATAATTAAACCCAGGTTCAAACAATTGGCTGCAGCGCCGGGAATTAAACACAAAATATTACAATGGCAACAATTTTTAATTAACTTAATTAGATGTCTCACTAGCCCATTGTACATGTTACCCGGTGACATGGGTAATTCTGGCACAACTAGATGGCACTACCCCCAGCACCCTCTGTTATCGAGCCAGCTGCTTAGCACCCCATCCCAGTGGCGCCACCTTCCATCAACTTAACCATTTAAAAATGTCGGGTGGCAAACCCTGACCGCTGTCACTCCTGTAAACATGCCACTCATTGTCTGAGTCTATCCTGTATGGTCAGGCTGTCCTCCTTTAGCTTAGCCTACCACCCACCCAGCCCTTCATTCACCAAGAGGCTATGGTGGGAGGGGGCGGGGTGTGTGTGTTCAGTATTCGATAAAAGATTCACCCAGTACTACAGTAGCCTGAGTAGGGGTGAAGAACAACCCTTTCTTTTTGTTTTCTCCCGGGTTTGTTTGTTTGGGTGGGGCCTTTTTCCTTTTTCGCTGTCTCACTTTCTTCTTGCTACAGATCCCACCTTTCCCCCTCCCTTCCTCCTAACCCGTCAGTGACTGGACAGCTACAATCAGACCAGAGTGAGCTGGTACCGCTCCATTATTGTTGTAAAGAACCCCCCACCCCCGCTTCTACAACTGCCCCAACTGAAGTTAACTCTTCATCCTTTGAAACGGACCGATTTATTGGGGCCATTTTCTATTACGCAGTCCTGCACCCTGTAACCGTCAAGGTTACGAACCACTCACAAAGGCAAGCATCATCCTCCAACGTAGACGCTCCAAGTAACCGAAATCCGGGAGATAGTGTCTGTGTATCATCAGTTATCCAACTGGTTTTTGTCAAGAAATGGAACACTGACACAATTCTGACTAAGAATACTGCTTAAAAACACAAGCAATAATAGCATATGCCTTCAATATGACATAGATAAGAGATAATATGGAAGGTGCGTCTACAGTGAAAATGCACTATGAGATCACAGTTCTATGAGATCACAGCTCAACACAGTTTAATGACGCTACTGTCGTAGGCCTATATATTCCACCAATGTGTTCATATGCAACTTAAAGTTGCCTAGTCCGAAGGGTTTGAGTTTAGTGTCACTTTTCTGAGATAAATATATTAAACTGATTTTTATAATCTACCTTACTTTAGTCAGAGAGCGTGTATACAGATGAGAGGGACAACTCCCGCGAAAATCGGTAACACAGGCTACAGTGGCGTTCCTGGCGGTTAGTGTTGAACAAGCTTTGAGTTTGCCATACGTGTAGTGCAAAACATTTGTTTTTATTCAAAATTAATAGAAATGCAGAAGCCTAACCTTATCGATTTAATATAATCCTTTTGGTAAACATGTTTTCTATATGTGTACTAAGCGGCTTGTTTCTATTTGGTGTAGTTTTAGAGATATTTCACTTTTTCTGTAGGAAGATTGCACACGACCATTGACAATGCCTTGAGTTTGCCGTACGCGTAGTGAAAAACGTCAGTTTTATTCCAAATTAATAGAAATCCAGAACCCTAACCATATCTCTTTAATATAATCTTGTTGGTAAACATGTTTCCTATGTGTATTCCAATCAGTTTGTTTCTAAGTGTTGTAGTTTTTAGAGATATTTAACGTTTTCTGTAGGAAGATTGCACACGACCATTGACAATGCCTTGAGTTTGACAGCTGTGTCATATACTGTTCAACAACCACCACTTGGAGCGCCACAGTCGGCATCTGTTACATGGTGTAGTATGGGAGTTGTCCCTCTCATCTGTATACACGCTCTCTGCTTTAGTTGGAAGTAACTTTTATTTTCAATGGCTAACTCGACCAGACGGGATAGCCGAATGAGTTAGAGCGTCCGTCTCCCGTGTTGGTAGATCGTGGGTTCGAATCCTGGTCGAGTCAAACCAATGACTTAAACATTGATACTTGTCACTTCCTAGCCACCCCTACCACCACCACCCGTCCCTCCCTCCCTCTTACTCTCTCTCCTAAACCTGAAATAAAAAAGTCAATAAAATGTTACCCGTGATATAGTTTGAGAACCAATCCGAATATGTTATTTCTTTGTCTGTGCCATTGGCCCCTACTGTACAGTGTTTCCTGTTTGTGAAGATCGTTGATATTTATGGATCGTCCCATAAATGCCATTAACAAATTCATACAAACCATGCAAGTGAGAGAAAAAGGCGTAGTTCCATATTCATTAGGTCGGTTGGTTCCCATGGGTCGCCAGGGTCGCCTGGTTCGGCTGGCATATCCTGAATTGATAGATCCATCTGTTTATGCCTCTAATATCAGGTATATAATACAACCCCTATTATTATTATAACAAACAGTTATCCTTGATTTCATTTTTGTTATAAGAATTTCAAATATAACATAATCTACCTCATGTATTTAGCTGGTATTGATTCAATATCATTATCATATCCTCAATGTTTAAGTCTGCCAAGTAAATATTATCCACCCAGCTATTTCAATGCTATTATTTCATTTGATCAAACATTATATCATAGATTTACTTCATACAATTATGTATTTAAATCTGCCTTTCTATCAATACATATTAGATACTTGTTAGATATATAAATAATTATAGAATTATAAGAATGATAGCAGCATATACAAGCGAGGCTTTGCCCATGACTCTTACCTGTAGGCATAGATCTCGAGGGTGGTGTGTCCTGAGACAACCTTCCTTCTTTTGTTAGCTTGCCATGGGGATCAGGAAGGATAGCGATATTAGCACACCCAAAGTACTCCTCTTGCATACCACAACCAAGGCATCCATTGTAACCGTCCATGCCCCAGTCTTTAGCTATAGAAAAACACAATTGCAATGACATTAACAAGCTAAGTGAGCTAAAGGGAAGCACCAACAGTAGAAGCATTTGAGAGAAGGCTGGATCGACATTGGAGAGGACACCCACAATTATATGACTTCAGGGCTCCGTCGACCTTCATAACAAGCTGGCATTAAAGGTCCAACACGGCCTATATCAGCCAGAAGAGGATCTGTAAGTCAATCTGTAAGTTAAACTAAAATGACCGTTCAACTTCTAGAGCTAATGAGATGATAAATTACCCGGATGGTCCGAGACAGAGTTTGCCAGTAGGAGCTTTCTGGGGCCAAATTTGGGAGCATATTTTTGTGTGGGCCCCCAGTTTCACAGCCAAGGTATATTGGAGTGAAATGATTTACATGACTAAAGTAAATTACATTAGCATGGGGACCAGATGGGATGACTGGATGAGTTGAGCGTCCATCTCCCCTGTTGGTAGATCGTGGTGGAGTCAAACCAATGACTTAAAAATTGATACATGTTTCTTCCTAGCCAGGCACTCGGCATTATTAGGATAGGGCCAGGTTTGGTTGGCTCAGTGTCAAGATAATGTGACTGAGTGGGATATCAGGTCATGGTGCTGGCAGGGTGGTCTCCCAGTGGGGCAACACCATGAAGTCATCATGACTGCACACTGTCACCAGTCAGTACCCATCCTGATATGCCCTTAGATGTTGCCAGGATACAAAACTCAAACAACCAACTAACCGGAGCCCAACTGGGAGAAATTGGTCCAATTGGCTTAAAGCTGGCTCTGTTTAGATGTACTATTTTCTGCCTGTATGCTTTGTTCTTAATCGATGAACAGATCAATCAATTTTCCCCAGATTTTGGTTCTAGGATATTTGTGTGGCAGTCTAGGAACACCCATCAGAAATCGGTGGGTTCATTAACAAGCTGATGCACAGTGAAATTCAGGTTTTGGAATGGCATGGCAAGCTGAGCCATCTTTAAACATCCATATATTCTGTTCTAGAAAAGATATTTGAAAAAAAAATGCCAACTGGACATTCAGAAAGAAATATAAAATAATCAACTTGTCAAAGGTTTTCCTACACTGCAACACATTTATTGCTTGCTACTTTTTTGTTTTTTAAAACATGTTTCTTGACTATATTGAATACAAATTAATGTCTGTACCTGTATGGTATTTCCATTGGAGAACACATAATGCACAAATCCGGCCGACTGGTAGGTGCACCTGGACTTGGTACTTGCCATTTTTATTGCGAGTAACGGGCTGGATATAAATACATAATTACAATATAAAGTTGGCCATTGAAATGTTAAACGTAAATATAGTAGACAATATCACTGGAGGTGGTAATGGATATAGCAATATTAATCTATATACAGTGAAACCCCGATTTAATGCTTAGCACGGGTTAAAGCTAGTGTATTCTCTGGTTATATAGATAGGGCCTATATATAAAACCAGCCTAACTATAACCCAGATTCTAGGACTATCCACTATGGTTACTGTGATATATGCGTACTAGACGTATAGGTATGTGGCTAATATATGTTAATGAGATGCAGAGATTGAGAAAAAGGATTATGCTAATGAGATGACATCATGGAAAGTTTAGCCGGCGGGTTCAGCGAGCCCTAGGCCGTGAATAAACCATTCAGTATCCAGAAGTCAAAGTGTTCAGACCTTGTACTTTCACAGTTACCGCTTCTTGAACCAGCTAATGCGCATGCATGGGAAATCCTAGTTAGTGCTGCAGCACTGTCCTAATCTGAATAGGAGTGAATCTTTTTTTTCTGGGGAAGTCCACGATGTGAACAAAAACACTCACTCTCTCTATGCTACCCTGGTGAGATTCGTAAACACAGCAAATTACTGTGGCTATATACAGCCGCTACACTGTACGCAGTTTTGAGTTTCCACACTTTTATTTTTTACAGCATTAGGCCTAATATACTATATACACTGAATCCTGGGAAGCAGTAGCCAATGACAGAAGTTCATGACATGCTTCTATTCGCAAAAGCACAGCACAATTTGAAACTGATCATGTATCTCAAGCTTAGCAAAAGCGTCAGCAGAGAAAAGACCATTTTCTTCACCTACTTGACTCTCTGAATGCACCTACCTACATGTAGGCCTATCTCATACCTCCACACATTCCGAGCATGAATGGACTCATCAGTCATCAATGAGTTCACAGCAAATGGTGAGTTGCTGTCATCATCGCCACCGATGGACAACCAAGAAGAGGAAGTTTTGAGTTTCTGAACCAATAAAGGTATTTGACATTTAGTCAATGTAAAATAAATCAAAAGAACTCACATGGCGGGTGTCAAAGTTTTGACCTAGTTTGAGTAAGTTCTTGTCGAGACATGACTGAGTGGCGTCGATCCTTTTATCTCTCAGGGCGCAAAGGCGGAATTCGAACCAACCACCGTTGAATACAGCCAGTTCTACTTTTGCTGTAAAGGTCTGAAGAAAAAGAATGAGGAGATAATCATATTAGACCAAAGTGTCTTTAGCCATTGCATGGCGATGAATTACGGGGTGTGGGTGGACATCTATTTAGATCTTATTGACAATTATCCTAATCGAATATGAACATTTACACATTTTCAAAATGCATTTGTGGTCATAAGTTATCATATAGATGTATATATATGTGTGGTCGCTATATATATATATATATATATATATATATATATATATATATATATATATATATATATATATTCCTTACACATATATATATATAATATATATAACTGCATTTTGTTATTCTACAATAAATTTGATAATCTTTTATTGCTGGTTTTGAAATACATTATGTGAAATATAATTTAAGTTATATGTATGTATATTGGCAGGGATCCGTTTTGCATGTAATATATTTATTTTTATGTATATTTACTATTTACTGCGGGTCAGTATCTGCCTAGGTCATGGCTTGTACCTCCAGACACCTTTGCCACGTGACTTATTCTGGTCAGAATCAGCATTTCGCTTTGAAATTTTACTTGTAGTTTGTATTCAGCAGAGCTGTTTATATATATATATATTATATATATAATATATATATATATATATAGTCGGGTCGGGTAAAGTCGGGTCGGGTAAAGTCAGATAAAGTGGTCGGCCTTTCTTTATCACATACATTTCGATTTTAGACGTGGCGGAAAAATTCTAAATATATGTGATAAAGCTAGACCGAACACACTGCATGGCGCGGGCAGTTGTCATGCGGGCGTCACGCAGGTGGATAGAATCGCTTTTGGAGGGATTTTTTTACGCTTGACATGTGATGCCGCTTGGCTTTTGCCCGACTTTACCCAACTTTCCCCAACTTTGCTAGACGTTGTCCGACTTCATCCGAGTTGACTTTACCCTACTTGACATTACGCGACCTGACTTTAAACGACCTGACTTTACCCAACTTGTGTAGGCCTATATATAGGCTATATATTACATATATATATATATATAAACATAATTTCCTCAATCCCGTGTTCCACCAACATTCGTAACCATGAGTGCACACTGTTACAAGTCGGTACCCATCCTGATATGTCCTTAGGTGTTACCACAATACAAAACCTCCAACGAACAAACAATGTTTGGGAATGCCTGCATTATCGTACCCTCCGACCCACACATCGACCACTGGAGGGCCCACCTGGTCGACTACCACGACGACCAGCTGGTCGACTTCCTCGAGTACGGGCCGATTACACCGCAGACGGTCCGCCCGTACCCTCGACCGACAACCACCGCGAGGACCCCGCACACCTCGACTCGATATAGCGGTACGTCCAGACCGAGGTGGGGCGAGGTGCCCTCCTCAGCCCCTTCCTCGACCCCCCCCCCCTCCTTCACCCCTTGGGCCCAGATGAGTCCGATGATGAACCGTGCAAAGAAGAACACGTCGACTTAAGTTACCCAAGGGGGGCCCAGCGTTAACTCGGGAATAAGGAAGGGTTACTATCAAGGTAGGCCGGTTACCTACACTTTACCCAACATCACCAACCTCACAGACGAGGTCACCCGCCTAGGGCAAGGTGCCTACCTCTGGACAATCGACCTTGCCAGAGCATATAGGCAGCTGCGGACTTGCCCCTTGTCCATACCACTGGTGGGTATGAATCTCGACAGCAACACATACTTTGACATTGCCCCCCCATTTGGCTGTCGTACCTCATCCATGGCATGCGCCCGCACCACCAACGCCATGGTATACCTCTTTCACCACAAGGGCCACTTTGTGCTGTGCTACCTTCGTCGGGGTAGCGACCATGGAGGAGGATGCAGTCAAAACCTACCTTGATGCCATCGACCTAGCGGCCGACCTCGGCCTTGCCCTCTCCCCACACAAATGTGTCCCACCGACTGAGAGCCTCGACTGGCTCGGCTTCAGCGTTGACACCAAAGATATGACCATCCGAATACCCACAGACAAGCTGACCGAGGTGGTCGACGAGTGCGGGAGATGGACAACTGACTCATGCGCCTCTAGGAAGGACCTGCAGTGCCTGGTCGGACGATTGCAACATATTACGAAGTGCGTCCGGCCGGCCCGCAGGTTCATGAACCGCATCCTCAATGCTCTGAGGCAGGCCCATCACACCGGCAGGCACCCAGTAACCACTGATATGACCAAGGACATCGCGTGGTTCCTGTCTTACGCCCACGCCTCGAAAAGAGTCATCCTCCTTCGCGCCCACCCAAACACAAATGGGTCATCGAGTGTGACTTGTCCCTCAAGGCTGGTGGGCACACTGCCCCTCCGGGTGCATCTCCGAAAGTTACCAGGCAGACTTCCTCCAGGACCACCACGATATACACCAGCTCGAGGCCATCAACTTGGTGGTCGCACTACACACCCTTACCCCCCACCCCCAACCCCCAGGACTACGCGGTGGTAGTAAATACGGACAATCAGGCATCCCAGACCGTCCTCACGACCGGCGCAGGCAGGGGACCCCGTCCTCTGCGCATGTGCCTGGGCGGTCTGGAGATTCGCCGCACTCAACTCTCACCACCACCCTAAGGTCACCTGGGGCGGTGATGATCTACCTCAGCACGGCCCGGACCTGGGTGAATCTGCGGGCAGGAAACACTGGCAGTTTCAACACATACCTGGTCTCGTTCGTCAAGCGGGGCGTCTTCCGGGCCTCCCTCCACATCGCTCGGCATGCCCCCGTTGACAGTACAACAACTGCGCGAAGTCGTCCACTACTTCCGCTCCGCCAGTCCCCACGCCTACCTCCTGACCTCCACGATCCTGTTGGGGTTCTTCACCCTCGTCCGTCAGGGGAACCTCCTCGTCACCGGCCGGCGACCCCGGCCATACCATCCAAGCCGCGGATGTTACAGTCCATTCCTCCACCCACATCACTGTCCAAGTGCGCTCGACAAAGACCTCCAAGTCTGCGACCGAAGCCTACAGCATACAGGTCCCCCGTATGCCGACCTCCGCCTGCTGCCCTGTTCATGCCTGGTGGCGATACGCCAGGACAATTGACCTCCCACCCGGGGGCCCTGCATTCCCCACGCCGGACGACGGGCCATTGATGGCACAAACACTCATCATGGCGCTGTGCGCCACCCTCGCGCACCTTGGGTGTCCACGGCCAGACGACTACACCCTCCATAGCCTGAGGCAGGGGGCAGCCCAGGCCTGCGCCCGCATCGGGACGCCCCTCCAGGACGTCAAGGGCATTGGCCACTGGCGCTCCTCTGCCATCCACAACTACGTATGGGTGGACGCGTTCACCATCGCGACTCGGGCACTCTCAACACTATTTGGTTGACACCCGGGTCATGCAGAGACTTAAGACCTAATTGTCCTATTGACGTGTTCCTATTGACCTTATTGACTCAGAGGTCCTATTGTCCTATTGATCCACTCCTACTGACCTTATTGACTGAGAGTGCCTATTTGTCCTATTGATTCCTGCCTTTTGATCTTATTGATTGACCTACTTCCCCTATGTTACAACCCACTATTGTCCCAATTGACCTGATTGATTCTCTTATTGACCTATTGTTCCTATTGATTGTAAATCTGACATTGTTCACTCCTCCTCACCGCAATTGACCTATTACCTATCTCATCCTTACTCTTCCTCCCTTCAGTCTAACAAAAATTCCATACTATAGCTCCGTTTCGTGTCCTGAATTGTCGATATTGGTAGCCAATGTGGGTAATTCGGGACCGAGTCGGAGCTGATCAACCCTATCCCTTTCCTACTCCTTCCCCCCTCCCCCCTTTTATTCATAGGCAGCCACGGGTAACTCCAGGTGGCGACACCGGCGTGTGCGCCTGACCTACCGCTCGTACCCGGCGACCCATTCTGACGTCACTTCCGCAGCCCCCACCGCCCCATCGGCACTTCTCCTCCAGACGCCGGACCAGCACGACCTCCTTCCCCCCCTGTTTCTCACCGCCCCACCCGACCCTACTTTAAGACCTCCAATGCTAAGGGTTGAGGCCCGGGTCATGCAGAGACTTAAGACCTATTTGTCCTATTGACGCATTCCTATTGACCTAATTGACTCAAAGGTCCTATTGTCCTATTGATCTGCTCCTACTGACCTTATTGACTGAGAGTGCCTATTTGTCCTATTGATTCCTGCCTTTTGATCTTATTGATTGACCTACTTCCCCTATGTAGGAGACAAATAAGTGTTCACACATCCTGTCTACCATTCGCTATTTCGCTATTGTACGACCCACTATTGTCCCAATTGACCTGATTGATTCTCTTATTGACCTGGTGTTCCTACTGATTGTAAATCTGACATTGTTCACTCCTCCTCACCGCAAGTGACCTATTACCTACCTCATCCTTACTCTTCCTTCATTCAGTCTAATAAAAATTCCATACTATAGCTCCGTCTCGTGTCCTGAATTATCGTTTACTCACCTCTCCTGGACTGTAGATCGCTGATAAAGCATCTGTGGAGAATATTCCACCCAGCTCATGTGTGCGTGGACCATTTGACAAATCACCGCATACGCCACAGTTGTTAGACCATCCTTCGTCATCTGGCTACAAAGAACCCACAACAGCTTTAGAATTAGATGGCCAGCAACAGAGCCACATAACCAACACAACTTTATTTAGAAGATATTCACAATTAACATGAATATTCACAGTTTGTGCAGTTGAACCAACCTTTTCTCTGGCGGTTATCATTTGGGGTACAATAAAGGGACGAGGAGCATTATCGTCAACCTGTGGATGGTAAAGTTGTATAGTCCTATTTGTTTGAGTTTCGGCTATTTTCTTTGATCAGATTGACTATTACAAACTACTGTTCTTTAGTTTGAAAGAAACTGTTATATTAAATTGCTAACTTTGGAGATATTTGAAGTGAAAACATGCCAAATTAATGTTGGCAAGCATGTCAAGATTCCCGCAGCATACACTTAAAGAGCAACAGGTCCTATTAAGTTGGCTTAGTACCATCCCCTTATATTAGGTTGATTGCTACAATATACTTGACCTTAGATATATATTTAAATACTTTACTTTAAATAGACATATTAGATTAGACATATTAGATCGATTGTAACAATCTATTTTACTTTAACTTGAAGTAATTTCTATTCCAACATGCAAATTTGATTAATATTTTAAGTGAACCCATGCCAAAATAATGTTAGCGTGCACAAGGGAAATGTTCGACACATGCTTTGTTCAACCCATATTTGAGCACAGCACCATATTGCCATACATGTTTAATAAGTGCACCCGTATCTAAGCTGGATATGTAGGATCAAATATAGGCGAGTGTTTTGGTTTAGAAAATGTTATGCTGTCATCGGCCTCTGCAGCTGTAAGAACAGTCAGCGCCAATGACCATTCTCAACTGCTAAATGATGTAGGCTAATAAATATCCACACAACCTGGTTCTCTTTGAAATAGGAATGCAACATGTGCTTAGATCCCTAACTACATAAGAGGGTTTTGAACAAGAGATTCAGTGCAAGAGAATAGTATCATACGACCCTGAAGGAACATATCACAAACGTCCTTTGAAAAGTAGTCAATCAAAGCCATTTATCTATATTTCGTAACGTTTGCAACCCCACCTATCCCTTCCCCGCCTGACGTCACACAATGTGGATACATTGACCCTCCAATTAACATTGAACAAAACATTTGAATGACCTGACTTTACATGACCTGACTTTATCCGACCTGACTTTACCCGACCTGACTTTACCCGACCTGACTTTACACAACCTTGGTAGCTTTTCGAATAGCCAGTGCCTAAGCCTATTGGGGTTTTCTTTTCAATTAGAAGGGAACCTTGTTATAAAAATATACGGATTTTCGGTTCGGAATTATATATTGGCAGAGAGCATTATTATTCTTAGGCGACGGAGTGGGGACAAGGTTATGCAATCTAAAAGCAATAATACCCCACTCACATTATGACATGATATAAGCTATGTGAAATATATGTTCATACATGATGCCTGAGATTAATGAAGAGATGTTCATATATAAGAGACAGTTCATGTTTGTTGCAATGTTTTCTCTATGCATCCATAAAGAGTGCAATTGGAGAAAAGGACATTTTAATATGGATCTATTTGTAACTGTCTGCAACTACCTGTTACCAGGGTGCCCATGGGCCAGCACACTAGCCTAATTTGCATATACACATAGACACCACCTGCAGCTGGGTTGAGTGACAGCTACCCGTACTGGGGGGTGTCACCCTCCCAGGCTATGGGGGTGCCTGATTTGCTGGCTGTGGGATGCCCAGTCACCTGCACTCCCTTGGCCCTCTGACCACACTAGCCTCACTTTGAGATTAATTATGCAAGACACTGCTTCAGGCACACTGGAGAGTGGACACTCTAGTCCTGGCTCTTGAGTGAGACACACCTACCTACTCTAGAGCAGGACCCCAGACATTCTGTCTGATGCTACCAAAATTCATATATCTAAATTGAGTTGAGTGCAACAACCAAGGGACTCCGGTTCAATGGGCTGTAGGCACTGATGCATAGACAGGCTAAAGAGGTAATGAGATTCTGTGTGGACAGAAGGTACGGGGTCAGGGTGATAGGTCACTAGTAGGTGAACAGGACTTGATGCCATTAAAGCACATCTTCACTGTCAATCTTTGTGACTTGTCCTCCCTTTCTTCCTTATGAGTTTGTTTAAGGGTTTGTTTAAGGGAGGCATCAGGTGGGACTGCATGGCAAGAGTTTTATGGTATTATCTGGTGTTCATGACGGCCGAGCATACAGAAATACTATATTGTGACATTTTAGTCATATCACAGTCATCACAGTTGTGGCAAATTATTGTAATAAATATAAATCTCCGATGCTAAGGATAGAAACCAAGGTATTGAAAATAGTTTGAATGAAAGAAAGACAATTAAGGGCCTTAATGCATAGTTGTTCTGAGTATGGCAACATGGCAATCTTATTTCATAAACCTGTATATCTTAAAGTTTTAGCCTGATGTCTGTGAGTCTCTGCCATAGTTTGAGATGCATATATTACGTTTATTATTATAATCCAGTTCACTTTAATTTGAGGTGACTTTCATTATAAATGTCTAACTTTAGTAAAAAAACTAATATATATATATAATAGTGAAAACATTGAAATCCTGGACACCTGGACTCACGTCGTTTTTCCTGCATGACAGTAAATTATCACTGTAGTCGATTGGAACCTCTATGAAGCCCACCCGCCACATACTTGACCTTGCAGCAGGCTCTATTAGACGACCTTGACCTTGGACTTCATGTAAGCTGGCTATGGTCAAAGCCACTAACAGGATTGCAAAAGCGGCCATCCTTCTAGGAAATAGAAATCAGACATATATTACAAATGTATTCACATTTGCATTGCTTTTTAGTTCTGAGAAAAACTACATTTTGATTGAAGTATAAAATCTGTAGCCATAGATGGTATCTAGTGATATCCTCCAATGCTTTCTGGTGTCAAGTTTGATGTACTGTCGATTTGACATCTGATGTCAAAACATAGCAGTAAATGAGCAGTGGCTCACACTCACTCACTCAAACTCTTTCACTCACACACTCACCAACTCACACATCATCATCATCATCATGCTGTCCGTCGCGATGCGACAAAGACTGCTTTCATTACCTGGCTGCCGCTCTCCTTTGTGTGGTTGTACATTTCATGAAGTGCTGCTGGCTTTTGCAAGTTACCAGCGGCACTCTCTCGGGGAGAAAATAGAGGTTTTACACTGGCAAGAAGATGTCAAGACAGGCGCAAAACGATTTGTCCCTGCAGTGTCTGGTCGGGAGATGTTGGGAGTTCCATACATCAACCGCCCTTAATGCTGCCACAGTGACATGGTTTTCTGTTTAGGGTTTGCTCCCTTAGCCTTCGGTTCTGTCAAGACAACTCTGCAGGGCAGGGGCGTCAAGCTCCTTGAGGTATTGCTATACCTAGTACCTGCATACCACACACTCACACACTAAATCACGCACACACTCAATCACACACACACTCATACATTCAATCACTCATAGATTCAATCATTCACACATTCAATCACTCACACATTAACTACAGACTCATACACTCACACACTCACTCACACACTGATGCACACACTCACTGACTCACACATCCAATCACTCACATATTCACATACCCACACACTCATTTACTGACTCACACACTGATTCACACATTCACACACTTGCACACTCCATCACTAACACACTCATTCACCCACTCAATTACTCATTTATGCATTTACATTCATGCACATTTATGCACTCACGTAATCACTCATGCACTCGTACTCACATGCACAAAGTCAATTACTCACACACTCATTCACACACTCAATTACTCATTTATTCATTTACACGTGCACTCACTTACTTAATGACTCACCCACTCTTAGACGCATGCACACCCTCAATCACTCACACACTCACTCACGCACTGACACACTTACTCAGTGACCAATGCACACACTCACCCCCACATAACCTACCCATAGCCTATGGCGGCATATTCAAAGCATAATACAACCTATGCGTGGTGTACTGGGATGTGGGTTGACGGTTGTGATTGACAGGTCCAGCCTATGCGTAACCTATGCCAACCTATGGCCAACCTATGCCTAGTGTATCAACTTATGAGTAGCATGTGCACAACCTACGCGAAACCTATGCGCAGCATATGCAAAGCGTGGGATGATGTATGTTATCGGCGTTGGGTCACGGGGTCGGTCGCCACCTGGGTATAAATAGCCTGGAGAATTTGGTTTCTCCACACTCTACCACCATGCCACCTAAGAGGAACACCACTACTGCTGCTGCTACACCAGCCTCCAGGGCTGCTCTCACTGGAGGAGGACTAGGCTGTGGGAGAGGCAGGAAGAGGCAGACTATGCCAACTTCACCTTCTTCACCATCACCAGTCTCCTCACCTGCCTCCTCACCTCACCACTCTCCAGAACACCACTCTCCACAACACCACTCTCCACAACACTACTCTCCACAACACCACTCTGCATTGGAAGAGATAGAGATGGAAGTGGAGACGCAGACGACGCGCCAGTGGCGGCACCGCTCCAGCTCTCTATCTCCTGCTTCTCGGGGCAGCTCACGGGCGGCGTCGGTTGCCTCCACCGCCTCCACTTCAGCCTCCACCAGCACCTCAGGCCTCTCCTCTGCCAAGAGAAGGAGGGCCAAGAAGAGCAACTGTTCTCTGTAACTGTTCGAGGAGGATCAGATGCTCAACTTCCTACAGGAGAATCCAGTCATCTGGAATGTCAAGATGACAGACTACCGCCGCTCGGACAGGAAGGGGAAGATGTGGGAGGACCAGGCGATGCTGTTGGGGAGGACATCCGTCCATCTCCAGAAGTGGTTCAAGTCACTCCGGGACACCAACACGCGCCTCCACAAAAAAAAGAGTGGGGACGGACCGTCAGAACTGACTGACAGGGAGCAGTGGATAATGAAGAAGTTTGGTTTCCTGCGGTCCGTCGTCCGTCACTGCCCGGTGCCCTGCAGAACGTAAGTACATAGTCTTTTATCCTTCTGACTAGTGTGGGCGTTAGGATTCTTGTAAAACCCCTATTATTCTGGAAAAGTTGACAAACCGATATATGTTATTTACGTAACTAATCTTGATAAATCAAGGTAATTGTTTACTGTTATATATAAACAAAAAACAAGCAAATATAGCCATAGCGAGCCTCTATAGGCCACCGTCAGGTGAAATTGAAGTATTCCTTGAAGAACTAGAAAAGAGCATAAACACTGTAAAAAAAATCAACAAATGCAGAAATCTTTGTGCGAGGGCACTTCAATATGAATTACAGCAGAAATGAAAAAAATAAACTAATGCTGCAAACCACCATGAAAATCTCAGGCCTGCAGCAGCTCATCACTGAAAGCACAAGGCTAAGCGTCAATAGCTCAACTAATACTCGACCTAATACTAACCAACTCAAACCATGCCACAAAATGGGGCACTAGAAGCTGGGGTATAAGCGACCACAATCTAGTATATGTAACCAGGAAAAAGCACAAATCACTATGAATACAAAATGGGCAGGTCCGTAAAAAAACTACTCAGAAGATACATTAAAAATTCATCTGCACCAAAACATAAACAACATCACACAAAACAGAGATGATGTTGATATCTATTGGGACAAGATCATCATAGAAATAGCAAAATCAAATGATGAGATGTGCCCCATAAAGAAAATAAAAATACAAAAAAACCTAGACCCTTGGGTAGACAAAGATCTACACATCACAACCAAAAGTAAACTGGGTGATAAAGCAATAGAAACAATAGAAGACAAACTGGCCTACCATGTTGCCAGAAACAACTCTCTCAAAGCTGTGAGAACAGCAAAAAAGAAATACATAATAAAGCAGGACAAAGACTGGGGAAGCAACACAAACAAATCCTGGAAAAATGTAAACCTGTTATTCCAAAAAAATAACAAAGAAGAGCATACAAACTTCCAAGATAACGAAGGGGCAATGCTCACAGACAAAGATGCAGCAAACAAACTGAACACACACTTTGCCACAATAGGGCAAAAGCTGTCAGAAAAATTCAAAAAAAGATGGGAAAACAGATCAGGAACTGTGCAGAATGAAATCCCCACCTGCAAAACAGATATGATAGAAGTACACAAATTAATAAATGACTAAGCCAAGTGGAATAGATGAAATACCAATCAAAATACTGAAAGAGGCACTCCAAGCCATCCCGGCCACTATAGTAGACCTATTCAACATCTCCTTTCAGCAGGGGCATTTTATCTCAGCCTGGAAAATGGCAACCATCACCTCTATTCACAAAAGTGGAGACAAACAAAACATGGGAAACTACAGGCCAATATCAATTCTTCAAACCCCAGGCAAGCTCATTCCAGAAAGTAAACCACAAACTGTGGCTATTTGCAAAGCTAAGAGACTACATGACAAAAGAAATGTCAATAAAAATCTTCAAGGGCATGGTGCTCCCCTATTTTGACTATGGAGATGTAAACTACAGGGGCGTGAGAAAAGAACTATTAAAAAAACTGCAAATACTGCAGAACAGAACCCTAAAAATCTGTATAAGAGTAGACAAGCTGCACCCCACCTATTACATACACAAAAGAACCAAATTGAAATTACTAGAAAATAGGAGAATAATTCATTTGAAAACATTAGCATATAGCTATAGTCAAAACAATAAACTCGTAACGAAACCACAAAGGGCTACTAGAGCAAATAATGCGCCACTACTGAAGCAGACCAGAAGCCAAATAAAAGCTCATGAGAGAAGCATGCTGGAAATGGCTTCTAAGGTGTGGAATGCACAAGCAGTAAAGAACGACAAATTCCTGACCTAAAACCTTTAAAAAAATATATGTGCAAATTAGGTTAGGAAACCACTAAGCTGCACTGCAAAAGGGCATGTGATATGTCACGGCCCACCAGCGGAACGCCCAATGGAAGTTAACCATGCCAAGAGTAGCCAGATAACACACCACACAGCTACGCACAAGCCTATGATATGTAAATAGGAGTAGGCTAGTCTAGTAATAAGAGTAGAACAAAATAAAATACATATATGCCAAGAAACTCCAAAAAAAACTAACCTAGACTACTAACCATACCAACCAATTATCTATCTGCTACTGAAATGCAGGCAATCAAATAACTTATCAGCAGCTACTGTGTGGTAAGATAACACCAACACTACAACTGGCCAGCATGGAAAACAAGCCTGAATACCCAGGCTTATATGCTATGGACAGTATAAATAGAGTCTCAATAAAAGATTTTAAAATGTTTAAATGACGGCCACTAATGGTTTGTGATCGGTTTGAATTTTAACTTCTTTGCCAAAGATATAGTCATGAAACCTCTGGCAGCCGAAACATATTGCGAGCATTTCTTTTTCAATAGTGGTGTAGCCACACTGCGCTAACTCTAGTGCACAAGATGCGAGTGTGATTGGCTTGTTATCCTGCATGATAACAGCACCTAGACGTGACTGACAAGCATCTACTTGAATGACAATTGGCTTGTCTGCATCATAATATGACAATACAGGAGCAGTTCTCAAATTTTCTTTGAGTTTGTCATATGTGACTTGCTGTTCGTTTTGCCAGTGCCACGTGACATTCTTACCAAGGAGCACGCGTAGTGGTTTTGCAATCTCGGACATGTTTGGTATAAATTTGTGAACATAGCCAACCATTCCCAGGAACCTCTGCATGCATTGCTTGTCACGCTGCTCTGGCATGTCTACAATCACCTGTATTCTGTCTGGATCTGGTTTTACACCTTGTTGGGTAAATTAATGACCTACATATTTCACTGTTGTTTTGCATATCAAAGATTTTGAATCGTTTAATGTTAGATTTACCGACCTGGCTTGCGTTCCTCAACGGTTGACCCATATACCATACCTATCATGGGTATATCATCCATGACATGGTGCATTTCCTGAATGAAAATGTCACCGCCTGTTTGATGCCAAATGGTAGACGGGTGTACCTGTACCGGCCCCATGGAGTATTAAATGTGGAAAACAGTGAACTTTCATAGTCTAGTTTGATTTGCCAATACCTTGTCATGGCCTCTAAAACTTCGCCGTTTTGGTGTTAATTTTGTCAATAGTTTTAGTTGGGAATGGTCCTCTTTTGATGGCTTTGTTCAATTTTGTTGGATCCAGACAGATTCTTATTTTGTTAGGCTTTTTAATGGTTATGGAATTTACCCATTCAGTTAGCTCCTTTTGTTTGACAATAACACCCATTTTTGCCATGCACCTTATTTTGTATTGCATACGGAATCCTCCTTGGTGGGTCGACAACAGGTTGTACTGATTTGTCTATATGAATGACAGCATTCGATTTTATCAGGCCTAAACCTTGAAAAACATGTTTATATTTGCTTACCAGATCATCGGCTCGCATGCTGTGGACTTTGTTCAGGATGGAAATGGTCATCGGCATGCTAAAGTTCACCTGATCAACCCATGCTAACAGGTTCAACACAACACAAGCTTGTTTACCCTAAATAGATTGGCAGTCCCGCACCACTTGTGATACAAACTCTCTGCCGTCGATCTCGACCGAAGCCTCGCCATCAGGATTCATCCGATGCCCCGAGAATGTCACGAACGAACACCTGGTGTTCGTCAGTCACACCGATGCGATCCTGTCAAAGATGTTCCTTGGAAGAATCTTTGTCTCCAAGCTTGTGTTGAGCTTGAACTTGACTGGATGACTGTTCACTCGGATGGTCGCATACCAGAGCTTGGTGTCTCATTTGGTGTTGCGCTCGATAACACCGACAAACAGATCCGTCATCAAAACATTGACTTGTTTGTTGATGTTTGGCCAGAACATGCAATCATTTGCCAGTTGCTTTGACTTAGTTATGCCCAAATATGTCTCGTGAAGTGCTTCTATCATCTCATTTCTTAACTTTGGTGGAATTATGATGTGGTTGCCTTTCATTACCAAATTGGTTTCAACCATCAACTCATCTTTGTACGGGGCATACTGTCTCAAACAAGGTGGTATTCGTGTCTGTGCTGTGTCTCACCCATTTTCAACCTTGTTTATCAACTGGCACATCGTGCCGTCAGTTTCATACTCTTTGATAATTTTACTTTGCAGATTTGACGGCTGTGCATCGATTGCAGCAACATGTCATCCAACAGGTCAGTCTGCCCAACTTCTGCAATGTGCACTCTCGACAATGTGTCTGCAAAAAACATCAGGGACCCCTTAGTGTGGTTTAGCTTGACACTGTAGTTTTGCAGTCGCATCCGCATACGTTGCATTCGAGATGACAATTTGTGAATGGGTTTTTGCATGATAGCCATGAGAGGTTTGTAGTTTGTCTGAATTTGGACTTCTTTGCCGATAATGTAGTCATGGAATCTTGGACAGCCGAAACATATTGCCAACATTTCTTTTTCAATGGTGGCATAGCCACTTTGTGCTTGATCTAAAGCGAGAGATGCGAGTGCGATTGGTCTAGCATCCTGCATTATGACTGCGCCCAGTCCAGATTGACATGCGTTGTTGGATCAAGATAGATTCTGATTTTGTTTGGTTTTCTTACGATTGTAATTGAGTTCACCCATTCAGTTGGTTCATCTTGCTCGATTATTACACCCAATTGTACCATACAATTAATTTTGTCATGCGCCTTATCTTGGATGACGCATGGAATTATCCTTGGTGGGTCAACAGATTATACAGTTTTATCCACATGAATGACAGCATTTGACTTAAACCCTGAAAAACATAACTGTATTGGCTTACCAATCTGTCGGCCTCGTGGATGCTGTCACCGGCGCAATTGTGAATCTTCGTCAGTGTGTGAGAGTTCACCTTGTCAACCATTGCTAACAATTTTAGAGTGACACATGCTTGTTTACCAAGTATGGGTTGACAGTCCTGAACCACTTGAAACACAATGTCTCTGCCGTTAATCGGTATCACTGCCATCTGGAGTGATACGGTGTCCAGAGAAGGTGATGAACGAACATCTTGTGTTTGTCAGCCGTATCGAGGCAATCTTGTCGAACATGCCCCATGGGAGCACATTCGCCTCCGAGCCGGTGTCGAGCTTGAATTTCACCGGATGTCCGTTGATCCTGATCATCGAGTACCACAGATCCATGCGCTGAACTGTGTATTTGTTCAGATAGTCTACTTCCTTCGTTTCAATGTCTGTTTTTTTCTCCTCCAGTTGAGCAGCACTGAACTGACTCAATTCTCACATGTTTATGCATCATTCAAGCATGAGATCAGGGGTTTGCAGCATTTTGTTTCTGATATATATTTTTTTACACCAGCAACTAAGCGGTCACACAAGAGTGAGTCTTCGATGGGTCCATATTTACTTTCTTTAATTCTATCTCTGAGCACAGTAACATATGTACAGATGTTCTCACTAGCCTGATTTTGCGAATTAAAGCGATACCATGTGATTATTAAGTTTGATTTACCGGTACAGTATGCTTTGAAGGCATCGGTGAGCGCGTCGATTTTGTCTTGATCATTGGGTGCGAAGACCATGTTTGTGAAGACTTTCTGTGCTTCTTCACTGGCCACATTCAGAGATATACAACACTGGACTCATTCAGTTCTTGTGACAACTCCTGCAACCATTGCATATATGTCATATGCTCTGATCCATGTTTTCCAGTTAGATCTTGCATTATTACTTAGAACTAACTGGCCCGGCAGCCTGAGACCCAGAAGTGTGTTGATAGGCGGCATTGTCCTTATCTGACACCATGTGAAAGTATGATGTCTGCACACTTTGACTTCTGGTTAACGAGTTACTTTATTCGCCATCCAGGGCACTAAGGCAGCCGGCTCCCACACCTCTCTCACGTGATCACTTAACATATTCCTTTGTTCTCCTCACATGCCTGGATATCTATTACGCATATATTACAGAGAGCTATTCCCAATGCAATGTTCACTCTTGCATATGAACCTAGGTGCACCTGCCCCAATAACAATGCATTTCTCCATTTTGTAGCTTGATCCAAAACCTACTAGAACAAATACAGCGATCTAATTGATGCACCAGGCTTTTATAACATAAGATACAGAGGCTCCAATATAGAGCACTAAAATATGCCTTGGTAAGAGCTGCATAAGATAGCATGAGTAAAGTTCCTCACAAACAGGACACAGGATCATCTAAGATTGTATCCATACAACAAATCTCAAACCGAAAAAACAGGAGGTTTCAAACCAGGTGCGCAAGAAGCAACAATGGTCCGTTACTAGCAATAGTAAAAATGTTTAAATGCAGCGCACATGTTCACAGTGTACCTAACATTAGTGCTAATATTTGGAATAAACTGCCACAGTGCCAGCTGCAACACTAAATGCAGAAAACAGATAGTTTTTAAGAAACTACTACAAAAAATAATGTAACCCAGAAAAACAGATGATGTTTAAATGGATTCACAGAAAGCATAGTGAAAGCTGGATTTTGGAATGTTTGTAATTTACAAACAGTTACAAGCCATAAGCAAGAAGCAAGAAAAACTAAATTATTACTGAAACAACATTCAAAATTTGGACTAGTGTTGCCCAGCGGTGAAATCAAGTGTTAACACACTTATCCATTAAGAACCGGGTAAATAATTTCATCACAAAATAAAATAATAATAGAAACAAACAAAGAACTCACTATTGTGCATTTCTCCATTTTGCAAGTTCATTGTTCATTGTTCATTAGTACCATCACGCCAAAAGTAATAGAAAGAAATACACTAATGCAATTACCCTTGATGACAGTTGGCATATATATGAATATCTGGCCACCCGCACCATGATCCAATATCCCACTCAGTCACATTATCCTGCTACTGAGCTCACCAGTCCTTGCCTTATCCTATAAATGTCAAGTGCCAGGCTAGGAAGCGACAAGTATCAATTTTGTAAGTCATTGGTTTGGCTCGACCAGGAATTGAACTCCCGATCTCCCTCAAGGGAGCCCATGCACTACCGATTCGGCCACCGCATCCGGTCTGTAAGTTTGGTGAGATGATACCCCTTATGCTAAGGTACCGACCACTCGCCATACACCGGTTTTTTTCGTTTTCGCAGCGCTCACCCACGCTACCGTGCATATACGATCGATCAAAAACTCCCCCAAAAGTCATGAGGTGTGCACTCCCCTAGCACACCTACCGATTGTGATTCACGACTTAAAACTCACTTTTAGGGCTAAAACGGCTTCCTTACGATTGCGATTCGCGATTCGAAAAATGAATCGGCCCGTATTCAGTTTTAAGCGGGTCGGGTCGGGTCGCGAGTTTTAGTGTGCGAATCGTATACGGTAGGTGTGTACCTAGCATTAGACACACTTACCAGATGACTGCTGTGGATGCCAAGAAGCAGAGACGAGAGCTGCACTGAGACACCCTGCCTCAGTGATTGATGACTGCCTGTCTACCTAACTGTGTGCATTTTATACATCAGCTCAAGACTTAAGTAGCAAGAACGTGACTAAGTTGTATCAAATATAATATATGCCCTTGTACCGGTTCTACCTTCACTCGTTTCCAGTGCGTTCAAGCCTTAGAGCTGCATATATGTATAATTATAATATATATATACAGTAAAACCTCTCTAACCGACCACCTCCACAGATTGACCACTCCCCTATATTTATCGCTTCATTTGGGTCCCAACAATACTATTGTAACGATATTCTAATTCACTAAACCGACCACCTCCCTAAATGGACCATTTCAAGTCAGTCCAAAGGTCGGTCGATTTAGAGAGGTTTTACTGTATATGTGTATACGAAGAGTTCACGTGCAAAACCCCATAAGCGCCGATCCAACAATTTAATTAAAATAAAAGATTTGTACCTGAAGGTGATTTTAATTCTCACTAATTCCACTTTTCTTGTGATGAAATGATTATGGAGCAATGAACAACAAATGGGAGTGCAAAAATATTAAGTTTTTGAAGGTTTGAGTCCAATGTATTTCTCAATTTTGGGATTGATGTTTATGAAGTTTTGCACCTGAATTCCTCATACATATATGTACATATATATATATATATATGCAGTTTTATATAGAGTTACATATAACTGTTTCCCTACTGGTTGTGTGTTTAATGTCTTGCTTCTGACTCTTCTTACTTATTTTGTTTTATATGTATTATATTCAGATGACATGTTTAATTTGCGGTGTTGGAGGGGGTAGGGCATGGGGGTTTACTTCATCAGCAAGCATGCTGTGAATTCAACCACTAAGATAGGAAATAACACAATGCTTCCAGAGTGGCCATGTGCCAAGAGACATAATAGGCAGGTTGACACAAACTAGCACATATCTAACAATACATTGAATAGTACAATTGTGTCCCTTTTGCTTTATTGATTTGTTTTTATTGGGAGTTGTATATCCTAGCAACAATATGTGGCCACATATCAGGAGGAGTGCCCATTTGTGACAGTGCACAACATTTTTAGTTCTGCCTCACTGGGACAAAAATACCATACTGCCAACACCATGACCCAAAATCCCACTCAGTCATGTTAACCTGACACTGAGCCAACCAGTCCTTGTCCTACTTTAGTAATGTAAAAAAAACGAATGGTGATGGTCCAATTGCTAGAGCGCTTGCTTCCCGTGTGGAAAGTCGAGTGTTGAATCCTAGCCAAGTCAAACTAAAGACTTGCAAAATTGATACCTGTCACTACCTAGTCTGGCGCTCAGCATTATTAGGATAGGAGAAGGACTGGGTAGCTTCAGGATCAAGATGATGTGACTTAGTGTGATATCAGGTCATGGTGCTGGCAGCATGAGCTCCCAAGGCGACAGCACTATAAATTTGCCATGAATGCGCACTGTCACAAGTCGGTACCTATCGCAATCTGACCATAGATGTTGCTAGGATGTAAAGCCCTGACAAACTAACAAGTAATGCCAAATGTCAAGCAAGATAGCAGCAAGCAGCAATTTTGTAGGTCTATAGTTTAACTTTACTGGGGATTGATGTCACAACCGCTGAACATCTCACATGGGAAGCTGGTGCTCTACCCACTCAGCAACCACAATCGGTGCGTCAGTTTTAGTTGACAATCTTCGTGAAAGCTTTAGTTTTAGAGTCAACATATCCATCCCTCACACATTCTGTTATCTCGGGTTATTACATGTTGTCCTTTATTGTGTGAATTCTGTCCTAGATTATCAACAGTCAGTTGTTGTTTTTTTCATATGTGTTTATTACTGAAAATACATTACATGTCAGTGGCTATTTTATTTGTTCACAATACAAAAACGAAGATGGCTGGACTTTGATTTAGATCTCTAATATTTTGGGATCAGAGCACCCAAGTTTCATATTACAACCATTCTGCCCAAGAGACTTAATGACTGGATCAGTAAAAGAGGGAAGTCCGGCTTCCTGTCTCAGATATCGTGGTGAGTCTGAACCCAGCCAAGTCAAACGAATGACTTACTAAATCTATTCTTGTCACTACCTAGCCTGGCACTTGGCATCAATAGAATAAACCATGGCTCATTTGCTCAGTATCAGGGTAACATAACTGAGTGTGAGATCAGGTCATGGTGACAGCAACCCAGTTTTCCAGAGAGGTAGCACTATAAAGTTCCCATGAGTGTGTACTGTCACAAGTTAGTAATGTCCTGATATGACCTTAGATGTTGTTACGATGTAGTTAAAACACCAAGAAACAAGCAAACTACCCTGCCCACACCCATCGCTAAATCTGATCGATACATGTTTTGCAAGTAATATTTACTGATGCGATATGTGTATATATAATTATGTAGACATTGTATATATAATTATGTATATATATACATGTACCTGTACAATATATACCCATGTCTATGTATGTATATATATATATATGTATGCAGAACGGCACATAGCCAAATAGGTGCGAGTCAATGGTAAGTCTTATCACATGGTCTAGATCAAGAGGAGTCAAACAATCGAGATTCTAGCATCCTTAAATATGATCACTAATATAGCTGTGAAATACCCGAACGAGTTAGAGCATCCGTCTCCCATGTTTGTAGATCATGGGATCATTGGTTCGAACCCTGGTCGATTCAAACCAATGACTTACAAATTTATACTTGTCGCTTCCTAGCCAGACGCTCAGCATTATTAGGATAAGGCGAGGAGTAGTGGAATGAGGAAGACCAGTTGTCTGTGACTGAAATTTCCACTGCTTAAACGACTAATTTACCAACAACAACAAATATATATGCTGGTCCATAAGTGTAATGCAAAATAGGAATGCCATGTGTGTCCATCCTTTTGTGCCACAAATGTCATCCTTTTGCAGAATAATTAGTGTCGTAGTGCATTTTAACAAACGTTTTAAAATGCTTCAAGACAATGAACTTGAGACCTAAATAACCAACAAAAGTTCCAGTAAGCCTCATTGTTCTGTTCTTTGCATAACATTTTTTATTTAATTTTCAGTTCAATTACTCAGCTGCAGCCAGGAATCTGAATTGGCAAATTTGATTTAAATCTACATAGTCGATAAAAGCATAAACCTGTCCAAACTAGAACACTAATCTGGATTTGAATAGACATATCTAACTAGATACATGCATTAGTGCAAGCATTAAAGATATGGTCGCCTGATTTTATCATGTATTCCTTACATAAATTAAATATATATATATGTTTTCATAGTCATTTAGTAGAGATATCAACTTTATTTCACTTAGAACTACCAAGAATATTCTTGGGATACTGAGTCCTATCAAGGTGGAGCTCAAAAAGCCTCTTCTGTAATGTCATGTAGGAAAGAGATAAATGAAATTACATAACATTATGTTATCAGGCCTACGAGTCAAAAACTTCAAAATTGTTTTTCATCAAAATAAACTTTGTGATACTTTAGTTGGGGAATGATAACCAGTGAATTCTTTAAAAGTATTCACTAATGTTAGTGATGTATGATCCTAAGCATGTTTTAATAAATAAAACTTGGGTTTGACGTGCTGGCAAAATCTAAGGCAATATCAGGACAGCTCCAGACGTACACTCATGGCGACTTTATAATGCTTCCCCACTGGGGGACCATGTCCCAGCTTCCCACTCAGTCACATTTCCCCTATCCTAGTAATGCCGAGTGGCAGGATAGGTAGTGCCAAGTATCAATGTTGCAAGTAAGTAATTTGACTCAGCTGGGATTCAAACGCCTGCCCTTCTGCACAGGGAGCCTGCACTTCTACCGGTTATAGCAAATAAGCGAGTTCAGCATCTCGGGCGCGCGGTGGTTGATGGGAAGTCATCGGGATAAACAAACCCACGTGCATGACTCAGTCTGGCGGTATGCGCAGTGCATAACGTATATTTTATTCAAAATTAATAGAAATGCAGAACCCTAACCATATAAATTTAATATAATCTATTCGTTGAATATGTTTTCTATATGTGTTCCAAGCGGTTTGTCTCTAGGTGGTGTGGTTTTGGAGATATTTCACTTTTTCTGTAAGAAGATTGCTCACGGCCATTGACAATGCACTGAGTTTGCGCTATGTGCAGTGCAAAACGGTTATTTTATTAAAAATTAGTAGAAATCCAGAAGCCTAACCTTATCAATTTAATATCATCTTCTTGGTAAGCATGTTTTCTGTATGTGTACCAAGCGATTTGTTTCTATGTGGTGTAGTTTTAGAGATATTTCACTTTTTCTGTAAGAAGATTGCTCACGGCCATTGAGTTTGCCGGTACGCGCAGTGTGAAACGTTAGTTTTATTCAAAATTAATAGAAATCCAGAGAAATCCAGAACCCTAACCTATTCAATTTAATATAATCTTCTTGGTAAACATGTTTTCTATATGTGTACCAAGCGATTTGTCTCTAGGTGGTGTAGTTTTAGAGATATTTCACTTTTTCTGTAAGAAGATTGCTCACGGCCATAGGTGCAATGCAAAACGTGGCTTTGTTTATACTTACAGCGCCGACCGGAAGTCGGACCCGCACATGCGTACGGACAATGCTGAACTTGCTTATTAGAAACAGACATTTTGTCCCCATGATAAAACTGATCATATCTATATATAGACTACATCACCATTCCAGCGGCGCGGTGCATTGTGGGATGCGTCAAAGCAAAACAAACCACATGGCACATCCTGATACACTGGGTCCAGTTGTGAAATGTGCTAGTTTCAGTTGATCTCAGCTCTTGTTTGAAACATAGAACACCAACTAAAAAAATATATATAATAAATTAAGATATTAATCTTTTATCCAGCATTACATTTACATCAATATAATCAGCACAACTTGTGCCATGTGCATTTAGATTTAGACACATCTAGGCACTCAGACTAGTGTTAGAGCCATAGCCAGAGTACTCAATGCATTGTCAATGGCAGTGAGCAATCTCCATACAGAAAAAGTAAAATATTGATAAAATGACACCACCTAGGCACAAACCGCTTGGAACACATTTTTCAATGCGCGTATAGGCAAACTCAATACACCTAAACACGTTTGGCGGCCATCTTGACCTAATTCGTGTTCGCAGGTAAACAAACGCGAGTGGCAGTATCACCAGTGTGGCAGTGAGCACTCTTCAGAGAGAAAAAGTTTAATATCTCTAAAAGTACAACACCTATAAACAAACTGATTGGAATACACATAGAAAACATGTTTACCAAAAAGATTATATTAAATTGATATGGTTAGGGTTCTGGATTTCTATTCATTTTGAATAAAACTGACGTTTTGCACTGCTGGTACCGGCATACTCAATGCATTGTCAATGGCAGTGAGCAATCTTCAGAGAGAAAACGTTAAATATCTCTAAAAGTACACCACCTAGAAACAAACTAATTGGAATACACATAGAAAACATGCTTAACAAACGGATTATATTAAATTGATAAGGTTAGGGTTCTGTATTTCTATTAATTGTTAATAAAACTAACGGTTTGCACTGCGCGTACCGGCAAACGCAATCTCGGCAATGCATTGTCAATGGCAGTGAGCAATCTTCATACAGAAAACGTTAAATATCTCTAAAACTACACTACCTAGAAACAAACTAATTGGAATACATATAGAAAATATGTTTAACAAAAAGATTATATTAAATTGATATGGCTAGGGTTCTCGATTTCTCTTAATTTTGAATAAAACTAATGCTTTGCACTGTGCGTTCGGCAAACTCAAGGCTATCAGTCTTTTGTTTACCTATAACCGGAAGTGGCCTCGTTCTCCCGAAATTAGGACATGCCCATATAAGGCCAAACCGTGTTATCGTGTATGGCCGTATGCCTTTTCTTTGCTCCCACGGCCGTTTTCAGCGCATGCGCAGTCGGAACCGTGATGTAGTCTATAAGCCATCACACACACAAATATGCATATACATATATGGGTGTATGTATATATAATCCGACATTGCCATCACCAGCTAGTTCAAGCCAGCTAAAATGACAATATTAATCATTTCAAGACTTACATATATGGTATAGTTTGAAATTCACATATGAAACAGTAATTGTATATTGTAGTATACATCAACGTTAAGCTAAAATTGGTTATAATTGACGCTATTCACGCCGTGGCCATGTTGAAACCAGACCGAGGCCACGTACACATATGTGCATAAGCATATTCGAGAAGGGTCCACAGCGAGGAAAGGAGCAAAAACTGCTGACCACTGGGTCATATTGAGCATACCCTTGCAGGATGAGTTTCCCATTCAGTAAGTAGTATATACACCTAAACACGGTTTGGCGGCCATCTTGACCTAATTCCTGTTTGCAGGTACACAAACGCACATGGCAGTATCATCAGTGTGGCAGTGAGCAATCTTCATACAGAAAAAGTTAAATATATCTAAAACTACAACACCTAGAAACAAACTGATTGGAATACACATAGAAAACATGTTTACCAAAAATATTATATTAAATTGATATGGTTAGGGTTCTGGATTTCTATTCATTTTGAATAAAACTGACGTTTTGCACTGCTGGTACCGGCATACTCAATGCATTGTCAATGGCAGTGAGCAATCTTCAGAGAGAAAAAGTTAAATATCTCTAAAACCACACCAGATAGAAACAAGCTGATTAGAATACACATAGAAAACATGTTTAAGAAAAGGATTATATTCAATTGATAAGGTTAGGGCTCTGGATTTCTATTAATCTTTAATAAAACTAACGTTTTGCACTGCGCGTACCGGCAAACGCAATGCATTGTCAATGGCAGTCAGCATTCTTCATACAGAAAAAGTTAAATATCTCTAAAACTACAACACTTAGAAACAAACTGATTGGAATACACATAGAAAACATGTTTACCAAAAAGATTATATTAAATTGATATAGTTAGGGTTCTGGATTTCTATTAGTTTTGAATCAAACTGACGTTTTGCACTGCACGTAACGGCATACTCAATGCTATCAGGCTTTGTTTACCTATATCCGGAAGTGGCCTCGTTCTCGCGAAATTAGGACATGCCCATATAAGGCCAAACCGTGTTATCGTGTATTGTGTGAGTTAAACAGAAATCAATGTAGATAAATTTCAAATATACTTCAAACAATTTAATCTGTGCAAAAGATACATAAATATGTGAAAATGTCTGAACAATAAACTAGTCAAATAATATTTGACTAGACCTCTAGTCTGTGGAGGTCTAGCCTGGTCCCCTGGCATTCATTTGCTCAGGCAGAGGGGAGTTTTCAGCTATTATCACTCAGTTTCCAACCTGGTCCCCTAGCCTTTGTACCGGAAACAAGTTCAAACGTGCTCAAACGAGTTCAACCGTGGCTGGTTGGATCGCAACCGTGGCTGGTTGGGTCGCTCCGCATAGCGCTGAATATGCTTATGGCATATTCAGTGCTGTAAGGAGAGGGACAACCAGCCACGTTTGAACTCGTTTGAGCCCATTTAAACTTGTCGGAAATAGACCTTCCTCTTCTCGTGTTCGCGAGAACTCAGTGAAGCAGATTAGTTATCCATGTTATTGATAGATTTTAGATCAGAAATACTTGACAATAAACATTAACTTTTTTATAACTATAAAATAATATTTATTTCAATTATCATTATCATGTGTTGTGTTCTTTTTTATTGCAAATGGAGGCCCCCATAAGGGGCAGCCATTTCCAATCGAAAAGAACAGCTCTGATTGGCTCAAATTATGGAAAGATCCCTTCTTTTTTTTTTTAGTTTCTTGTTCAGACATAGTTACACATATATATTTTTAATTTATCTACATCGACTTCTGTTTAAATCACACAATATCAGGACTTAAAGAATGGGAAACTATTCCTGCAAGGGTATGCTCAATATGGGACAGTGATTACCCAGTTTTCCTCCTTTCCTCGCTGTGGACCCTTCTCCATATGTGAGGCGCCACTCTGCGTTTGTGCATTGATGACATTGGTGGTGTGATATTATTAACCCACTGATGTTTATCAGTGGTGTGATATTAATCCACTGATGGTTATAGGTAGTGTGATATTAATCCACTGATGATGTGAATAGCTCATACCCTTGCATGGTGATTTTACCATTCTTTAACTACAATGTTGACTTCAAGTGACAAGTCTGCATAGTTATGGTGGTATCACGTACCATGCAGCACTGTCAGCATAGTTATTTGTGTAATGCGGTTAAACAATTAGTCTTAATAATTACAAATTAATAAATGGGTTATATATGTAGTAGTCTGTACCTGAGCTCCACTACCACGCGGTGGCGGCAGACACTATGCTGCACACCTATGCAGTTACATTGAACTGTGCTAGGTGGTGGCACGCTAGCCACTGGGCAGGGCCCCGACTGGGCTGCCCTCTACTGTGTGTGGCTAGCACACCCCCCACTCACCTATAGAGGCGATGTGGGATCTAGCAAGTTAGGGTGTGAGTCACTTGACTGTTGGCACTGCGGAGAGTGGATAGGTTTGGTAATAAACCAGTGGAAGCATACTGTCTCTAAATCTTGGTGTTCTGCCATGTGTGCATGGACGAGTGAAAGAGCCTGGAACGGTGGACATTGTGGTCTGCATTGGTGCCATGATACAGGCCTTGCCTTCTGCGTAAGGTGTGAGTGATGGACCTGTTCCAGGTCTTTGTTGCTTAGATTCGTTTATTAAAATAGTATGGAGGGGATGTCGACAGCCGTCTGCATAGTGGGCGCCCGTACCAAATTGATGGTGGTGGGCGTCCGTTGCAGGAGGGCCGTCAGTGAGTGCAAATGCTTCTTTGGCGCTTTCGCGGCATCGCACTTTTCCAAGCCTGTTGTGGTGAATGTAGGTTACACTTCTATTCCCAGTGCAGGTACCAGCATCATCGGGGAGGGCCGAGAGGTGTTAATTGGTCGAGGGGGGGGTGACTACCCCCATGCCGGCAGTTGGGCGCTCGTTGAATAATCAACAGCGTTACCACGGTAAAAGGTGTTGTTGTGTTGGACTGGGCGCATAATGTTCTCTCGGGTGATATAATCACTGGGGAGGGCGAATCAGGGAGTACAGTGAAGGTTGATGATATATGGTCTCTGTCGATTGTAAAAGTACATCGTCTGAACACTTTGACTTCTGGATACTGAATGCTTTATTCACCGTCCAGGGTCCTGAACCGCCGGCACCCTTTCTCATGACGTCATCTCATTAGCATATTCCTTTGTTCTCCACACGTGCCTGGATGCCTTTTTGCATATACTACATCGATCAGCAATATTTCGGGGGCGTGTGTACTCAAGGGTAGCAGTACTACTGTGTGTCGCGATGATTTCGGTCTGGGCATACACAGTAGATCTGCATTGGAGGAGCCACTGGAGTATTCACCATGAGGGAGTTCGGCATTCCGTTCTGCAGGGATGGGGTTCGGGAAATATAATCCCTTTTCACCCACTCGTGTGGAGATCTCACCAGCTTTGGAAATAGGGCCCATGGCCGATGACTCGTTAACGTCAAGGTTAGGGGATGATTTGGCTATGGGTTGTATGTTTTCGGGGTCGCAGTCGGAGGTAGTGCTGCCTGCAAACCTGGAAGCGGGTCCAGTTTGACAGGATGGCGTGGGAATGAAGGGGGTTGGATGAATTAAGAGTCTCCAACACAGCCTCATTTTCACTCGACTTAGAAGATCTGAATGCGGTACAGCGCATTTCGGCTGAGGACGATTTGTTGATCGAAGGACAGCCAGCTGCTTGGGCCAGACAGTCTGAAGAAATTTCCATGCGAGATGCACTGAGTATTCAGAAGCAAGAAGAGAACCTCAGATGTGAACAGTTGTTGGCTGCCAAAAGGTGTGACATAGATTCTGCTTTGGTCGCTCTTGCTGATAAACGCGCAGCCTTTCAGGCCGAGAAAGCAGCGTTTAGGCATAGTTTGGGGCTTGGTGAGGCCTGTTCTAGGGATACTGGAACAACACGGTTGAAGAACCTGAAATCGCAGTATCCGGCGCATGGTGCGCACTCCGCTTCTTTGGATAGATTACTGAATCTGCAGTCGACCTTCCAGAGGGAGGGTGGCAGTAGATCCGAGCATCCGAGGGAGCCAGTGGCATCTACCGATCAGGAATGTAATTCTCGGGGGTGGCTCCTGTTCAGCTTCAGCGTGGGGTTGTTCAGGATCCCGTATATGTTGGGAAACCTATTGTAAATATATGTAGAGATGACACTCCTTACCCGACACGTTCAGACGCGGATGTATTACCAATTGGGTCACTACCTGGGCTGCCGGCAGGCCGCCAATACTCAGTAGAGGAAATCATGTTATTCTGGGAGCATCCAGCAATAGTGGATGTGATTCGGGAGCCTACTTCTATTGGGGGTGGGTCAGGCTGGGAGTTATGTAACAGGGATGCTTTGGACCTTGATGAGAATGTTTTGAGGTACCTTATGATTGGTTCCGACGATATGTCCGAAGCCATTTCCAGGTATTAAGCAGTATTGGAATATCTGGTGGCAGGACTTTATGTTGGACATGAGGTCAAATATGTGGGATGAGAAGGTGGCTCTCATTCAGCTGTTGCCTCTGTTGAGGCATGGGCCGGCGCAGGACTGTGAGGACGAGTGGTGACATCATGGGTTGACGATGATGTGGGAATTTCTCCCCATTATCTCATATAAATTCCGTCCAGTGGATCCCATGGCGCGGTGGTATCAGTGGAAGAAGCGTGTCCAAACTGCCCAGGACGGATCATATCATGTGTATGGTCAGCAGTTGCAGTTGTATGGCAGGGAAGCAGCTAGAGACACTGGGATGAGTGAGCGCGCAGAGGAAAACAAAGTAGTGGAGTGCTTTGTGTGCTCATTCCTGGATCCTGGGGAGCAGCGAGCTGCCTATGACTGCTAGCATTGGGGAAAGTCGTCTCTGGAAATGTCCGAGGTGGTCAACGATTGCTGCACCAAGGCACTGCATGCTGGGCGACCGACCGCGATTGAGGGTATTCCGCTCTCGGATGAGTCGGAGAGTGAGTTTGAGGTCGAGGTGGCAGCATTTAATGTGTCACAGGGGCCTAGACATGATGGCGGAGGTGGCAACTTCCGGAGTGGTTCTGGGGGGGGTGCTACCGTGAGGGTAGTAACTTCCGGGGTGGCTCTCGGGGAAGGGTGGGTGGGGGGGTTACCGTGCGCCACCGATCACAAAGTATCTGGTGCAGGACTGGGTCAGGGAGATGGTGGCCGAGCAGAAATCTGTGACGCAGGTAGCAACGAGTGGATGTGGTCCCTCAGGGTTATCTGTATGTAGGCACGTCACGAAGAAGGATACGCGTGCTCGGGACCATGAGTGTGGTCGCTGCTTTGCATTTGGTCATTGGCCTATTCAATGTACTGGGTCAAAGAGAACCCTTGAGGAGGCTGTAGTGGCTGGTGATCGCAAGGGAAGGGACAACACAGGTGTTGATAGGGTTAAGCTAGCGCATCTCCCTAAAGACAGAGATAAGGCTAAGCCCAAATTAAATGCTTAGGGTTGGTCCGTAAGGGCTGAGGCCCAACCCATTTGGCAAGCCCGAATACCACTAAAGCGGACTCGGTGTTATCTAACGAGGAAGCCGGTGTGCAGTCTGATGCTAATGCGGGACCGCCGGTGACCGCCCCTGGTGACATAATCCCAGTAGAGTCTGTATTGTGGGATGGCATGACGCAGATAGCGCATTGCGTTTGAGCCTTGGCTCCCGTGCCTCTGGATGACTGTATGAAATATATAGTACAGCATCAGTGGTGGGACCTATCCCACCCTTTTGGTAGGCGCATGTCGTGCATTCCACTTTCCGGACTCTGGACTGAAAAAGGTGGTATGTGAGAGTGAGCATTAGCAGGACTTTCAGGTATTTCTTAGTAGACAGTGGGGCTAGGGTCAGGTATGTTGGAAGGAAAGTCTTCGATAAGTTGGATCATGAGAAGGTGTTTTTGAATAATAGCGTGAAGCCAGTCACCATCACTAGTGCACAATTCAAACAGTATCGACAAACCATACTGTCTCTGGATATCGAGGGGAAATTTGTCATTATGCCCCTACTGTTTCCGATATTTCAGAAGATGGTATTTTGGGTGCAGAATTTTTGGAGTATTACGGTTGTAAACTGCGCAAGGCTGGCAGCCTGTATCTTCAGTATCCATACCGCTTAACGGTGCAGTGTGAGCTGCGTCATGATAGTCAGACTGTGTCTGCAGTTGTACAAGATGTTCGCATTGCGCCAATGACCGGTTGTGATGTTAAGATTACAGCTGTAGGGGTCGACGGAAACCACCAAAGCATGTTTGAACCTTTGGTCTCAGAATTGCATGAGCTGGGACTGAGTGGTCAAAATATGCTTGTGTGGAGTCCCTTTGACTCTGTTGTGCCTGTGTGTAATCCCAATCATTATACGGTTAGGGTGGAGAACGGTACGACCATCGGGGTGATTAGTGAAGCAACTGTCTTTGGCGATATTCGTTGTAAATTCGCGAAAGCCAAGATAGGTAAACATTCCGGTGTTGACACTGCTCGCAGCAACGAGGTCACTGGGTCAGCTGCGTACGCAGGTGGCGCGGTGAATGAGGCTGGGGGTGGGTAGTGTCACACAGTCAGCTGTTCGCAGTTATCGGGTATCTGGGGCACAGGTTGGCCTGATTTGTGGTTCGCGCAAGCACCGGCGATGCAGTTAATTGGTCCCTCTAGTGTTGTGACTAGTAGAGAGAAAGTGGGCATTACGGCGCTGGGGAACGTATCCGATACGGTTACCTTAAATACGATGGAGGAGTGCGTGGCACGCGCGGAGGTTCCTCAGGCCCTGAGTGGCAGCCTGCCTGCTCATCTTGTACCGTTAGCTATGGGTTGTACCGTTAGCTATGGGCACAGAGTCCAAACGCTCTCAGGTAGTGAGATTTCTAGAAAATAATTTTCAAGTTTTCGCAGTTCCTGGTGAGACGTTGGGCTGGACTGAGGTGGTAAAGCATGGCATTGATGTAGGTGATGCTACTGCTTTTAGGATCCCATATCAGGGCTTTGTGCATTCTAAAAAAGATGCACTGGAGACAGAGCTGCATAAGCTGTTAGATAGTGGGGTGATTAGGAATAGTGACTCCCCATGGAGTTCACCAGTCCATTTAGTCAAGAAGAGAGACAGTTCCATCCGCTTCTGTATTGACTCAACACTGTGACGCGGAAAAATGCTTATCCATTACTGTGCATAGATGAGTTGACCGAGAGTTTGGGTGGGAATAAGTGGTTTTACACTCTGAATTTGCAATCGGGCTACCATCAGGTTGCGATGGATCCAGATGATAATGCTAAAACTGCTTTCAGTACTCATCTAGCCTTGTTCGAGTGGAACATGATGCTGTTTGGGCTTTGTAATGTTCCAGCCATGTTTGAAAAGATGATGACATATATGCTGGCTGGTCTTCAGGAAGATCTGCCTAGTATATTTAGATGATGTCATTGTCTTCAGTCGGACTTTTAAGGAATGCCAGGAGCTGCTTTAGGCAGTGTTCGAATGTTTGTGATCCTATGGACGCAAGCTCAAAGCCTCTAAGTGTAAGCTTTTTAGGTGAGAGACGCAGTACTTGGGTCACGTCTTATCTGCGGGGGGGGGGGGGAGGGATTAAAGCAGACCCGGAGAAACTCTCTGCGATTGTGGGGTGGCCCTGGCCTGAGGATATGAAGGAGGTTAGATCGTTCCTCGGGTTTGTGTCATACTACCGCGATTTCATTGCTGATTTTGCAAGGTTGGCTGTACCCCTACAGGAACTGGTCGTCACCATGAAGAAAATAAAATTTGTGTGGGGCGAGGCTCAGGAAGAGGCATTTCTGGGCCTGAAATGAGCCTTCACTCAGACTCTGGTGTTACGCTATCCGAGAGCGGTGGGGCAGTTTATTCTGGACACTGACACGTCAGGGTTCGCGATATTGGGCATGTTAAGTCAGGTTCAGGATGGAGTGGAGGTCCCACTGTATTTTGCTAGTAATAAACTTAATAAAGCACAGCGAAACTACTGCACAACAAAAAGAGAATTGATGGCTATCATTGCGCATAGCAGGAAATGGAAGCACTTCCTAGTGGGGTCGGATTTTATTACCCGGACAGATCATCACTCTCTTTGGTGGCCATTGAATTTCAAGGAGGCCGAGGGGATGACGGGGCACTGGTTGGCCACCCTATCTGAATACGGTGTGACAAATGACCACATTGTATACAGGAAGGGCATGGATCATATCAATGCAGACAGCCTGAGTAGGATTCCAGTTTGCAAGTGTGGGCGGAAGGACTGCACAGACTGCAGCGTGCACAATTGTGTGCTCACAGCTATAGCTGCGATATGTCTGGCGGACATAGATGATGATGAACTATGGACATTATCCGGGGTGTGTCTAGTGCAGTGCCAAGACTCCTCCATGCTGTGTATTATTAGGTGGCTGGAGGAGGGCCGCTCTAAACCTTTGCATGATGAGCTGGCGGTGGAAAATGCAGACTCACAAGATTGTAAATCAGTGGGACCTGCTAGAACTGCGTGAAGGTGTGCGCTGCAGGTGGAAAGTAGTGGGAGCAGAGCTATGCAGTCCCCTGCAGATCATCGTGCCATTTCCATTGCGTGATGATGTATTGATGTTTTGCCATGGGCATGCTACAGCCACCCACTTTGGACGAGTTTGCTCCACAAAGCGTTTGGCTTGACATTTCTATTGGCCGGGGATGACTTCTGATATTAGGCGGTGGGTACGCACTTGACATACATGTCAGGTCATGAAGCCAGGTGATGGGATAGCTAAGCTTCCATTGACTCAGGAATTATCTGGGTGGTGCTTGTGACTTTGTGTCTGGGTTTAAGACGACACCCAGGGGGAATGTGGTGATGATGGTAGTCCAGGACTATTACACCGAGTATGTGCAAGTGTACCCCTTAAAAAATCACACTGAACCCACTGCAGTGCAGGCATTGGTGGATAACTGGGTATTGATATTTGTGGCCCCAATGCGGATCTATTCGGATCAGGGATGGAAATTTGAGTCCACCGTATTCCAGTCCATGTTGCGCTTGTTGGGCGTTAAGAAAACGTGTATGAACCCATACTGTCCTCAATCAGATGGTATGGTAGAGCATTTGAATAAGAACGCTAATTTCTGCATTGGCTTGTACGTTAAATGACTTCCAAGATGATTGTGATTTGCAGGTCAATTTTGTGGCACACGCATGTAACAGCCTTCTTCACCCCTCGGTCATCTCTTTGGAGAGGCTGAGGGTAGCGACAACATGGACATATTAATTATTGGCCATTAGTCAGTGACCATGACTCTATAATGGAAGAGTTGCTGTTAAAGGTCAACCCACATGTGTCGCCCTGTTGGTGGTTGCTAGAGGCCCATGGAGGGGTGCGGTCGCCAGACTAGTGTCTCCACCAGGAGTCACCTTTCTGTCACTTTACCCCCCGTGATGCCAGTGGCCCCCAGCATGTACAAAATTAATAAGTCCCAGGTTATCCTAGTGGATCTCGAGGAGCTTGCCCACTTTCGAGCCTGGCAGGTTTGCCAAGATCGGTCGGTCGCATCATCGTTCTCGTCTCGGATGGATCCACCCTCTCTCAGCTCTGCTCTGGAGAGGATGCGCAGTGTCTCAGCAGTGGTTCACCGGGTTCACACTAGGTGGGACCGCCGTCTGCAGTTGCTACCCGACCTCCTGCTCAAACTGCCATGAGTTCTGCATGTGGTATAGCCGCTGCCTCCGGGCAGTCGACTCCCACACTGCATCTCACACAGTCAGCGCGGGGGAGGTTCCACCAAGCCGATGGGCGTTGAGGTGTCTGACATTGGTCCTTTGGTAGATGTGGGCAGGAGGGGAGGACTCTCATAGTTCTTCCTTTACCCACCTGGAGATTTCCGAACCTGGGATGGATGTTTGAGATCACTAGAATTATTTTCTCCGAGATTCAGCGTCAGAGATAGGCTTCACAGCCACCAACACAGATAAGGACTCTCAGGTGACAGGTTGTAAAAATATACGGATTTTTGGTTCGGAATTATATATGGGCAGAGAGCATTGTTATCCTAGGGCGACGGAGTGGGGACCAAGGTTATGTAATAGAAAGAAAAGCAATGGGTGCCCCACTCGCTGTGTGACATGGTAAGCTATGTGAAATATATGTTAATACATCAACGAATTGGCCGTCGAAGAGCTCGACCCTCACAATGCTGAGCAAGACCCGGATCCGGCAGAGGTCAATGTGCTGACAACGGATCTGTTCGTCGGTGCCATCGACCGCGGTGCCGAGCAAGATGCCGAGCTGTGGTACGCGACTGTCTGAGTGAACGGTCGCCCTGTCAAGTTCAAGCTCGACACCGCGTCGGAGGCAAACGTGCTTCCGAGGAACGTCTTCGAAAGAGTCGCTCCGGGGCAGCTGACAAACACCAGGTGTTGATTGGTGACATTCTCGGGACATCGGATCACTCCTGATGGGGAGGCATCGGTCGACGTGAATGGCAGAAACTTCAGGTTCCAAGTGGTGTGGAACTGTCAGCCTATTTTGGGGAAACAGGCTTGTGTGACATTGAACCTGCTGGCATGGGTTGATGAGGTGCACTCTGCTGTGCCGACGAAAATTTCCAAGCCGAACGACAGTCCCAGCACCCGGGCTGAACAGCTGGTAAGCGAACACAAAGACGCGTTTCAAGGTTTAGGTCTTATCAAAGCAAATGCTCTCATTCATGTTGATAAATTTGTACAACCTCTTATAGATCCACCTAGAAAAATCCCATTTGCTATTCAAAGTACAGTATGTAGTGAACTTGATCGCATGGTAGAGCTAGGTGTAATAGTTTAACAGGATGAACCTACCGAGTGGATTAATTCCATAACTATCGTAAAAAAAACAAATAAGATAAGGATTTGTCTGGATCCGACTAAGTTGAACAAAGCGATAAAGAGAGGGCCTTTCCCTACCAAAACAATTGACAAAATTATTGCCAAAACGGCAGATGCGAAATATTTCTCAGTTTTGGATGCAATGACAAATAGAGTTAGATGACAAATAGAGTTGGCAAATAGAGTTAGATGAAGAAAGTTCACGTCTGTGCACTCCGTGGGGCCGGTACAGGTACACCCGCCTGCCTTTTGGCATCAAAACAGCCGGTGACATTTTTATTCAGGAAATGCACCGTGTCATAGGCGATCTACCCGGTATCGGGATAGTCACTGATGACATTTTGGTATATGGGTCAACGGTTGAGGAACACAATGAGCGGCTCAAGGCCGTGTTGGACCGAGCTAGGTCGGTAAATCTTAAATTAAACGAGACAAAATCTTTGCTATGCAAAACTACAGTAAAGTATGTAGGTCATCAACTTACCCAGCAGGGTGTGAAGCCTGATCCAGACAGAATACAAGCAATAGTTGACATGCCAGAGCCGCGTGACAAACAGGGCGTCCAAAGGTTCCTGGGCATGGTTGGATATGTGCACAAGTTCATACCCAACATGTCCGAGATTGCCAAACCACTACGCACGCTCCTTGCTAAGGATGTCGCATGGCACTGGCAAGCCGAACAGCAGGGCGCGTTTGATAAATTGAAAGAAAAGTTAAGAACTGCTCCTGTGTTGTCGTATTACAATGTCAAGAAACCCATTGTTATTCAAGTAGACGCTTGTCAGTCAGGTTTGGGTGCCATATTAATGCAAGATGACAAGCCAATCGCACTCGCATCTCGTGCACTTAACTCAGCGCAGTGTGGCTATGCCACTATTGAGAAAGAAATGCTCGCCATATGTTTCGGATGCCAGAGGTTTCATGACTATATCTTTGGCAAAGAAGTTCAAATTCAAACGGATCACAAGCCGTTGGTGGCGATAATGCAGAAACCAATTCACAAACTTTCGGCCAAAATGCAGAGAATGCGAATGCGTTTGCAAAATTACAATATTCAGCTATGTCATGTGAAGGGTTCTTTGATGTTTTTTGCAGACATATTGTCCAGGGCACATAGTGCCAAAGTAGGTCATGGTAACCTGTTCGATGACACGTTCTGCATTGCCGCAGTGGACATGCAATCTTCAAGTTTGTTGAGTAAGATTGTCAGAGAGTATGAAAAGGATGTGTCCATATCCATGTTGATCACGCACATTGAAGATGGGTGGGACACTACACGCATACAGACACCGCTGTGTCTGAGACAGTACATCCCACACAAAGACGAGTTAACGGTAGACAACAATCTGGTCATGAAATGTAATCGGGTGGTGGTTCCTCCGGGTCTCCGCGGTGAAATGATTGAGGTGTTACACGAAACACATTTGGGCGTGACGAAATCCAAGCAGCTGGCGCGAGACTGTATGTTTTGGCCTAATATGAACAAACAAATGGAGGATAAGGTCAGTCGGTGTGACACTTGCCAAAATAACTGCAAAAGTTTGCATAACGAGCCGTTGATTAATCACCCGATAGCCTGTCAACCATATGAAAAAGTAGGTGCAGACTTGTTTGAGTTAAACCATAAAAATTACCTGATAACTGTAGATTATTACACGAAATATCCAGAGGTAACGTTGTTGAGCGATTTAAGAGCCATGAGTATAGGGAGTTCGCGCAACACTATGGTTTTAAAGCTGTGTATTCCAGTCCACAGTATCCACGCAGTAATGGCCAGGTGGAAAGGTTTGTGCAAACGGTAAAGGACATGTTAAAGAAGTGCGAGAGAACTAATACAGATTTTCAGTTAGCTTTGTTGAACTATCGAAACACTCCATTGCCCGTCTTGAATGCATCTCCGGCTCAGCTGCTCATGAGCAGAAGGCTGAGAGGCAGGTTGCCGATGGCGGAAGAAATTTTGGTACCCGAAATGCAAAATCCAAAGAAAGTGCAGACAGCGAAACGGCAACAAAGCCAGAAAGTGTTTCATGACAAAAAGTGTGGTAAGCCGCACAAACCTATGAAAGTTGGAGACAAAATAAAATACAAAAATCATGCAGGGGAATGGAAAAAAGGGGTTATTTGGGGTCGAACTGGGATCTCAGGGAGAGAATATCAAATTTTGAACGAGGCAGGTAATATGTTGTATAGAAATCGAGTTCAGATTATAAGGGCGCCTGAGTGGGGGGGGGGGCCCGAACCAGTTGGGCAGATGCAAAGTAGGTCAGCGTCGTTGCCGAATGTAAACAGTGAGGCTAATCTAAGTAGGTCAGGTCGGCTGATTAGGCCGTCGAGCAGGTTAGACCTGTAGTGGGTCAGTTAGATTGGGTGTGTACACGTATAACATGTGCATGTAGGATTAAGTTCTATTTTTCAGCTGCGGTTTGCTATGTGTTATGTTATGGACAATGTATAACATGGAGGCTATAAGGCCGGACATTTAAAGGACTTCAGTGCCATAGTGCGCTCGGACATTCACTAGGACTAGTGTTTCAGTTAAGTACTCATAATTATGTTTATGTTGCATTCGTTTTGACTGATAGGTTGATGTATGTTGATACTCATTTTGAAACATTTCATGTTTCAGAAATACTTTGAGGGGGGGATGTGATATATGCATAATAGACGTATAGGCATATGGTTAATATATGCTAATGAGATGCAAAGGTTTGAGACAAAGGATTATGTAAATGAGATGACGTCATGGAAAGTTTAGCCGGCGGGTTCAGTGAGCCCTGGATGTGAATAAACCATTCAGTATCCAGAAGTCAAAGTGTTCAGATGTTGTATTTCACACCCGACGCATACTCAGCCTCGTTCTGATGCCGAGTGAGGTCACGCGTGAATAGTGTAAATAAGCACTGTACCAAGTCATACCTACAGGAGGTATAAGCATAACTTGAGTTTGCCTTACTTGGGTTTTACATTTTGGCAACATCTAAGGTCATATCCGGAAAGCTATTGACTTGCATAGTGTAGCGATCTATATACACTGTACAAAGTCATGCCTACAGGAGGTATAACTATAAGCATAACTTGAGTTTGCATCACTTGGGTTTCACGTCTTAGCAACATCTAAGGCCATATCTGAACAGCTATTGACTTGGATAGTGGTAGCAATCTGTGTGCACTGTACCAAGTTATGCCTCCTGATTATGTTATTAAACCATGTTAATGTCTCATTGCTAATACTGCCGCTTTGTATTGCTCAAATGCCATTGCTAAGGCTATCGCAGCGATTCCCTTTATTCCGGGCCATGAGTGCACTGGTGTTGTGTTGAAGGCAGGACCCTCTGCTACACTGAAAGTGGGACAAAGGATTGCAGTGGAGAACCATTTCTTTTGTGGAGGCTGCTACCAGGTATGCACCTTTAAGAATATTTTACAACTATATAATATTGTCGTCGGGGTGAGGAAAATGGGAAATATTACGCCAGAGTGGAAATCGATCCCACATCACTTGCATTCTAGGCCAGATTGCTACCCATTACACCACCTAGGGTCCATGCTGTTACCACCCTACCCATGCCTACATGTCTATGTGGCTCCTTGCTTAAGAGGCGAGTGCAGACTGCCACACTCGTCCCCCTGGAATTATAAGTCTTTTAACTTGTCATTTAATGCTTACAATTATATACATATAGGCAATGCACTTACATATATACATACACAGTGTAAAAATATATGGTCTTTCGGTCGTGATAGCCAAGCTTGGAATCATATCAATATCTCGGGCGACGGAATTGGGGACCATTGTTATGTAATAGTGATGCAATGTATGCCCACTCGCTGTGTGACATGTCCGGATATTAAGATACGGTTACTAATTAAAGGAATGTTCCCTCCATGCACCAGGAAGAGTGCAAATGGAGCGGGACATGTATTATTGTTTAATGTAACGGTATGACGAATCCTTGTTACCATGGGACCACTGGGTAAGCACACCCAGCCATTCTGCATACATTATGGATACCACCTGCTCTGGGGTTGAGTGACAGGTGCCCCCTCTTGGGACAGAGGACGCCACTCCTCCCAGGCTGCAGAGGTGTCTGATTGGTTGGCTGTGTGAGCCCAGTCACCCTTGGAATCCTTGCACTTGCCCAACAGACCACACACCCACTCTAGAGATAGTAAAGGAAGCAGTTCACCTCTGAGCTGTGTGTAACACCCATAGGACTTAGGTTCAATGGGCTGTAGGCACTGATTTTGACTGAACAAGCAGATGTCTCTATGTGGGTCTGTGCAGCAGGTTGTAAGTGAGTCAGGGTGGCATGTCCCTAGTAGGTGAACAAGAGTTGTAGCAATAAAGCTCAACCTTATCACTGTCAATCTTGCGTGACTTGTCGCCCTTTCTTTCTTATGAGTTGTGTTTTGGTATTTAGTCGGGGGAGACTGGTAGACAGTTGCCAGGATCCTCCTGATAGTAGTGATGATAAGTAGAGTAACTGGAAGACGGCCAGAAACACAGTAATTCTTCGACACGGTAGGTTCAACAACCACACAGTGCATAGCTTGTACAGGATCCTAGTCACAGCAACCAGTGTCGTAGGGGTGATGAGAAGAGACATATTGCACCTAGAGCAGGAATCGAACCCACATCTCTTGCATTCCAGTCCAGTGTGCTAACCATTACACCACCTATGCTCCGTGATGTCACTGCCCTACCCAATCCTACCTCTCTATGTGGCTCCTTGCCTGAGAGGCCAGTACAGACTCCCACAATATCATACCCATGTGCTGCTGGTGCCACTTCTTGCATACCCCTACATGTCGTGTCGTCTTTGTTCAGTCCCACACCAGGCCATGCTGTTGGTGCCACTTCTTACATACCCCTACATATTGTGTCGTCTTTGTTCATCACCACACCAGGCCGTGCTGCTGGTGCCACTTCTTACATACCCCTACATGACTTGTCTTTGTTCAGCACCACACCAGGCCGTGCTGCTGGTGCCACTTCTTGCATACCCCTACATAGTATGTCGTCTTTGTTCAGCCCCACACCAGACTGTGCTGCTGCTGCCACTTCTTACATACTCCTTCATGTCGTGTTGTTCAGCCCCACACCAGGACGTGCCACTTCTTACATGCCCCTACAGATTGTGTCGTCTTTGTTCAGCCCCACACTAGACTGTGCTGCTGCCACTTCTTACATACCTCTACATGACTTGTCTTTGTTCAGCCCCACACTAGGCAGTGCTGCTAGTGCTACTTCTTCTTAGATACTTCTACATGTGTGTATTGTCTTTGTTCAGCCCCACACCAGGTCGTGCTGCTGGTGTCACTACTTACATACCCCTACATGTCTTCTCGTCTTTGTTCAGCCCCACATCAGGCCGTGCTGCTAGAGCCACTTGGAGTTGCTCACAATGCAATGGAGCAGCTCCAGCCGGCAGGGGAGGATGCGCTCATCATTGGCCGTGGGCCGATTGGACTAATGGCATGCGCATGCGCCAGGGTCATGGGCACATCCAGGTAAAGAATTTGTCCACGGTTTAATTTCCAAGATGGCCGACATGCTTGATTGAATATATGTTTAATTCAAGTTACTCAAATCTACAGTGAAGTAGATAACTAACTATCAACCAGGTGCATTGGGGGGCGGCGGGGGGGATCAAACCTATCAGATTATGTATGCATTGTGGGAGATCTGGCAACACAATAGTTATAAGCAAACGATGTTGTGGTATTGTGTAAGCTTAGAGTGGGTGGAGCAGTCAACGATCCAGTGGTACAACTTTTGTTTAGAGATATATCACATTACACTGGTATTGTCGCTCAATTAATGACAGCACATGTGCAGTTAGGTTAGACAATGCTCAGGTTTGCTAGAATGACACAATTGTAGATTCATAGTTGCACTGTGTATCTGCAAGGCTACATGGGGTGAATCTTTCAAATACGGTCGGTTGGTTGTTGGAGCTTTACGTCCTGGCAACATCTCCCTCATCAAGATCCAGTAAACATGAACAGAAGCTACTTTCAATTCAGGTTGCCATCTGCCATATCTTATTTTCTTCTTAATGTACATGTAATTTTCTGGGGCATTTTAGGCAGTAAAACACTAATTAATAGTTTGTTGCATTAAAAGTCACCTATAAGCAATCCATTTAGTTAGGAGCAAGCCTAGTCTGAATATATAGTATTCACTTTCATGACTGAAATGCATCCCTGTTGAAGATTTATTGCATCCACTAGTTACTTCCACAGCACTGTCTCTCTGACAGGGCAACTAGACAATCCTATAGAAATGGTGTCAGAAGGGTTGGTTCTGGAAATAACCAGATCAATTTGCAATCTAATATGCTAAATATATTGCTCAAACACTTATCTACCACAGCCCGCTACATTTGCAATGAAAAATTGATTAAATCATATAGGTTAATAGACTTCAAAGGTCAAATCGAGAGCATTCAGTGGCCGCCATCTTTTTGTTTTTTTTGCATTCTCTCCGAATTCCTCAACACTGTGCCAATATAGATAAGCATTCCGTACTGGAACCAGCGACTCGAAAGCTTGCTCATAGTTGATTGAAACCAATTCAGCTTTGTTCGAATTTAGACATGATTGTCATTGACCCCTACTGTGGTTAGGGGTAGAATTTATGCATCAAATAGGGTAGGGTAGTGGATTAATTACTATAATTCTGTAACCAGATTGTTCTAGTCAGGGTCTTTGCTGTAGATATGGATGCAAGTCTTCTAGAACTGGCTAAGGATATGGGTGCAGACATCATCATTAACAATGGCCGTGAAAACCTGAAAGAGGTTTGCATTTCTACCGTACATTATTTTCTAAAGCAACTAATTGAATTAATCATGTTCTCAGAGAGGTTGTGCAATCCGATAAAGCCATAACATTTTCCAAACCAAAGCATTTGCCCACATTTGATCAGAAATATCCAATTTAGACATTGTTTTGTGTTTTATATTTAAACATGCCAATATTATTACAAATTGAGTGGTGCTGCCTGGTTAGTTCTGTGAGTCCCCACTAACCGGAAATGGGGCTCCCTTTGTGGGTCAGGCCCACATTGCCCAGTACCAAGGGCCGCGTTCAGAGTCCGTCTCGGTGACATCTCGACGACATCGCGGTGATGCTTTTTGGCCTATTTGCGTTCAGGGTGCGTCACGGCGACATCTCGGTCACGCCTCCCTTTTCAGATAGGAGACAAAAAGCGCCTCGAAAATGGCCGCCGTATCAAGTGGTTTCAGCCTATCACAGCGCAGCTTTTCCATTTGAAATGGCCGCCGCCTATGGGGGCGGCCATCTTTGAGACAACAAACTGCTTTTGCAGTTCAGACTAGTGTGACGTCATGGCCATCTCCGAGGCGCCTCCGAGATGGACCCTGAACGCGGCCCTGGTACCCCCACCACTCCAACAGCAGCCGCTTCCCTGCTAACATCATCTTTATTATGCGCAGCGTATGCGAAGCATATGGCGGCGTATGCCCGACCTATGGTCTCGGTATATAAAGGCGACCCACGCCATTCCTTCGGTCATTCCTGCTCTGCTGCTCATACAGGATGGATGCCCAGGCACTGCAAGTACAGTTCCAGCTTTTCTACAGAGTTGCCCTTTATCACCATCAGCTTACTCTATTCCTCATGGTTCTTCTGGCATCCCGTATCGAGAGATGAAGGAGGAGGGAGCGGCGGCGACGATCAGTGTGGGTCAGACCCTGGATTGGGAGGCGGCCACAGTTTGGCTTGTTCGACAAGCTGATGGTCGAGCTCCGCAGCGAGGACACCGCGTCGTTTGTGAACTTCATGCGGCTGCCTCCCCAGTTGTTTGACGAGATTGTGGCGCGAGTGGGACCGAGGATCGCCAAAAAAACGGACCACATTCAGGGTGCCGCTCGACCCGGCACTGAAAATAGCACTTACTCTGCGGCACCTGGCATCTTGCACAAAATACTCCTCCATGAAGTTCGGGTGGAGGGTGCCCCACAACACACAGTCGCTGATAGTGCGTGAAGTCTGTAAGGCCATCGTCGACGAGTACATGGCCGAGGTCATGACATGTCCGACGACTCCAGAAGGGTGGTGTGCCGTCGCGGACCTCTTTTCAGAGAGGTGGAACTTCCCCCATACCTGTGGCGCTCTGGATGGGAAGCACATCGCCTGCCGGTGCCCTCCAAAGAGTGGGTCGCTCTGCTACAACTACAAGGGCTTTTTCTCCGTGGTCCTGTTGGCGCTTGTAGATGCAGATTACAAATTTATCTGGGCAGATATTGGCGGTATGGGATCCGCGTCCGATGCCCAGATTTACAACGCCTCCGAGCTGAAGGCGTGCACAGAAGGTGGCACCATCGGCTTTCCGAACCCTGAACCGCTCGTCGACGGCCAGAAGGATGTGCCGTATTTTCTGATCGGTGACGACGCCTTTGCCCTGCGGACGACCATGATGAAGCTGTACGGCAAGAGGGGCTTGACCTATGACAAGCGACTCTTCAACTACCGGCTTTCCCGAGCTAGGAGAGTGGTGGAGAATGCCTTTGGCATTCTAGCCAACCGCTTCCAAGTGCTCCTGACGACTATGCAGCATCACCCCTCCAACGTGAAGATCATCATCAAGGCGTGCATGGTTCTGCACAACCTCATGAGGACACGCTACCCAGTGCTACAGAACATGCAGCTGGATCGTCCCGAGACAGCCACCAACAACTTTGTGGCTGGAGGTTGGCGAGAGGGCCACAACCTTCCTGACATTAACGTTGTACCTGTTAACCCCAACACCGCGTCCAAGCTAGGAAAGGAACAGCGCAATCTAATTAAAGACTGGGTCGTCTCACCCGCCTGAGCACTGGCATGGCAAGACAGGATGATCTGACAAAACATTTTATCAGTCTGTATGCGCTCTGTCTGTCTAGTGTTTTTGCAAACATGTCTGTGATGTTGTGACATGTCTCCTGTTATATGAGATGCTAATATGTTTTTATGTCTAGTATAAAATAAACGATATCATTTTATAGATATGAAAACACAATTTTACATGTCTGTTACGTTCTTTCGCTCCCTAATATAAAGTCATCTATTTAATGTAATTGTAATGAATCTCCTCTCTCTTTACATGAATTAATCTTTTACATACATACTAAGAACACAGGGAAAAATAGAGTGACATAGAGACAGAAAGGGGGAGACGAGTTAGAGGGAGGGAGGGAGGCAGGAGGAGGCAGGGGGAGAAGAGATAGAGGGGGAGGGAGAGAAGAGATAGAGGAGGAGAGAAGAGATGAGGGAGGGAGAAGAGATAGAGGGAGGGAGGGAGGGAGAGAAGAGATAGAGGGAGGGAGAGAAGAGATGGAGGGAGGTAGAGGGAGGAAGAGAGATAGAGAGAGGGAGGAAGAGAGATAGAGAGGGAGGAAGAGAGATAGAGAGAGGGAGGAAGAGAGATAGAGAGGGAGGAAGATAGAGAGGGAGGAAGAGAGATAGAGAGAGAGGGAGATAGAGAGGGAGTAAGAGAGATAGAGAGAGGAAGAGAGAGGGAGGAAGAGAGAGAGAGAGAGAGAGAATGAGGAAAGGGAGAAAGGGGAAGGAGAAAGATTATTATAAATATTTTAAATTTAAAGTTTTTATTTATGTTTTAATTTTAATTTTAATTTTAATAGTTCTTTAATGTATAACAATTAAATGATGGCATGCATTTACTGAACACGGACACACAAATTAAAATTGACAGTATATTTATTTATTTAAACATCTTGACATATAAATGTACAAACAATATATAAACATACAATATATATACATATATACATACAAATGTACAAAGTTAAATAAAAACTAAGACTACATATATACACATATTTACAATCACTTCTCTCCCTTGCCATTAGAAGTGGCATCAGCTGGCGACTGTCTGGCTGACGAGGGGAATAAGTCCAAATTTGCGCCCAACATGCCAGATATGCCGGACAGCCCCGACAAGTTCAATAGTCCTTCTGGGCTGGCCGACTCAGACAAGTTCACTTGGGTGGGGTCGCCGCGTGTCGGAGTCACAATGTCTGCAGCAGCGCAAGTCCCCGACCATGCCGCACCCACAGTGGGCGGAGCAACCGCGCGCACCACGACTCCGGGAGAGCCCCTCGTGTGCCCCGCCATCCCTAATGTCCATAGTTGTCCAGCAGTGTGCGGCGGTGACGGCCGTACCACCTACGGAGGTTGGAGGTAGAGGCTGAGACGAAGACTTGGCAGAGGCGGCTGTGGCTGATGAGGAATCTGCGGCTGCCCCATATAGTGCTGCACATACTCGTGTGTCTGTGAAGCCCATGGTGATGCCGGTGGTGGCTGGTGCGTCCACTGGTGGGGTTGAGGCTGGTATGCCTCACGTGCAGACACACGAGCAGGTGCAGGAGCAGGTGCAGGAGCAGGTGCAGGAGCAGGTGCAGGAGCAGGTGCAGGAGCAGCCACACAAACCACCGGGGCGACGAATGTTCCTTCCTCCTCCTCCTCCAGATGGTGCGACACCATGTGGTTGAGTGCACCGCAAATGGACACAAACCGCTCCTCCGGCATCGTGAGGATCATGTCCCGCATATAGTTGGCGAATGCCACTCGCTTCGTCACGGTCGGTGGAGGTGGAGGAGGAGGCCGTTGCATCACCTTGAGGATGTCGGCAGACTCATCGAACCTCTTGTGGATGGCAGCGAGGAGGTTGTTGTCGACTGGGGCAGATCGCTTCCCTCTCCCCTTTCCCCGCTCTTGGGATGTAGCGGGAGGAGTGGGTGGAAGATCCTCGTCCATCGCCACCTCCACATCGGTCCCGACATTCTCCTCCATGCTCAGATCGAGCTGCGGAGCCGCGACAGGAGTGGCCAACTGCAAGACAAAATCATAACACAACATAAGTAACATGAATGCAAATCGATATTTCGACAAAAGACACGACAAGTCAACAGTAAATCAAAAATATATAAAGCAAAAATAATTAACGTTAAATGCAAACATGGATTTATAACGATTATATCATGATACATCTATTGTCAATATCTCGATTTAAGAACAACTACACAACAACTCAACATTAAAGAAATAAATAACATTAACAAATTACTAGAATATTAGATGTTGCTAGGACATAAAACAACAACAAACAAACAAACATAAATACAACAAAAGCATAACATAAGAAACTTAGAATACAAGCGGTTTTACGAGAATACTAACGGCTGCACTTGTCAGAACGATAAAAGATTATGTACTTACACTCCTGCAGGGCTCCGGTCGGTGACGGACGACGGACCGCAGGAACCCGAACTTGCGCAGGATCCACTGCTCCCGCTCAGTCAGGTCAGCGGCTCCGTCCCCGCTCTTTTTCTTGTGGAGCCGTGTGTTCGTGTCCCTGAGGGACTTGAACCACTTCTGGAGATGGACTTTTGTGGTCCCCATAAGGGTCGCCTGGTCCTCCCACATCTTGGCCTTTCTGTCTGAGCGGCGGTAATCCGAGAGCTTCATATTCCACATGATGGGGTTCTCCTGGAGGAAGTCCAACATCTGATCCTCCTTGAAGACCGACAGAGAACAGTCGCTCTTCTTGGCCCTCCGTCTCTTTGACGTGCCGATGGCACCGGTGCTGGTGGAGGCGGTGGTGGCGGCGGAGGCGGCGGAGGCAGCGGACGATGCCCGTGAGCTGCCCCGAGAGGCAGGAGATAGATGGCGAGCTGGAGCGGGGACGCCAGCATTGCGTCGTCGACCTCTCCACTTCCATCTCCAGCTCCTCGAGTGGAGAGTGGTGTTCTGGAGAGTAGTGTTCTGGAGAGTGGTGTGGAGAGTGGTGAGGTGGCGAGGCAGGTGAGGAGGCTGGTGATGGAGAGCATTGTAACAAAGTCTGCCTCTTTCTGCCTCTCCCACAGCCTAGTCCTCCTCCTGTAGTTACAGCAGCTCTGGAGGCCGGTGTAGTAGCAGTAGTATGTGTAGTAGTAGTAGCAGAATCAGCAGCAGCAGTGGTGTTCCTCTTAGCAGGCATTGTGGCAGAGTGAGGGGAGACTGTTGCTGCAGGCTATATATACCCAGGAGCCACCAAGCGGCGGACCGCGGAGAGATAACATAGGTCGCGCATAGGTTTTGCATACGCTCCTCATACGCTCCGCATACGCTCCTAAAATATTCATACGCTCCGCATACGCTCCTCATACGCTCCACTTGCCAATCAAAACCGTCAACAAAATGTCGCAGTATGCTCCCATACGCTCCTCGTACGCTCCTCATAGGTCCCCCATACGCTCAAACCCACCCGAAAGTTCACCGAAGGTCATCATAGGCCGGCATCAGCACGGCTTACGTAGGTTTTCTATACGCTCCCACCATACGCCGTAATGTGACAGGGCCTTTAGATTTTTGCTGCAAACAATTATTGCTGCAAAGTAAGAATATTAAGTAAGTCAATTTAATAGAACCTGTCTTGCAATGAGTGATATCTGTAAGGATAATTATAAGCTGAGTGTGTCGTAGATAAAAGATTCACCCGGTACTTGTAGTACACGGGTGAATACCAACCCTATATAAATACGGTCGAAAATAGCGTTAGTATGAAACAACAAGTAGAATGCCTGGCACCAGTGTCAAATGGTTATTTATATCAACACAGAGTTGGTGAATGAGAGAGAATGCAAAAAGACAAGATGGCGGCCATAGAACGCCGTCGATTTCACTTTTAAATCTCATTAAACTAGATATTATATTATATTTTTCAACTCAAAGGTAGCGGGCTAATAATAATACAGATGTAAAGAATAATTGTTGCTTCTTACATTGTGAAATTAGGCTCTCAATTCATTGACCCGTTTTTTCGACAGCTTTTACATAGGGTTGGTTTGCACCCCTACTGCAGCAGTACGGGGTGAATCTTGTATCTAAGTGTGTCGCCTGGTGCTTCAGGTGCTGGTTCTGTAATCTGAATCGATTGGTTAACTTGAACAGTATTTTACTGTTGATTTTATTTATCATATGTCACTTGTGATTTTACCAGAGTTGTATGCTCTTTTGGCAAACATACCTCTGCTCTATTATACCTATTTGTTCAAATGTAGGCCTACTTTTTACAAAGTAATTTTGTAGTCGGATATCTTTAACCACTACCCCCAATAGCCGATGTTTACTTTTTGTGATGGGGGTTCGTTAAACAAACAAGCACAAACTGAATCGAAAGCCTCTTGTGTTTTAATTTTAATTTCGTTATTATTAGATTTTCTTTCACGATGTGTTCTGTTTCATCACTGAAAGGAAATTGTGCTAACAAATATTTTACATTTGATCAAGTATCACTTCCGAACATGTGCTCTGGTCAGAGGGTTCTAAAAAGTATTCCGCAGTACAAGTCTAAACTGGGTCACTTGGCTCAGTGAGTGACTAAGTAATACCCCTGTCACACTATGACATAGCAGGCCAGCGAGTGGGCAAAGTAAAAATAACTTTTTCACATCGAGATATGTCGAAATTCTCTGCGTTTGAGGGCAAATTGGATGTCATTGCAATGTAGTGGATGTAGGCAAAACGTCGGTCCAACGTAGTTGTACTTGTAATGTGTCTTACCGAGTTAGAACGTCAACAACAAAAAATGGCCCAACGTACTGTACTTTCAGTACAGGGGTGAAAACCAACCCATTAGAAAAACCGGCGAAAGATTTCGACATGGCGGGGAAATAAATTGAGCGGATAAATTGTTATTTTAAGAAGCAAAATATATTCTCCACATACATATTTATATTTAACCGCTACTTCTGATATGAAAAATATAATAAAGCATATATTTTAAGGAACTTTAAAATAAAACTGAAAACTTTATCGCCGCCATCTTGTCTTTTTGCATTCTCTCCTATTTCACCAATTCTGTGCTGGTATATGTAGCCATGTGATACTGGAACCAGGCATTCTAGTTCCTGTTCCATACTTAAGCAGTTTTCGCCAGTATTTAGAATATGTTGTTTTTCACCCCTGTACTGTATGTACAAGGTGAATCTTTTATCTAAGTAAGTGGCAACCTAATTACTTGACCGGGCGCAGTGGCTGAACCTGTAAAGCGCGGGCCTCACGTCTGGGAGATCGGGAGTTTGGTTCCCAGTCGCGGAAAATCAATTACTTATAAAAATTGATACTTGTCACTTTCTAGCCTGATGCTCGTCATTAACAGGATAGGACTAGGACTGGTTAGCTCAGTGGCAGGATAATATGAATGAGTGAGATATCGGGTCATGGTGCTGGCAGGCTAATTTTGCAGTGGGACAGCACTATAAAATCACCATGAGTGCGCACTGTCATAAGTCGGTATCTATCCTGATATGACCTTAGATATTGCCAAGACGTAAAAATCCAACAACCAACCAACCAAGCCAACAAAACCTAACGCGGGTAAGTGGACGGTGAGCATAGGCTGGTACAATACGCCACCTGCCAGAAATCTGGGAACGACGGGAACATGCAATGCGCCACCTGGTGTAAGCCTAAGCAACTGAACCAATCACGGGGCCACTTTGTCTTTGTATTGTCCATTATTATTTATTAAAGCTGCATAGTCCGATGCAAACATAACATTTTCTAAGCCAATACAATAATTATCTAGATTTGATTCTAGATATCTAACTTAAATACTGTAATAATAATAATAAATGCAAGGGTGATGCACGATTTATGCCACCCAGAAGGGAATACTGATCCATTTACTGCAGAAGCAAGTCTATGGTGTCAGAGTTTTGGTGTACGTTCCAAAATTAACTTTGCATGTTTGCACTTCAAATATCTCAAAAGTGAGCCATTTAAAATAAGTTACGTTGCATTAAAGTAAGATAGATAATAACAATCAACCTAATACTGAAAATCTCAGAAAATGAAAGAAATTCAAAACTATCAGACTATGCAACTTTATTAAAGTTGCATGGTCCGATGAAATATAATGTCAAAATTAAAACAACTACTTACATTTGATCCTATATATCCAACTTAGATACTGGTGTAATAGCTAATGGTTTGGGACAGTGTATACAGTATAACCAGTGAATTTATAAACTCACCCCTTTAGACACTCACTTTGAAACACCCATTATGCAGGGAGGCCATTAACCAACTAGGCCAATCTCATGACCTCATTAGCCTCCCCCCCAACCAAGTAGGCCTGCTGTGCAGGGCCATAGAGGGGAAGGGGAAATGAGGTGGATGTGTCTGTGTGTGTTTATGTGTCTGTGTTTCCTGGCCTGACTTTACAGAGACACAGAGACAGACATACACACAAACATACACACACAGACAGATATGCACACAGACATACACACACATACACAGACAGACATACACACACATACCTACAGACATAGATAGACACACACAAACAGACATGCACAGACAGCACACACAGTCACAGAAATACACAGACATGCACACACCTAAAATACACAGACACACATACACCCAACCTGACTTTGTAGAGAGAGAGACACACACACAGACACATAGACAGCCGCACACAGACAGAGGCAGACACACACATACATATATGCCCACACATATATACACAGACAGACATACACATACAGACACACACAGACAGACACATACATACATACATACACAGACAGATACACAGACACACATATATAGACACACACAGACAGACATGCACATACACCACACACAGACACAGAAATACACAGACATGCACACAACTGACATACACAGACACACATACATCCGACCTGACTTTGCAGAGAGAGACACACACACAGACAGAGACACATAGACAGACACACACATACATAGGCAGACACACATACATACACACACAGATACCCACACAGACAGACATACAAACATACATACACACACAGACACACACACACAGACATACACACACATATATATACACACAGACACACACAGACAGACACACATAGATAGACACACACAGACATACATGCATAGACAGCACACACAGACACAGAAACACACAGACATGCACACACCTGACATACACAGACACACATACACCCAACCTGACTTTGCAGAGAGAGAGACACACACAGACACCCACATACAGAGGCAGATACACACACATACATTCACACATACATACACACACATACAGACATACACAGACACACATACCAACACACACACAGACATACATACGCACATATATATATATATATATACATACACACACAGACATACACAGACAGACAGCACACACAGACATAGAAACACGCAGACACACATACACCCGACCTGCCTTTGCAAAGAGAGAGAGAGACACACACAGCCAGAGACACATAGACAGACGCACACAGAGGCAGGCACACACACATACATACACATACCTACACATAGATACACACACATACAGACATACACAGACACATACATACATACACATACACACAGAAACAGACACACACAGACACATACACTCCCACACATACACAGAAACACACAGATAGACACACACAGACATACACACACACAGATACATACATAGACAGACAAACACATGCAGACAACACACACACATTATTTTTTGTTAAAAAGCCCTGAGTGCCATAGGCCTTTGGCACTAATCCGTTCCCAGAATGTGCCCATCCAACCAGAAATACCTACCTACAGTCCTGTCAGGTTCCAGGTCATCTCACATCACGTGGTCACTGCGAGATGACCATCTGGGTCATAGCCACAGGACTTTTGACAAGCTTGTCGAAATTATTTTTGGTTCTTTCAGCTCAGATTACTTCAAAACTACTCATCTTTAATCAAAATCACTCCGGAATAATGATTAGTAGCTTGTAACGATCAATTTGATATAGTTATCTCAAAAATAAGACAAAAATTCAAAGGCCATCGGACCATGCAACTTTAATAATATGACCTTTAGATGACATTCTTTTGAAATGTTATCCTCAATTAAAATGAAAAGCAGATATTGGTTGAAGTGTGTAATCACACTTGAAGTCACTTCCAGTGTATGCAGTGTTTTGCTGCTAACATTGATCCTGTTTCTGATTCAAGTCTCTCACCCTGCACACCATCCATGGACGCCGGATCTTCCACATGTGGCAGGAGTCGGAGCGGCTCATTGCCGACGGGAAAGTCGATGTGCTCAAAACTGTATCTCATCGCCTCCCCATGTCTCGTTTTGAAGACACCTTCGCGGCTCTAATCAGTGGAAAAGCATGAAAGATCATCCTTGACCCACACAACTAGGTTGTGGTGGAGACACCTATAGGTCACGACCCATACAACTAGGTCAGAGTCGAAAGAGCTGGGTCCGACACACAACTAGCTGGCCACCGATACGATTATATGGACCAGACGCCATGGCCGAATGAGTTGAGCGTCACTTTCCCCTTTTGGTAGATTGTGGGATTAGAACCCACGCTAGTGGCCTGGTGTCCCAGTGCTACAACACTAAAAAGTCGCCATGAGTACGCATTGTCGCAAGTCTGTATACCCAACCTGATAAGACCTTAGATGTTGCCAGGACATACAAGTCTTAACCTAGATAGTCGGTCATAATCTTGCATGTCTAGGTCGCCGACTGCAACAAACAAAAAGCAAATAAAGGCAGGGTTCGCCGAACTATACCAATACTACGTAATGACCATTTCTTAATTGCCTAATTCGATGAAAGTATTAACTTTTCAAAACCAAAACATTTTTAGACTTGACCCTACGTGTTCAACATAATATACTGGTGCACTTTTTTTTGGTAAAGTATTTATTCATCTGGACACATGGTGGTTGTTCCAGAGTCTCTGGCGTAGTCGGCCGAAAGATGTGCTAGCCTCGGCCATCCTCCTCTGTATTTCAGCATCAATGCGTCCATCACTTGATATAGTGCTTTCGAGGTAGGTGAATTCCGGAACAGAGTTCAGCTTGTTTCCGTCAACCATAATAATATCCTCCTCTCGGGTTCTTGTAGAGTTGGGTTGGTACAGCACCTCAGTCTTCTTGATGTTAATCTTCAGGACAAACTTCTTTGATGCATCGGAGAAAGCGTCCACTATTTACTGGATCTCTTCAGCAGAGTGGGCAACCAGTGCACTGGCATCTGCGAATAGCAGCTCTCACCAGTTTGTAGAGAGAGCTGCTAGACAAGCTAAAGTAAGGTACATTATAACGATCAACCTAATGTATTTATCTCAGAAAATTTCTGAAACTTGAAACCATTGGACTATGCAACTTTAACCATCGTCTCCATTCACCCCTAGGCCTACTGGGTGTGAATAGGCCCTATATAGTTTAGTTTTTTTATCCAGGTTCACCTGTCATTGTATAGGCTACATCAACCATATAGTAGACGGGATGGCCGAATGAGTTGAGCGTCCGCCTCCCGTTGTAGTAGGTCGTGGGACTCGAACCCACGGGTTCGAACCCTGCTCGAATCAAATCAATAACTTTAAAATGTAGGCCTATGCTTGTCGCTACCTAGCCTTATACTCGGCATTATCAGGATAGGGCAAGGAGCAGTGGAATGAGGAAGACCAATCATTCGCGTTTCAAGATGATACGATTTAACTATGACATGCCACCTAACGGCATTCACATGCATCAGAAAAGAGAATGAATGACGCCCTCTAGTGGCTTAGTTCTGCAACCTTTTAAGGCCGCACATTTACTTGAAACACATCCGGAAGTTCTGTTGGGAGCGGGCCGCTGTTTGGGAACGGTAACGTTGTTGGAGGATACCGAAAAGTCAGTCACGTTGTGTTGATAAACTGAACGAGTCTTGTGGATATCTTGGAATTGGTTTGCCTGTCACATCAGTTTCATGTTGAAGACCAAAGTCATGGAGGATTTAGGTGAGTGGAAATATCGTTGCCGTGTAGGGTGGCCACGATCCAAACACTGGCCGCGGCGCCCGACGGAGACGGCCCGGGTGGAACTGGAAGGGTCTGCGGGTGGACACGGAGTCACGGTCACGACATATCATATGAACCATCCATTCGACTATACTATGTAATTATAACTAATCATGTTGTTTGTCGAGTTGGCTGTGCTGAATATTCTGCTATTTGGCAATTTGCTTCAATAACATATTGTGCCGTGATTTAGTCTGTCATTGCACACAGTGACACACGTCTAGACTGCGTGCAATCACTTCAACTTGTGTCGGCGACAGTCACTGAGTCAGTACTGAGTACTACGACAGTAGTCACACTCACAGACACAGTGTCGAGTGTGATTGTGAGTCACTGAGTGTCACACTGAGTGAGTCAGTGGCACGCCCACACGGTTCAATGAGTTGAATGACCTGTGATACTGTGACCTGTGTAGAGTGCATCAATCATTTCCTATTATTAATCTAGATTTAATTAAGATCCCCTCAGGCTCAAGTGTATCTCATTGTTTCTCATGTATCTAGCCTGCTTAATAATATAATTAATTGTAGCAATGTGGACAAAATTGTCAAACGACAAACCACACCAATCTGAAAATTGATCAATTTGATGTCGTTGTTGGAAAGAGCTTTGATCTGTATCATTTGAAAACCATACATGAAAATCCAAAAATCATGTCAATCGGTTGATTATTAAGGGTGGTAGAGCCATTTCAATTTCTATAATAAAGAAAGGTAATTTTCTTCCTTTGGCTTTAGCATTACAAGTGTGTGACCCAAAATCTAGATATTTAGTTATTTTTTGTTCTAACGTCCTTAATAATCAAGATATCTCATTGAAATTTGCAGTGTATGTAGATGCGAATCTGCCCCATCTATTTCAATCATTAAAATAAAGCTAATGCATTCATTCATGATTTAGAACTGTTATATAAATTACTGGTTGTGTAAAAACTGTAATGAGTAAATCCATAAGTCCATTGTAACTTCTTTCATTTTGGCTGGATATCTGTCAATTCTTTATGGATCTGAACTGAAATCTGTCAAATTTAATGGACATTAAAATGGCAGGATCCCATTACATTTGAGCAGAGCTAATCCCACCGAATCCTGATTTCTCAAAAGCAAAGCTGCTTAGTTAAAAGTGATGTCATCACTGTGACATGCAATCAGTATGGATTTCCAAGTGTCCAATCTTACCATGGGTAATTTGGGGACCTAGCAAACTGCCTTTTCGACCTTATATCATCATCAAACATCAATTATTAACAGGTTTACATGAGCATCTACTTTTTAAAGATGCCTGAGAAATAGAAAGTGGATTTTGAACATCAGATCAGATCAAATCTTCAGAACATGAGGAGATATGGAAAGTGTGAATGGATTTGAAAAATGTAAACATGAGGTTGTAGAGGGGTATTTTATCTATATCATACGTTGGAAGTCCTACGGAATAACCCCAAAGAACTAATGTTGCAAATTGTGCATTGTGGGACAACACTCTATGATTGAACTGCCTATTCTGGGAACAGCAATTTGGCACAATACGGCCGTCGCTGATCGTGGTTAAGCGCCCATACCTATTAATAGCGTTCTACACTTTCAGCGAAGAATCTGAATATAAATGATAGTTTTATACCCTCCACCCTAGCCCTATGCCTATGGTTAAGCTTAATTATTGTAAATCCCTTGGACATAGACATTTGTGATATTTAATTAATTATATTAGCTGTGTTTGTTGGTACAGCTTGTTTAATTTCCACGGTGATTGACTTTTTATTTTAAGTTTTGAGTCTTGGATCTGGTGAATTTATAGCATGTCGACAATAAGGACCATATTTATGGCGGAATAGTCTGGTAGATAAAATATTAGGTGCTATCATATCCTAAGGTCAATAAGTAATATGGTGACGTGATGTAGTTGTTGAATAGCAGACGGGATGGCCGAATGAGTTAGAGCGTCTGTCTCCCGTGTTGGTAGGTCGTGCGTTCGAACCCTGGTCGAGTCAAACCAATGACTTAAAGATTGATACTTGTCGCTTCCTAGCCTGGCGCTCGGCATTATTAGGATAGGGCAAGGACTGGTTGGCTCAGTGTCAGGATAATGTGACTGAGTGGGATATCAGGTCATGGTGCTGGCGGCCTGGTCTTCCAGTGGGGCAGCACTATAAAGTCGCCATGAGTGTGCACTGTCACAAGTCAGTACCCGTCCTGATATGACCCTAGATGTTGCTACGACATAAAACTACAACAAACAAATCACGTTGACTATCAACTACATTATGTCATCAGCCAATAATTCTGAATGTACCCAAGAGAATAATGTTTAACTCCCCGTTCTGAGGTGGTGGAAGAAAAATATACTTGGCTTTAACTTGATGCAGTGGTAATCCGCCACATCCTAGCCTGGCCAGTACGGAGCCTTATTTGCAGCCTACAGGGATGAAACATCTCCGCGATTTCGCGGATCTCGGCGATTTTTCCTATGCCCTCAATGCACTGCCGCAGTAATATCAGTGTATACTAATAGTGAATACGTTGTTAAACGCCGCAACACCATCAGCGTATACTAATTATGTGGTACCGACGCCGCAGCACTATCAGTGTATACTACTAATACATGCTTCAAATGGCACAGCACTATCAGCGTATACCAATAGTATATAGGACCTGACTTCCGGGAATTTTCCGCGATTCCCTGACAATGCTGAGCCTATGAGAGAAATTTCGCCGGAGATCACTTTCATTCCTGAGCCTACTGTGTTAAAGTTTAAGGCAAATAAAAGATTGGCAACTAGCTCCGTTCCCCACCTAGGTAATACCCCAGTACACGACGGCCAGCGTCCACCTTATGACCAAAACGTCTCCGACTGGTCGGCGACCGCTCTCCGATGTTTAGTGAGGTTGGTCGGCGACCAAAATTCTGATGTTCCTGGCGCGGGGGTTGCCGAACAGTCGCCGGTGTTTACACCCCAGTCACACGAGAGCCTGCGTCCGCTGCCAACCTCCCTACACCCAAAAGATCGCCAACCATGCAGTATCCCACTCAATATAATGATTCAAAAAAGTGGTTGGCGGCCCCGTAGCGCTGACCACACGGTGATACCCCAGTCACACGAGGTCTACTTTCACTTACGATCGATTCAAGACATCAAAACGTCCTCATTGCGCCCTCCTTACATGCTGGGGCCGCGAGGACCCCAACCTCCCGGTGTCCATTTAGAAAATTTTGGACGCAAGGAGTTTGCAAGTGCTGCACTTGCAACCAGTTTGGTCGGTGCCATTAACATGTGGTTGGGGACCTGGCGCTGCCAGGTCACCGACCCCTTGGTTGGCGAGATGGCGGCACTGATGCGGCGACGGCCCGGCGCCAACCACATATTTGAATCAATGTATCGAATGGGACGCTGGGAGGTTGGTGTCCTTTTGAGCCAACCTGGCACCTACCACGTATTTGAATCAATGTATCGAATGGGACGCTGGGAGGTTGGTCTCCTTTTGGGCGTAAGGAGGTCGGAGGCAGACGCTGGCTCTTGTGTGACTGGGGTATGAGCGCAGCGTTGCATCTCTATCTCTAACTCTGTTCAGTTGATTAATATACATGATTTAATCAAATCTACACTCCAAAAGTAGCAGGCTACGATAGATAAGTATTTGGCCAATATATCAAGCCAATTAGATTGGAAACTCATGTAAATTATTACTAAATATGACCAGTCCAGTCGACCAACCCTTTTCCTATAAGGTTGTTTCGCAACTCTGTCCCTGAAACAGGGCTGCAGGGGTAATTAATGATAGCTTGATTGTTGTGTTTGGACAACCAGCATTCAATTTTTACTGCTGCATCATCCGATGAAAACTAAACGCCTCACATTTCCGAAACCAAGACACTTACTTAGATTTGACCCTACATATCCAAGTTAGATACTACGGGTGCATTCATTCAACATTATTGCAGTTTGTGCTTGAAATAGCTTGAGCAATAACCTTTTAAATTAATATTTATTTCAAGCTGAAGTAAAGTACATTTGATTGATGACCCTAATAATATTAATGCCATGCCATTGCCATTCTGCTATATTTTCTTCTTTTTAAGGTTAAATATGTATTCTTGTCTTTACTTTTATATGTATATATATATAACTTTAACATTTAAATATACTTATATTTAACTTTAAATATAAGTATATAAATGTTATTTAACTTTAAAGGGAATAAAATATGGTCGAATTTCAAACCAGCGCATTCTGTAACTTTAATCTGACCACATAATAGGAATATGGTAGCTAGAATGTGGTTGCATATAATATGTGCGTGATGCTGGGCAAACCATACTTCCTGTTGGTTGCTCTCACAACCCTATATCAAAGAAAGTGTTACTATTCCTGAACTACCTAACACTGGTATTAGTAACTAACAGAACAAGTGTAAGATTACTGGGTTGTAAAGTTTGTCACATGAATTTCCAATCTAATCTGCTAAATATATTGTTCACATACTTATCTATCATAGCTTCCTGGTTTCGGAGTGAACAAATTATGATTGATTGATTGGTGGTTGCTTTACGCCGTGTCGGCAGCATAGGCCATATTCAGGACAAGAAATGTTTGCTTTTTGTTCAAACCATCGTTTTTACGTGTAAAAGCAGACAATCAATTATGTGCCAATAGACACTCATTAAATTAGAAAGCTCACAATCATATATTTGTGGTCAAGGGAAACAAATTCCCATAGAAAAAGAAAAGTTTGATTAATAATGGATAGAATCTATTTAGTAAACTATATGAGGTGGTACAGCCCAGCTGCCCTCAAAAAGGCTAAAATGTTTTCCTGTTTTGTCAGGCATACTGTCTGCAGTGTAGAACCGTTGGCACAGGGCCAAAAAATCAACGCAACTTAGTCAAATGTGTTTGAGTGTCAGCAGGGACTAACACCCAATACATTCAGGGGGAGGTTCCCCCTTGAGCAGAAAAGCATGTGTACGCCACGAGTGGCCAATACAGCAGCGGCTAAGGACCACTTGGTCCCGCCGACCTCCCGCATGAGTCTGTGGTGGCTTTCCCACAGATGGTTCAATTTCTTTAAGTTTATTAATGTTTTCATCCCACTCATGTTGCCATTTGGATTTTATGTGGGTGGCTATTAGTGGTTTCAGATCAGAGTGAGGGATCAGACACGGTTCAAGATCACAGTTCAGGGCCTTCTTCGCAGCCCGATCAGCTCGTTCGTTTCCTTGTATGCCGGCATGGCCAGGCACCCAGCACAGGTGGATGTCATACCCATCCGTTGTCAGTTGGTTCATTTTATAAATGACCGTTGCTAGAATAGGGTGATTCGTTTTCAGTCCAGCAACAGCCAGGAGGCAAGAGAACGAATCACTGTATATAACATAGTTAGTGTGGTTGGATACCTCGATACACTCCAACGCGAGAAGGAGTGCTCAGGCTTCTGCAGTGAAAATCGAGCTCTAATCGAGCAAACGTACACCAAATTTTCCCCGTCGGCAGACTGCCGCAGCAGCTACCCGGCTTTGGTCTTTCAAACCATCAGTATATGGTGAGGTGGTCTGCAAACTGGCCTTGAATCTCTGCATGCAGTCCTTGGTACTCGGGTGGATGTGTCCCAGACTTCCTAAAGTTATGAAGTCATTTCGCTTTTTTTAAAGTTGAATGGAAAGAATCGAATGGCCTCATCTTGGTATGATAGCATTCTCTCCAAATTCAACAACTATTTCCCTATATATATATATAGACACACATTGCTCGCTGGAACCATGACCTCCACAGCTTGGTTACAGTGGCTTCATCATAGTCAAGCAATTTGTGCCAATAGACACTCATTAAATTAGAAAGCTCACAATCATATATTTGTGGTCAAGGGAAACAAATTCCCATAGAAAAAGAAAAGTTTGATTAATAATGGATAGAATCTATTTAGTAAACTATATGAGGTGGTACAGCCCAGCTGCCCTCAAAAAGGCTAAAATGTTTTCCTGTTTTCCTGTCTGCAGTGTAGAACCGTTGGCACAGGGCCAAAAAATCAACGCAACTTAGTCAAATGTGTTTGAGTGTCAGCAGGGACTGACACCCAATACATTCAGGGGGAGGTTCCCCCTTGAGCAGAAAAGCATGTGTAAGCCACGAGTGGCCAATACGGCAGCGGCTAAGGACCACTTGGTCCCGCCGACCTCCCGCATGAGTCTGTGGTGGCTTTCCCACAGATGGTTCAATTTCTTTAAGTTTATTAATGTTTTCATCCCACTCATGTTGCCATTTGGATTTTATGTGGGTGGCTATTAGTGGTTTCAGATCAGAGTGAGGGATCAGACACGGTTCAAGATCACAGTTCAGGGCCTTCTTCGCAGCCCGATCAGCTCGTTCGTTTCCTTGTATGCCGGCATGGCCAGGCACCCAGCACAGGTGGATGTCATACCCATCCGTTGTCAGTTGGTTCATTTAATAAATGACCGTTGCTAGAATAGGGTGATTCGTTTTCAGTCCAGCAACAGCCAGGAGGCAAGAGAACGAATCACTGTATATAACATAGTTAGTGTGGTTGGATACCTCGATACACTCCAACGCGAGAAGGAGTGCTCAGGCTTCTGCAGTGAAAATCGAGCTCTAATCGAGCAAACGTACACCAAATTTTCCCCGTCGGCAGACTGCCGCAGCAGCTACCCGGCTTTGGTCTTTCAAACCATCAGTATATGGTGAGGTGGTCTGCAAACTGGCCTTGAATCTCTGCATGCAGTCCTTGGTACTCGGGTGGATGTGTCCCAGACTTCCTAAAGTTATGAAGTCATTTCGCTTTTTTTAAAGTTGAATGGAAAGAATCGAATGGCCTCATCTTGGTATGATAGCATTCTCTCCAAATTCAACAACTATTTCCCTATATATATATAGACACACATTGCTCGCTGGAACCATGACCTCCACAGCTTGGTTACAGTGGCTTCATCATAGTCAAGCAATTTGTGCTTGGATTCAAACATGGTCGTCGTTCATCCCTACTGGAGGTGAGGTTTTTATCTAAGTTCCCGTTTGTTCTAGTGGCTTATCGGATCAGGTTAGAGTTTGGAAATCAGGTCACCAAGTGCCGCCTAAGATTGCCTTTATTTTTAGACTAACCCCATTTGTCGTTTTATCACAAGTGTAGATTGGTTAGTTGTTGGAGTTTTACGTCATGGCAACATCTAAGGTCATATCGGAACAGGTACTTACTTGTGACAGTGCGCAGTCATGGCAACTTTATTGTGCTGCCCTACTGGAAGACCAGGCCACCAGTACCATGACCTGATATCCCACTCAGTCACATTCTTCTGACACTGAGCCATCCAGTCCATACCCTATGCTAATGATGCCGAGCGCCTGGCTAAGGAAGCGAAACGAATCAATTATTATTATTAAGTCATTGGTTTGACTCGAACAGGGTTCGAATCCCATGATCTACCAAGACGGGGGAGACGGACGTTTGACTCATTCGGCCAACCTATTGGGGGAGTGAGTTTGGTGGGGGGGGGGGGCATGTCCCCAAGAGGCTTCCCGTGTGGAAGGTCGGGAGTTCGATTTTCGGTCGAGTCAAACCAATGATGACTTACAAATGTTATTCTTGTCGCTCTGACACTCGTACATGTATCCACTGGTGTCAGCATTTTGATGTACATATGATATATATACCGAAATTAATTTGACATTTTCACTTCAAATATCTCCTAAATGAACCATTTATGATCAAAGTTACTTGAAACTAAAGTATGGTAACTTATAATAATCACCCTAATACATTTATCTTTGAAATAAAACGTATAGCAGCAACGTTAAGCCATTGAACTGTTCTGTTCCTTTAGCAATAGCAGTGGGTACTATATATCAGCGTTCGAATGAGCCTGTCTCAAAAGGTGATAACTCTTCCTTTTTTTGTCCATTGTACCGATTGACATAAAACAGAACAGAAATGGTTACACTGAAAACACAAGGACATTTGCTTCAACATCAATATGTATTCTATTGGGATTATGAAACACCGTGTACAAAACAAATCAGTTTATCCTGAGCAGATAGGATGTTGATCGTTACAATGGACACATTTTTGTCCCATATTGCTTCGCACCTTTTGAGACAGTCTCATCTCATATTAATATGGCCATCCTGGTGGTTTAGAATTTCACACGCCCGAGCTACTCTATATGTCGTGACGTCATGGAGCTACTCGGGTGATGTGCCGTCACTTTCATTCGTGATTCAGGATGTCACGTTATCAGAGCTGTTATATTCTTATTATATATTAACATGATAATCTGATATGTTTGCTATGTTTCCTTGTCCTTAATATAAAAAAAATTAAAACACCTAAAAGCATAAAATTAAAAGATTGTGCGACTGTTGATAAGGATGGGTTGCACTCACAACAATCCTGTGTCTATATACCCTGACCGGACGCGGTGGCCGAATCGATAGAGCGCAGGCTTCTCGTGCGGAAGGTCGGGAGTTCGAATCCGGGGTGACTGAAACCAGTGACTCACAAAATTGATGCTTGTAAGTAGCAACTTAGCCTGGTGCTCTGCATTAGTAAGATAGGGAAAGGATTGGTTGGCTAAATATCAGGATAATCTGACTGAGTGGGATATTGGAATGAATGAATAAATGCTTATGGTGCAGTCACACTATGACGTAATGGCCCGACGTAGTGACTTTTCGTCATCACCTCGGGTCACGTTAAGCTCTCGTCACATCACGTTCACTCTCGTCGAGGTTTTGGACCTGCTGAAAAATCTTTGACGCGACGAGTTGATAATACGTTTGGGTCATGTTGGGCTCTCGGTCACGTTAGGCTCTCGTTATGACCATATCGTTGGTTGGTTGTTGGCTGGTTGGTTGTTGGTTGGTACTACTAGTGATACTAGTGCTACTACTAGTTCTTCTGGTGATACCGTCTGTCTCTCCATCTCTGTGTCTCTCCGTGTCTGTGTGTGTGGGGGTATATGTGTGGGTGTCTGTGTCTCTCTGTCTGTGTGGGTGGGTGTCGGTGTCTGTGTCAGACAGATACACACACACACAGACACATGTGACACACACAGACTCACATGTGACACACACAGACAGACACACGCAAATAAATATCTTCTACGTCCTCTCTCGTTCCGATGACGTTATACCGTCGTTACGCCCACGTCGCGGTGTTGTCCAACTTGGCCCCCGTATTTGCATAACTCGTCGGGTTTTTCGAAAATCCCACTCGTCGGACACTCGTTGTCCATTACATCATAGTGTGACTGCACCATTAACGGCATACCCAGTGGTGTGGTCTGCCAGTAGGACAGCACATTAAAGTCGTTATGAGTACACATTATTACAAGTCAATACCCATCCTGATATGACAGGACGTAAAACTAACTCCAACGAACAAACTGCATGCAGATGGGTACCTTTTGCGAACATATCAAACAATGTCGAACCAAATAAACACATGTCGTAGACTTAATTTAATCAATATAACATGACATCCATGGTTTAATATCTTCGGCGAAAATAATTGTCAAGTCAGTTGTGCCGAATATAAAATTTTATAGGGCAGTTGTCTGCACATTTCATAATAATAATACTACTACTAATTTACGTACATTGTTTTTTATTATTTAAAAAAATCACCCACTGTGTTGGTTTCATTGGATTCCTATGCGACTAAATTATTTGACAAACCAAAATGGAAATCCTGGGACATTGTGTCAGCCACGTTTTCAGCTATACGAGTTGGTTGTGCCTCCGAAACCCGTCCTGATATGACCTTAGATGTTGCCAGGACGTAAAACGTCAACAACCAACCAACCAAGCCTCCGAAGGTGGGGTGGCAATGTGGTGTTAATATAGCCTTCTTCGCGTTATTGGGAAGATATATAGGATGCAATCGTTGGATAAAAGACCCGTTCAATGCGAAGCGGCTTTCTACCAGTAGTAGAATATTGGCATGGTCAGGACGAGGGGCTCGCTACATGCACCCACTCTCCAACCAGATGTTGGATATAGGCAGTAAGATCCACTCACTCTCCTAGCAGATGTTGGATATAGGCACCGGGCGTGTTGGCCGAATCGGTAGAGCGCGGGCCTCGCGTGCGGGAGATCGGGAGTTTGGTTTCCAGTTGATTCAAAACAATGACTTATAAAATTGATACTTGTCGCTTCCTAGCCTGGCGTTCGGCATTATTAGGATATGGCATGGACTGGTTATCTCAGTGTCAGGATAATGTGACTGAGTGGGATATCGGGTCATGGTGCCAGCGCTCTGATTTCCCAGTGGGGCAGCACTGAAGTCGCCATGAGTGCGCAGTCACAAGTCGGTACCCACCCTGATGTGTCCTTAGATGCTGCCAGGACGTAAAACTCCAATAACCAACCATGGATATAGGCAGTAGGATGAATAACCCTCTGCATCCACACACTCTCCAACCAGATGTTGTATTTAGGCAGTAGGACCCACTTTATCCTAGCAGATGTTGGATATAGCTGCAGGACGAGGGGTCCTCTAACACACACTCACTCTCCAACCAGATGTTGAATATAGGCAGTAGGACAAGGGGCCCGCTACATCCACCAACTCTCCTAGCACATCTTGGATATAGACAGCAAGATTAGGGGTCCTGTCCATGCATCCATCTCCAAGCGGATGTTGGGTATTGACAGCAAGGTGAGGGGGTATCTCTCCGTGTATCATCTATAGGAGAGTGGTGCAGCATAACTATGGGGATTGTCACGCCTCACTGCACAACAATATCAGGCTGCACTTGTGTTTTAAAGAACATCTGATTCTGAGAATCCCGGGTTGCGCTCGTGCGGCAAGTGCAAAGTTGTTGAATGGATTGGATGGAGTATTGCACAAAGAGCTTGACCTGGTTGAAATAGACTACAGTAAAACCTCTCTAAATCCACCTACCATGCGGCCGATTTTAAATGGTCGGTTTAGGGAGGTATTTTTATCCTCACAATGGTGTTGTATGGGCAATCGTTTTGGGACCCAAATAAAGCGATCGATATAGTGGAGTGGTCGATCTGTGGAGATGGTCGGTTAGAGAGGTTTTACTGTATTATATGTCACCCATCCAATTATTGACCGGACGTGGTGGTCAGGAGTTCGATCCCCAGTCGAGTCAAACCAATGACTTACAGGTTAAATAATATCCCACCGGTCCATTCTTGACTTGCACCACTAGTGTACAGGGAACAATTGCATGGAAACTGGAAAGAAAAAGCTGCTGCTTCTTCTTCAAATATTTACTTTCGGACAGCCCTAACACAAATTATTTTTTCTTTAAAAATGTTGTTGACCCGGATATCGAGACCGGGCGCGGTGGCTGAATCGGTAGAGCACAGGCCTCGCATGCGGAAGACCAGGAGTTTGCGAGTTTGGTTCCCGGTCGAGTCAAATCAATGACTTAAAAATGTATACTTGTCGCTTCCTAGCCTGGTGCTCGGCATTATTAGGATAGGGCAAGGACTGGTTAGCTCAGTGTGAGGAAAATGTGACTGAGTGTGATATCGGTTCTGATTTCCCAGTAGGGCAGCACTATAAAATTGGCATGAGTGCATACTGTCACAAGTCGGTAACTGTCCTGATATGACCTTAGATGTTGCTAGGACGTAAAACAACAACAAACAAACCCGGATATCGGGTAAACTGGACAAAATCTTAGGTTGATCAGCTCTGACAATCGAACAACCTCCCCGATTAATACATTTTAATGAGAGTGCACTGTTATACATACATGTGTGTGTATAGATCTATTTTACCTCGGTAAACAGCCTCAGGCTAGGGAGAGGTAAGCACGTCCGGTACCAGCATTTAGCATATGCAACTCACGACTGGATAACGTGTCGTTGGGTTGCTCCTGCAAAATTAGTCTACATACAAGCAAATACGCAGTAAGTATAATAAAAACTGTGGTTAGTTTAATTATGATGCATTAGAGCATCAATATGGAAAGTTTAGACTTTCGTTGGTCCATTTTGAACGAGTTATTTGGTTATAAACAACCAAGGATAGAACACTCGAGTAGGTTTCTCGAAGGAACCAAACCGGTCATTAGCGGTTCTGTCAACACCCGGGTCACCGTGTGACTATGGGTAGAGATGTGGGTTTCGCCCTATCTCATGTGGAAATTCTCTCGTACTCTAATAGAGAGTAATGTTGGAGATGCTCCTGGGTTTCTTTTATAGACTCCCCTAGACAAAACTTTTTCAGGCGTTTCTCCGAGTTTCGTAGCATTTTCTCCAACTTGTTGACGTAGTAGTCACAGGTGGGAGAAGTGTGCGGAACAGAGGGATGGGCGGGCCGATACACTGGTCCCGACCCCGCGTAAAGATTTGGGTTTGACCCACAATCCACGCACAAATTTAGCTTATTACGCCTGTGTTATAACGGTATAAACACGTTCTCTAACACCACCAGATGTCCAATTGAGTTTGAAACAACCAAATTGTGACAAATATATATACCAGGACTGACCAAAAATCTTTGTTTACAGTTCCTGATGGCCACGAAGCGGAGTAAGCGCGGTGCAGCAGCAGCCGAGGGGCGTGTTCCGAGTGGAGTGGACGAGGAGTACGACTCCTCACCTGTGTTGTCGGCAGGGCCGTCGACACAGCCCCGGGCGCATATCCTCTCCGACCCGGACGAGGACGCAGTGCCTGATGTGCCTGCGCCTCCAGATTGGGAGGCTCGCTTTGCAAGGTTGGAAAGCCACATCTTGACTTCCAAATCGCCCGTGTCTCGGAAGCGGCGTAGGCCGAGTGTCCAAGAGGATTCGTATGAGGATTTCTTGGACACAGACTCAGCGGTGGAGCTTAAGGCTCCTCCTCCTCCTTCTCCTAAACGGAGGAAGAAGAAGAAACAGGTGATTTCTTCGGGTGATGAATTCACCAAGGAGCGGGCAGAGACTGGTTTTCGCAAAAAGCGGAAGACTAAGTCCAAAAAGAAGAAGAGGAAGAGGAAATATTCTTCTTCTGATTCGTCCACTGAGTCTACTTCTACGGAATCAGACTCAGACACCATATATGAAGGTGTCTATGCGGACATTGGCACTAAAGTGGCTAAGAAGGTGGAGAAGCCAAAGGCTAAGCGGGTTAAAACCACTACGCTTATGCGCGAGACCGTGAATGGTCATTTCCGCACGTTTAAACCGGCGGAGGTTATCTCCAAGTTAGGAGATGAGTTAACAGGCATAAAGGGTGTTCCCAACTCCATCATTAAAGAAATGGATCCTTAGATAACACCAAGATGTTTGGCGGTCAACTACAATACCTCTATAAAGAGGTAGAGACTGCAGCCAAAAGTGGCAAAAACATGGATGGCAAGAAGAAACAGGAAGCTCCTCGTTTCAAAAAGTCACGAGGGGATTTTCGTCCACGACGGTTCACCAGAGGAACCAGACCGAGTTCAAACTTCGGTCAAGGGTTTCGGGGCCGGGGCGCTCGCCCAGGCTGGACCGACAACACCGCACGGCCAATAGGCCGAGGGTTCAACTCGTCGAGACCTTTCCCCAGGGGCGGGTCCAAGTAGAGGTCCAAACACAAACTTTACAAGTCCCTGCAGCCTCTAAAAACACACAAACTGTAAGCAACTTTGTGGCTGGTAATATTAGTAATCATATTTCTGAGTGGCACAAAATTACTAGTGACCAAGAAATTTTAAAAATAGTTAGGGGTGTTCACATTCCCTTTACACAAATTCCTGTACAAAGTATAATACCTTTTCCATATAACATTCAACCAGTTGAACGAGACGCACTAACTAAACAGGTACATAAATTCTTTGAGAAAGGAATTATACAAAAAGTGACACACTGTTCAGGACAGTTTATTTCAAACATTTTCTCGAGACCGAAGCCTAATGGTGATGTTCGAATGATCCTGGATTTAACAATCCTTAATAAAAGGGTGGAATATCGACATTTTAAAATGTTCTCTCTAGATACGGCACGAGATCTGATTACACCAGATGCGTGGATGGCTAGTGTTGATTTACAAGATGCATATTATACGCTTCCCATAATGGAACAATACCGAAAATTTCTTCGATTTATTTGGGATAACCAACTCTATGAGTTTACCTGCATGCCGAATGGCTTAGCTTGTGCGCCACGTTTATTTACTAAATTGCTTAAACCTGTTTTCTCGGTAATGGCGAGGAAGGGTCACATAATGTTTCCATACATAGATGATTCTTTTATTATAGCATCAACACAAATTGGTTGTGTGAATGCAGTTTTGGATTTATGTGCATTACTCACTAAATTGGGGTTTTATGTACATCGACAAAAGTCAGTGTTTAAACCAACAAAACAACTCAAATGTTTAGGGTTTATTCTGGATACACAGTCCCTTACAGTGTCGATAACAGAACAAAAACTAATTAAGTTTATGACTACAGCGACTCAGCTTATTAAGTTATCAAAGCCAAAAATTAGACAGGTTGCTGTTCTTATTGGCATAATGACATCATATGCACCTGCTGTGTTATATGGGAAGGCCCATATTAAGTCGCTAGAAATAGATAAAAATTTAGCGTTAACACGAACTAAAGGCAATTTTGAGCGAAAGATGTTTATTTCGCAAGAAGGGTTACAGGATATTGGATGGTGGATGCAACATATAGCAAGTTCACCAAATCCAATCCGCATGGCGGAACCTAATACAGTAATTACTACTGATGCTTCGTTAGAAGGTTGGGGAGCTCATCGAGATGGGGTCACAACAGGAGGTAGATGGCTTGATGATGAAAAATCAGACTATATTAATGCACTAGAATTGCGTGCTATTTATCTGGGCTTACGTAGTTTAGTAAAGATAAATAAATCACAGGTTAGAATACTAACTGATAATACTACTGCCATGGCATATATTCGTAACATGGGTGGAACCAAATCAAAGTCTTGCAATCAGTTATCTAAACTGATTTGGAACTGGGCACAGGCTCAACAAGTCTGGCTGACTGTAGCGCATATTCCAGGGTCACAAAATACACTTGCAGATTATAAAAGTAGAAATTTCCATGACCATTTAGAGTGGTCTCTCTCTACACCTTTGTTTAACTTCGTTTGTGAAAAATGGGGTACACCTGAAGTTGACTTATTTGCATCACGAAATAATAACAAGTTACCCTGTTATGTTTCTTGGCATCCTGAACCGGATGCTTGGAAAGTAGATGCGTTTGCTATTACTTGGGAAAATAATTATTTTTATATTTTCCCACCATTTAGCATTATCAGCCGAGTAGTGAGAAAAATCGGCTTGGAAGGGACACATGCGATACTGGTGGTGCCCGATTGGGACACGCAACCTTGGCTGCCAGCAGTTTCACAACTGGCAAAAGATCATATACGATTCCCAAGAAAACTCGGGAATCTGACGCACCACGGACCGCTAGTGGTTCACGGCGACGTGTCAACGACGCCCCTATTGGCATTCCTTTTCTAAGGAAGCAGCTACAGCAATTTGGATTGGACAGAATTACTGAGGATAGGATAGTATCGGATGCCTGGAGGCCAGGAACTGTCAAAATGTATACAACCTATTTAAAGAAATGGGGTGTACATTGTTTGTTAATGAAAGTTAAGCCAACAAATCCAAAGATTTCACAAGTAGCTCGGTTTCTTCGTTCTCTAGAGGATGAAGGACTTTCCTTTGGATCGATTAATGCGGCGAGGTGTGCGTTATCAATTATATTACCTAGAATTGATGGCGAAACAGTTGGAAAACATTATGTTATTTGTTATTTACTTCGTTCAATTTATCAAAGGAATCCTCCAAAACCAAAGTATAGTCGGTTTTGGGATGTTTCTATAGTATTTAAGTTGTTTCAGGCTTGGCCTCACAACTCGTGGTTAGATATAAAACAGTTAGGTTTTAAGGTCGCGGTCCTGTTATTGTTAGTAACCGGACACAGAGGACAGACGATTGTTGCTTTATCCTTAACTGGATTAGAAATAGACAAGCAACAAGCTACGTTTGATTTAGAAAAATTGCTTAAATCGAACACGTTAGGTGACCCTTTATCAACGGTTCACTTAGACTGTTTTCCGAATGATCGGAAATTATGTGTTGTGTCGGCCATACGGGCTTATATATACAAGACAAAGGATTTACGTGCATCACAACAACTATTAGTGAGCTTTATAAAGCCACATAAGGCGATTTCACGAGACACACTTGCCAGATGGACAATTACGGTGTTGAAATTGGCTGGAGTGGATACGAGTAAATACTCTTCCCACTCAACTAGAGGAGCCATGGTCTCCAAGGCACGGGTGCTTGGTATTTCTGTGAAAAGAATACTAGCGCATGCAGGCTGGAAGACGGCTAAGTCGTTTGCAAAACATTATAATAAACGACTAGAAAAGCCTACCGGCGTTGCAAAGCGTCTTCTCGCCAACTAACAAGAATAGGTGAGAACAAAAATTTAGAATGTTATAATAATAAGAAAGAATGATATTAAGGATAAAAATGAATTATGTAAAGGTCTCCCTAGCCTGAGGCTAGCCTGAGGCTGTTTACCGAGGTAAAATAGTATAGTTATACGAGTCTTACCTTGGTACAGATGATGGATAACTGTTGTTTTACCGAGGTATAAGCCTCGGATAGATGTGGGCTAGGGCCCTCCCGCCACACCCTGCCACATCTATTCCGTTGGTGTACCTTTTCGGTAAAGTAATAGTATCCATTGTTTGAAAGTCATTTTTATCCTCAATAAGTAGGTTAAGATTGCTGGTACCGGACGTGCTTACCTCTCCCTAGCCCACATCTATCCGAGGCTTATACCTCGGTAAAACAACAGTTATCCATCATCTGTACCAAGGTAAGACTCGTATAACTATACTATATATGAGAGCAAAAGTGACTTTAAATAAGCGATAAGCAAGTAGACCACCGGCAACACTAAGGAGCATCTTGCCTCTTTGGGAGTAAATGCTGAGTCGATGGCTGAGGCAGGAAGTCGAGTTGACCTAGTTTTGAGCCTCCCTTCTGTTTTACACTTGCGTTTAATGTGGCTGTCACACTACGACGACAAGCGGCGACGACAGCCCAGCGACTTGGATTTTGTGAAAATCCTACGACATATGCAAATTCTGGCCAAGTTGGACGACAATCGGACGACAGTGCCGCGACAGTGCCGCGACAGTGCCCCCCCACCAAAGCAGTTTCCATTAGAAATATGAAGAATAGGACGGTACAAACATGTTGGTTTATGCAGCGGACCTGTTAGGAAGCAGTCTCCATATGATATATGAAGAAATGGGACGGTACAAACATGTGTGTTAGACTATGCGGCGGACCTGTGAGGAAGCAGTCTTCGTGAGAAATATGAAGAATGGGACGGTGCAAACATGGCTCATGATAGTGAGTGTGAGTGTGATAGTGAGTGTGAGTATGAGTGTGATAGTGAGTATGAGTGTGAGTGTGATAGTGAGTGTGAGTGAGTGTGAGTGGTTTATCGCACACACAGAGACACACACATACAGAGACACACACACAGACACAGATACACAGACATACACAGAGACACACACACAGACACAGAGACACACACACAGACACCACTGCACACACAGAGACACACACGAAGCAGTCTTCATGAGAAATATGAAGAATGGGACGGTGCAAACATGTAGGTTTATGCGGTGGACCTGTGAGGAAGCAGTCTTCATGAGAAATATGAAGAAATGGGACAGTACAAACATGAGACAGAGACACACACACAGAGACACAGATACACACACACAGACACAGAGACACACACACAGACACACCACTGCACACACAGAGACACACACGAAGCAGTTTCCATGAGAAATATGAAGAATAGGACGGTTCAAAAATGTTGGTATGCGGCGGACCTGTTAGGAAGCAGTCTCCATATGATCTATGAAGAAATGGGACGGTACAAACATGCGTGTTAGACTATGCGGCGGACCTGTGAGGAAGCAGTCTTCATGCAGTCTTCATGAGAAATATGAAGAATGGGACGGTGCAAACATGTAGGTTTATGCGGCGGACCTGTGAGGAAGCAGTCTTCATGAGAAATATGAAGAAATGGGACAGTACAAACATGCGACAGAGACAGAGACACACACACAGACACAGATACACACACAGACACAGAGACACAGATACACACACACAGACACAGAGACACACACACAGACACACCACTGCACACACAGAGACACACACGAAGCAGTTTCCATGAGAAATATGAAGAAATGGGACGGTACAAACATGCGTGTTAGACTATGCGGCGGACCTGTGAGGAAGCAGTCTTCATGAGAAATATGAAGAATGGGACGGTGCAAACATGTAGGTTTATGCGGCGGACCTGTGAGGTGGTATGGTATGGGGTGTTCGTAACCTTACGACGGTTACCGGTTGCAGAACTGCAACATTTATAGAGAGGCTCCGATAAATCGGCCCAGTCTTTGGTTAAGACATGTCTTCTGCGGGTGAAGTGGTCTCAGAGGAAGTGTTATGAAGGCTGGGACATCCTTCACGACGTAGTGACGACGGGGCGCCGGGTGGCAGCGGATCTCTCCGTGCCGTCTGTTTGTAGTAGAGCTGTATGGTGTCTGTAGTGTAGCACTTGCATCCGGTCAGCAGGGGTTCGAGGAAGGCGGGCAAAGGTGGGAGCAGCGGTCGTTCCAGCAACAAGAACCAGACAGAGAAATGGTAAAAGGTCAAGAGCCCCACCCAAGAACACAACAACCCTGGTTAGGGGAAGAAGTGAGCCTGGGAGAAATCGAATGGGCAGATCTAGGAAAGAGAAATGAGGAGAGTTGAGTCAAAGGACCGTGCCTATCTGCCCTATGGTGACCAACCGGCGAGCCATAGACACGGACAGAGTAAGGGTAGAAAGTGAAAATGCCGGCAGGCACCCCCTCCTGGAACTCTTTTCAGACATATCAAGGAGGTGTCCGGCCGGCGGAGAGGTGATAGAGAGAGGTGTGGACGAGGTGCGGTCCGGATAGCAAGTGGTGACCTGTGAGGAAGCAGTCTCCATATGATATATGAAGAAATGGGACGGTACAAACATGCAAGCATGTAGGTTTATGTGGCGGACCTGTTAGGAAGCAGTCTTCATGAGAAATATGAAGAATGGGACGGCGCAAACATGTAGGTTTATGCGGCGGACCTGTTAGGAAGCAGTCTTCATATTTGGGACGGTCCTAACATCCCTCAAAGCAAGCTAAACTGAGCCATGTTTGGACCGTCCCATTCTTGTGTTTCTGCGACGACAGCTTAACGACAAAGGCGACACCGTAGCGACATCGACGACAGCGTAGCGACAGCCGAACGACATCGTCTGTCGCCGGGTGTCGTCGAGGTTTTTCAACATGGCCAAAAACCCGGCGACAGTGGAGAAACTGGAGGTGTCGCGGCGACACCCGAACGACAACATAACGACACCGTAGCGACAGCCGGCGACAGAGCAAAACGACAAGTCGTTGGGCTGTCGTCGGCCTTGTCGTCGTAGTGTGACTGCTACATAAGGCATGAGTGGGCAGGTTTATCATACAAAACGAGACGTTTCACTCATGTTTAGGCGTCACTTTTCGTGTGCGTTCCTTCTGTGTGTGTGGTTGGTTGTTGGAGTTCTGCGTCCTGGCAACACCTATCGTTATGCTCGGACGGGTACTGACTTGTGACAGTGCACACTCATGGCGACTTTATAGTGCCACCCCACTGGGAAATCAGGCCGGCGGCACCATGACCCAATATCCCACTCAGTCATCATACATGGTGATGTCACGTGACCATATTTTTAAACACCTTTAGATGTGGGTTGTTTATAGGGGGAAATTTGCTTTTTATATTGCTTTTAAAGTTGCATGCTCCGATGATTTTTGAGATTTGGTTAGTTTCTTAGATAAATCCATTAGATTGACCATGGTAATATATTTTATTTTAGTCTGATGTAACTTATTTTAAATGAATAACTTTAGAGATATTTGAAGTGCAAACATTCTAAATTAATTTAGACAAGCACGCCAAAACTCTGATAGCATTAACAGGTTCTATTAGATTTTCTTAGTATTCCCTTCGACGCAGCAAGAAATGCCTAATAAGTGCACTTTAGTATCTAATATGCATATCTAGGTTCAAATATAGCTGAGTGTTTAGGTTTAGAAAAGTTGATACTTTCATCGGACTATGCAAACTTTAAAGGAATGCCAGCCCATTAGTGGAATATATATGGATATATATTTTTTATATAAATGTATGTTTGTACAACACATACCCACTGCTACAACTACACACATGCAGTGTGTGGTGGTGGTGGTGGTGGTGGTGGTGGTGGTGGGCACTCACGGTCACAGACGTGCCCGAGTTACTGCCACCTAACCACGCACGTGGTCACGTGACTTCCACACGTGTGCGCGCGCAGATTCGGGGTGTTAATGCGATGGGACGTCTGAGGGCAACACTTACAAACACATTTCGACGGTAGTTGCAAAGGACTATGAATTGTACTGTTAAAGTTGCATAGTCCGAGCATTTTTAATTTCTGGCATTTAAAAAAATATCATTATTATTGGGCTGACTGAGTGGAATATCAGGTCATCCTGCTGGTGGCCTGGTCTCTCAGTGGGGCAGCACTATAAAGTCGCCATAAGTGCGCACTGTCACAAGTCGGTACCCGTTCTTATATGACCTTAGATGTTCCCAGGACGTAAAGCTCCAACAACCAACATTATTAATTGTATCATTATTGTTATTCCATTCCATTCAAAAGGGAGACAACACAGGACCTATACATTCGCACAATGTATTAAACAAAAAACGTTGAAGTGGCCAGATGGAGGGGAGCTGAGGTCCCACCTGGGGGAGGGGGGGGAAGGAGAGAAGTAGAGCTGCTTGAAAGCAGACCTCCAGGCAGCACACTAACCTCCAGTAGCCAAATACAATCTATAGTAAATCTCCTTTAAAATTTAAATGGTCCATTTGGGGAGGTGGTCGGTTTAAGGAGTTAGAACATCGTTCCAATAGTATTGTATGTGCGATCGTTTGGGCCCCAAATAAAGCGATCGATATTGGGGAGTGGTCGATCTGTGGAGGGGTCGGTATACAGAGGTTTTACTGTACTTGTGTTACTGTATTTTATAGCCAAGTGATGGAATATCACTTAAAATATAATCTGGGATGGGAATTAAAGGTCATAACCTTACATAACTGATTTATTTGGCCTACTAGGCAACAATTATGCACACGCACAAAATTAAATGAGTTTTGTCCGAATTTTGCAATCGGAAAAAGATCGGTTTAACATTGATCTGAAAATGATCGGTTTAACATTAAACTGCATTTCCAAAGTGGAAGCGCGTTTACCCTTACATATTATCTTACATTTATGTTTTACCCTAACATTATCAGTGAGTACATGTCTACATCATATTAAAATATAACAATTCCCCATGCAGACAAAGGCGATCTAGGTCAGCAACCCGAGCAGCAAACGTAGATTAATGCCAACGACCCGTTTACACATGTACGTTATGTAGTTCGATCTTGTCAACTAACGAAATATTCTCCTTTGGGTATTAAATCATGGTAGTAGATGGAGTCTGCAATCCCCAGTTGACCTATACAAAGGGGTTATGGTTGTGTTCTCTAAGCCGTCCATGATATTGCAAGTTCTACTGCCAAGCACACTGTCCGCCGCAGTGGCATTGTGCCCTGCACTGGAGTTAGGGCCTTAACCGCGGTTTGGCTATCTCCACACGGATAAATGTGGAAAATCCGTATGCATCAATCAGTGCCAGCGCTAGCCACCGGCCGTAGCCTAGGCTACGCTACCCCACTTTCAAATCAGGTTTAACTGCTAGCCGTGCGTGTATGGGTGTCAATCTATTTAATGCGATCATATTTTACAGCTTTACACACTCAATAAGTGAAATTTAATCAAATTAACCCTAAAATCGAACCGTTATTAACGCTCCCACCGCATTGGCGGCGTTATGCATATTGTCGAATCGATGAATGTAAAGTAAACAAATCGTCACCGCCGCATCGACGTCGATATCCATACTGTCGAACGTCAACTAAAAATGGCCGCCGCCGCATCGGCGGCAATATAGTACACCCAAATCTATTCAATGCTGTCATATTTAACAGAATTACATACGCAATAAGTGAAATCTTATCAATTTAACCCTAAATTCGAACCAATATTGGTGGCGTTATTCATATTGTCGACTCGGGGGAATTCCCAAATCTATAAATAACTTCACGGTTTGCTATCCGCCCCGGCTAAAACATTGGTGCATACCACTTTACCTCTTTCGCGGAATCCCCGGTACGGTACCCGGAGCTAGCTGACCGGAGCTAGCACCTAGCTTCGGTTAAGCCTAGCACAACTTGGTGCATACGGTCCCAGGAGGGTTGTCCAGCAGATGCCCCAGCCAGTGTCACTCTTCATCCGCCCCCATTCGCTAGGGGATGGGAGATCTGCAGCAGCAACCATCATCTGGCCCCAACAGTAGCCAGCTTGGTATGCAGTTGTCCTGCTGTCTGAGGGCTTCTCGAGTTGGCGGGAGAGCAGCATCTATTGCTCGACGCTTCTGGGTGAAGAGCTGCTTACATGCATCGTTGACATGCTTGTGGCTGCTAGTGCGATCATACAGGGAAAACAACATTATGCTCCAAGGTGTCCAGGCTGTCATCAACGATTGAGGGATTTGGTGTAGCGCCCAAGGCACAGAAGGTCGCACTGACCTCATCACAGGTCTTCCACGACTCCCATGCAGTCTTTTTGCTCCTGCCTCCAAAGCTTGACACTGTATCACATCCAGTGAAGGCATGAAATGAGGGTAATCCTCAACACTTTGTAAAATATTCTGATTTAATGCATTGGTGGGGGACTGCAAATGTTCTATTATTGATTGGGTATACATGACCAGGTGCATGTATGTGTATATGTAGGTGATGGTGGTGCTTGATTGAGAGGTAAATAGACAGAGTGGTGCTGGCAGGACTGTGTGTAATGGGCACTCAGAGCCTACCCCCTCTGCTAGTCAGGATCACCACAGGTGATGGCCAGAGGAGCCACACAGCTTGGTGGTGGTGGGCAGATCACTGGTAACCATGGGGACCAGGAATGCTGGATCCCTATTGGTAGAGCTAAGAATGCTTGTTTCTCATTGGGAGAATAGGGTGGGGTGATACTCTACACTGAATCCATGTACCATATAAATAATAAACCAGATGGCTTGACTCTGTCTCTTCTTTCACACTTTATGCTCTTCCTTTCTCTTTGCCTGTATTGATTTTACGATAGCCTGCCTACATGACCACGGATTCAAGCAGTAGACTTTACATACTGGTGACCACGACAAGTGGTAAAACTATTAGTTGGAGGAAGGATTCAACTTTACTTCATGGAGACCTAGTCTTTACATCTTGTCTGGCCCCAATGCCTGGGCCATCTCATGAGCTGCTAAGAACCTAAAGCTCTTCCCGGTACCGAAGGCAACCCACGGCTCATCTATGTTGAGGCATTCGGCTGCTGCCACCATAAGGACTACAACATCCATTTCAGCTGTGCGGATCGACACCTTGGTGTAGCCCTGCTTCACAGCATCTTCCACGTGGAGCAGCATCCTGGTATCTGCTTCTTCATGTGAAAATGGAGCAAGACCAGCGATGTCTCTGGCGTGTGTACATACCATGTCTTTGTGTAGAGTGCTGATGACTTGTTTCTGTCTCTTGAGCAGCCAGTCTCGTTGCTAGAAAGGAGAGCAGCTCCACCTTGTTCTCGTCAATCTGTTGGAAGGCCTGCCAGTTTCCTGGTATGGAACTAGATGGCTCGACTCGTCTCTGGATGCCTCTACCTCTCTTTGTTTGAGTGTCGGCCTTCAAACTGTCTCGCAGGTATTCATCCCAGACGATATCCACTCTGATTGCATCCTGTAGCCAAGATGTGATATATGGCAAGAAAACCGGTGTTGCATAGTCAGAGAAGGTCTTCGCACCACCAGGTGCCAGCATGTTGGTGACAGCTGCTCCATCAAGCATGATGACTTAAATGTGAGGTCTGGCAACATTCTCTTGTGAAGTCACCCTCGCATAGCGATCTCATGTAGATCATGATTTCCAGTTGCAGGATGATCAACCAGAACTTGAACTGGGGACTTGTATCAGCTTGGCTAACACACCAGTCTTCTACTGACATTGGAACCTGTCCCTCATCGAACCCATCACAGTATTGGGTGTAATCCTCCTGTTGAAGGAGCTACAGAACATCAGCTGTGACCTGGTGAGCCCATCGAGTGCGCGTCACATGGGCAGCTTTGATGAAGGCGTTGGCTGTTCCAGGTGTAGCAACTCCTGCCTGGACCAGGGCTTCTGTTTTCTATTGGTTTCTCTTGGGCCTACACGGTCAACCACTTTAAGCCACTGATTCAGTGCAGATTATCCTGAAGTTTATCCTGTTCTCAAGCAAGCACCTGATACTGAAAACATCAAGAAGGCACTGTAGCCACCAAACTTTGATCGCCCCTTCAGTACAGATTTGTTTAAATATATTGAACCGTTATTGTTTTGTTATGTGGCAAGACAGATCTGTCAGATATGATAAGCATGACAAGGAAGAAAAACGTTATTTGCGTCCCTGTTAGGCCACCATACATAATTGTGTCCAAGTCCATGTGAGGCCTATGCATAACATGTAAATAACAAATGATACATAGATCCACTAGAATGTGTTTTGCACCAACCAAAATTGATATAGTTCAACTTATGGGCGAAAATAGTAAATTGTGGCCACCATTTTGTAAAATTATCGCCACAGCTACCATGGGACAAATATGCAATATCCCTATATCCAAAAATATTCCTAGTGGTATGTCCTAACTGTGTACCAAATGCCATGCTTTTATCATAAAACCCACAATTCTGTTGAAATATTGCACACATATCTGCTGCACTAACAAACAAGGTTATACACAATATTTTCTTTCTTTCAAATTTCATACAAATTGATGAGAAACCAAATGTCATGCACTATGCTGGGTGATTCCATCACTTTGACTTGAAGGTATGTAAATTGCAAACACATTGCCCGGAAAGCCGAGTAGAGGGAGTTTGGCTGGTTGGTACCTGACAGTGATGAACAATATGAGCCCCGCATCACCCGCTACAGGCCGGGTGTGGGGGGGGGGGGGGGGGGGGGGGGGGGGGCTGGACCTCCCCGGGCATACCGCTCCAGTCTGCCCCTCACCGGTAGGAGGAAAAGTAAACAGGCGGTAAGTAACTCCTGTGACCTGCATGGCTGTGTGTGTGTGGGGGGGGGGTGGAGTTGAGTAGTTGAGTGGCCCAGATCCACTATCTCTCATCTCTCCCCTCTACCTTCCGTCCACTCAGCATCATCATCATCAGCAGCATCATCAGCATCATCATCATCCACCTCTACCACCCCACCCCCCACGTCCAGCATCCACACATAGGCTCCCTCTCCTTATCTCCCCCGCTCTCACAGAGCCTGATAAGTGATAGCAGACGGGTCGAGGAGTTAGGCGGATATGCAGCGGCTAGCTTACAGCTGCTGGCGGAGGCCGGCATGCGGGGCTTCAGCACCGGGAGTGGGATCCAGCGGGCCGGGAGGAGGACTTAGGGGATCCAACTGAACCGCTGGGTCAGTATGTCTAAACATGTACAATGTACTTTTAAACTAAGGATTCTGTTTGTTTGTTTGTTTGATAAGGTTTTACATTCTAGCAACATCTAAGCTCACTGGATACGGTGGCCAAATTGGTAGAGCGCGGGCGTCGCGTGTGAGAAATCAGGAGTTTGGTTCCTGGTCGAGTCAAACCAATGACAAGTTTATAAAATTGATACTTGTCGCTTGCTAGCCTGGCGCTCAGCATTAATAGGATAGCTGGCAAGTACTGGTTACCTCAGTGTCAGGATAATGTGACTGTGTGGGATATCAGGTCATGATACTGGCGGCCTGGTCTCCCTCTAGTCCCAGGAGGGAAGCACTATAGAGTCACCATGAGTGCGCACTGTCACAAGTCAGTGTCTGTCCTGATATATCCCTAGATGTTGTCTGGACGTAAAACAAAATAGGGGGGGAAATCAAATAAAGTTTTGTTGGGTCAAGAACAATTCAGACAGGACAAGTCAAAATTGAGAGGCTCTTGTGCGCAGAACAGGAGAGTGCTGAGACTGAGAGTTGACGTAGAGCCCTGCCTTGGGTGGGAACACAACTGACTACACAGTGTCATCATCTCTTATTACAGTGGTATCCTGGTGGCGCCTGCACACTGGCATGCTCTTAGTTTTAGCAGTTGATCCGGGAACTGTGCGGGTTATCTGTCACTCAGTAATGTGACAGTGCTAGGTCACACCCATGTAAGATATCTAAATCCAACATAGGCCTGCTCTCGTACTCTAGATCCCGCATATATGATGTACATACATACATACATACATACATACATACATACATACATACATACATACATACATACATACATACATACATACATACATACATACATACATACATACATACATACATACATACATATTCAATGATATAATATCTCCCCGAATTTGCGCGATTTTTTATATCATCGATTCAAGTTAATACAATTTAAAAATGGATATATTTATGACAGCAATTGGTTAGTCGGATGCTGCTAGAACATGAAGCAAAACACGAAGAGTTTGGTGTGAGTGAGAATACAGTCACAATAAGTACAATTGAAATCTGACTTCCGACATTCTTCCGTGATTCACTGACAGTGCTAATCCTATGCGGGAGTGTCCACGTTTTCGCGGAAATTCACCATTGGTTCTGCCAGTACCCGCGAGGTGGCGCCAAGGTCTGTGGGTTTTTTTTTTTGCCGCAGACCCCTTTCGTCCCTGCATATTAGTGGTTAGATAAAAGATTCACCCGGTACTTGTAGTACACGGGTGAACGTCAACGTAGTCTAAATACGGGCGAAAATAGCTTTAGTATTGAACCTGAACTAGAAACTGTGGCTCCAGTATCAAATGGCTACTTATATCGGCACAGATTTGGTGAAATGGGAGAGAATGCAAAAAGACAAGATGGCGGCCACAGAACGCCGTCGATTTCACTTTTAAATCTGATTAAACTAGCTATTATATTATATTTTTCAACTCAAAGATAGCGGGCTATTAATAAGACATATGTAAAGAATAATAAATGTTGCATCTTACATTGTGAAATTAGGCTCTCAATTCTTTGACCCGCATTTTCGTCACCTTTTACATAGGGTTGGTTTGCACCCCTACTGCAGCAGTCCGGGGTGAATCTTGTATCTAATTAGTGGTGGGGTAATCATCGACTAGAGTCGAAAGTCGGTTGCTTTACCAGTCTATTCGGGAAACTTGATTTTTGTTGATACGTCAAACTGCAAAGAAATATTATATAAATAAATGTGTATTGTATGGTCTAATATATACATATATTTAATAGAATTAAAATTGGTGTTGAACTAATTATCAGACAACATTCCCTGCAGTTTGTGTACAGATTTTTTGTGTTTTTTTTACAGCGCATATTTGTCCAAACCAATGATTGATTATGAAGATGCAACTGACTCCTATCACTTATAATATGTGATGTATAATTTATCGTGCAAGTATAAAGGTGCGGAAGGGACCTGTTATTATATATAGGGTATGCACTGACATCACGCTGAGCGGAAGTGTGGCCATTGTGGCGATAGTAACCACAATAATAACACACTGTCACACTGCAAACTCAATGGCTATGAGCAATCTTCATACAGAAAAAGTGAAATATCTATCAAACTAATCCACCTAGAAACAAATCGGTTAGTACACATATAGAAAACATGTTAACCAATAAGATTATATTAAATTGATACGGTTAGGGTTCTGGATTTCTATTAATTTGGAATAAAACTAATGTTTTGCACTGCGCGTACTGGCGAACTCAAGCCAGTCAAGGCATTGTCAATGGTCGTGAGTAATCTTCACACAGAAAAAGTGAAATATCTCTAAAACCACACCACCTAAAAACAAATCGCTTGGTACACATATAGAAAACATATTCAACGAATAGATTATATTAAATTTATATGGTTAGGGTTCCGGATTTCTATTAATTTTGAATGAAATAGACATTTTCCACTACGCGTACAGGCAAACTCTATGGGATGTTTACTAGTTGATATCGCCACAATGGCCGCGCATCCGGTTCGTGACGTCACGTGAATACCCTATATTGTTATACTCTAACACTGTACCACTACCAGTGTCGCCACCTTCGGCCCACCACCTCCACCGGATGTTGACCAGTGAAAATAGGAGAGTGATCTCCGATTCAGCTTCACCTCTGCCATATGGAGGCATTGGTACATACAAACTACTGTATGTAGACCAACATTTTGTTAATAGTTAGTATTGTAGTATTCATGCTATTACTTGTGCGTTATTGACATTTATTTTTAATATATGTCCCTCATGTGGACTAATTTATGTAACTGCCATAATGCTGAGTCCGAAATAAAGCATTGAATTGGATATGGCCTATGCTTCTGACACGCCGTAAAGAAACCACCAATCAATCAATCAACTTGTGGTGCATCCACACAGTGGCGGGAACTGCTCACCTGGCTGTCAATGCCAGTGTCACTAGTGACAGTAGGCGTGCGATATATATCAAAGGCCCTCAGTGTTGGCTGGTTGTCGGCGCGTGGCTGCTTCTCGAGTGTCGGGTCCCTAAATCTGCTGTCGCCGCCCCAGTCATACGCAGCACGGTGCCATTAGGGGCGGGCCGCACTGGCTCGTGCTTGACCTCCTCTTGTGCTATTAACAACCCGAGTAGACACATTCCTCGACACACGCTGGGTAGGGGGCAGCGGCTGGCCTCCTGAACCTGCAGGTTGGGTGATTGTGGTTTCACCTCCTGGCAACATATAAGGTGATTACCAATACCAGAAGCAGTATCGCATTTTGCATAGCCGGATGCGGTGGCCGAATCGGTACAACGCAGGCCTCCCATGCGGGAGATCGGAAATATGATTCCTGGTTGAGTCAAACCAATGACTTCCTAAAATTGATACTTGTCGCTTCCTAGCTTGGCGTTCAGTGTTAATAGGATAGGGTTAGGACTGGTTAGCTCAGTGTCCGGATAATGGACTGAGTGGGATATCAGATCATGTTACTGGCGGCCTGGTTTCCCAGTGGGGCGGCACTGTCAGGTCGCCATGAGTGCACACTGTCACAAGTCAGTACCCATCTTGATATGACTTTAGATGTTGCCAGTACTTAAAATTCCAACTAGCGCTGCCTCATGAGGTCCCACTTGGGCATGTTATCTTGAAAATTTGCCAGTATGTATGCTCTGAGTTCCTCAGTTCGCTGGTCTCTCAGTAAGAACTGAAGTTAAAACCCAGCACACTGGGTCCTAGCTACAGCTCACAGTCATACACGGACATTTTTCATGGCTTAGACTTTGGGTTATTATTTCTCTATATTTTGTGAGTGACCATGTGCGTTTCTTTTGCTTTTGGAGGCCGCTTTCAGCGCATGCGCGGTTTCAATTACGAACTCGTCTGTTCAACGTCCGGAAGTGGCGTAGGTGCCGCCAGTTGTTGCGCACGGTGAACTATATTTAGGTTTTGTCGACTTGAAAGTTGAATTGTCCCGTAGAGTGATTACTCGGCACGCGACCCAAACCTAGCACGCCAAGCCGGAATCTGTTTGTTACCAGGCTGGTGGAGGGAGGGCGGGAGCAAGGTGTGTTTGGGGGGGGGGGGGGGGGGGGGTGAGTGGAATGGAATGTTGACAATCTGTGTCCTCTTCAGTATTGAATACCTAGGGATGCTGCTTTTGTTGTTGTGTTTTGTTTCATGCACTGACTACTTACGATGAAATTAATAAGTCCGCCATTTTGTGAATTGGTTTTTATATGTCACTATTTTCATTATTTTATTTTTGTTTACCCTTTTTATCTTTCTTTTTTTTCTATTGTCTTGTTTGCTCTGCTCTTTGTTCTCTTCTTCCTTCCTCTTCGTTTACCAGGACGTAAAATTCCAACAAGCAAGCACCCCTCCTCTTCATTCTCTTCTCTTTCCTTCTTTCCTACCCTTTTTATGATTTCAGGTTCATGCGGCAATTTCAGCCAATTTGATTAATTTCCAGGCTTGTAATTTAGTATTAATTACATGGAACTAAGTCGCCATGAGAGCGCACTGTCACAAGTCAGTCCTGGTATGAACTTAGATGTTGTCAGGATGTAAATCCACAACAAGTAACAAACCTACCAAAGCGGGAGGCGGGTGCTCAACTCATTTGGCCATCCCCCGTTTTGTTTATGTTTGGAGTTATCAGTAATGGACATATTCGACCGGGCCTCTATATTCGCATATCAAAATATTTCTTTACAAATGCCTATTCGACTGGGAACGGAAGTGGGTTTCTATACGTATGACTCAAATGTGTCTTGTGGCTCCATCCATAAGGTCACATGGTGTATTCAGTAGCTTCAGCCAATCATAGGTGTTCTTTTTGATAGCAACTGACTGCACTCTATCGCCGTAATCAATTAACACGACCCAGAATTTCAAGTAGAACACCGCAAGTGGAGTAGACAAATACACAAGCCATGTGCAAAAGAACTCGACCCCAGTAACCCACCTCTTGGCTGGGGTTTGCAAGGAGCGATGACGTCACATTTGCGCTGGTACCGTCCTGCAGGATAACAGCCACCGGTACCAGTCATACATATTTTTTTATGGTAATAACAGATTAATGAAATGGAAATATCACTAAACTATACCATCATAAAAATATTTATATCATATTTTGCTGTAATTATATCGGCTATTAAAAAAACAAAAGGGCCACCATTTTCGTCACCCCGAGCATGGAGAAGCGTATTTGATTAGTCGACCCGAGTCTGCAGGATGTACGCATGCGCCAAAAAGTGGCTCGGGTGACCAGAGTCGATTAATCGATTACGCCCTATGGGGACAACAATTTGCAATGGAAATGAACAGCTCTGATTGGTTCTTTTCAATTGCAAATGGCCACCCCCATACAGGGCAGCCATTTGCAATGGAAGAGAACAGCTCTGGTTGGCTGAAACCATTTGATGGGTCCTCTTTGCATTCGAAAACCTAGTTCACTGTGCAGGTGGGCAGAGCCTAAATTTTGCGGATAGAAAGGTCCCAGTCGAATGCCTGCAAGTGCAATGTCACCCACTGTCCGTATCACTCACTGTCACACGACAATCTGCCCTCAGGATTCTTCTCGGGATGGCCTAGATCTCGGACAACTGACACCAGCGCACATTGACAACTTACTGGCTGGCCCGATTATATCTGCTGATCAATAGTTGAGATGAGTACCTCTCACCCCTACTCCCGCCCCCCGCCCCGCCCTGTCCACTCAACACGCACGATGAGAAACGGGACGGTCTGCTAAAGAGAGAGAAAATTGATGAATTTTATATAGTGAAGCTGGTCTCTACATCGGAAAACCGTGAACAGTTTGTGTGATAAGCTATGCAAAAGCAGGGCGAGGATTTGTTTGTTTGTTTGTTTTTGTTTTACGTCCTAGCAACATCTAAGGGCATATCAATGGAAAGCTTAATTTTGGTACAAAATATAGAAAGTCACACCATTCAGTCCTAAATGCCTTTGTTTGATGGAGTTTTTCATCCTATCAACATCGCAGGTCATGTATGGATGGGTATGGACTTGTGGCAGTGCACACTCATGGCAACTTTATAGTACTGCCGTACTGGAAGACTGCTGGCAGCATGACCCGATATCCCATTCAGTCACATAATCTTGATACAGAGCCTTATTTAATATTTTTATTATATGCATGCTGACATTTATTAGACAGCATTAAGTAATTAGACAATGTTTACTAGTTAGACAGTGTTCGGTAATTAGGCAATATCTCGTCAGTAGACAATGTTTAGTATTTACACAGTGTTTGATAATTAATAATGTTTCGTCACTAGACAGTGTTTATTACTAGTTACTGGGCAGTGTTTAATCACTAGGCAGTGTTTAGTCGCAAAGTGTCTTGATTGAAAGTTCCATAGTCCCTTGTTTGTTGGAGTTTTTAGATAAATATATTAATAGACCAGTACCGGCAGCGCCTCGAGAAATCGTGCTTTTTTTCACCAATATTCGCATGCTCATAACTATTTCTGTATGTATTTCTTTAAAAAAAAAAGAAATTGCATAACCTAGAATATCAACATTTGTTCTGTCTAATGTTCTTGTTGGATTGACTATATAGTAGGTTGTTATTGATGTAAAATCAATTTGTAATATGACTGGATTGGGTCAATATTCCGTCATCACTGGTGCCATAAAACTTCACTCAATTCATAGGACGATACACCAATTGGTTAAGCTACGATCAACATTTAAAGATTCATCAAATTAATACATTTTGTTTTCTGACAATTTATCTTTTTATGTTCAATCAAAATTCAACATTTTCCATATTTTTGGATATAATATTGATATAAATAATAGCTATTAGTCTCAAGGACTGGTTATTGTAATAATACTGTGCACAATTTTAGGAAGATTCAAAAGGTTGTTTAGCTGCAATGAGCTTTCAAAGATAGGAAAATTGAACAAATTTCACTTACAGATGCTGTTTACATGCAAACAATTACACTTTTTCACATTTATGGATGCAAATATCTTTTGATGCTCTATAGAGGTCTGGGGAAAAAATAGGCTATTACTCTGTTATGAATATGTGAACTATTTAGCATTTAGTCAGTCTTGTTGCAGTTTTTCAAGAAAATACCATATTTTGAAAATGGTTATTTGGCCAAATTAGAACAATCTTTTTGTTACGAATTGCACTTTTTGACATGCACTTTTTGACATTCTGCTTGACAAGCTGATTTAGCAATTAACATTTTAAATTCCTTTATATATGTACGATGGAAATTGGTTAGCAGAAAACCCCTTACATGGTACCACCATACTTGGTCAAAGTTCCACTTTTAATTAGAAATTAATACATTTTTATAGATTAATTCTTTCAAATTAATCTTGGCATGCAGTGCCAGGCACATTATAACTCTGACACCATTGGTTTTAGCAGAAAACGATTTTTATTAAAATATTTCGAAAATGTTATGCTTTCATCGGACTCCGCAGGTTTTAGCATGCCTGGGTTCGAACCCTGGTCGAGTCCAACCAATGACTTAAAATTTATATTTGTCGCTTCCTAGCCAGGCACTCGGCATTATTAGGATAGGGCATGGACTGGTTGGGTCAGTGTCAAGATAATCTGATATCAGGTCATGGTGATGGCAGCCTGATTCTAGTTGGGAATCACTATAAAGTCACCATGGGTGTGCACTGTCACAAGTAAGTGCCCGTCCTGATATGACCTTAGATGTTGCCAGGACATAAAACTTCAACATCCAACATAAGCATGCCTGACTTTCGAACCCAGGTCATGACTGCACACGTCACAATAACATTACAACGGGTTCCATGAAAGCTTGCACCGTGTCCTGGTCACCAGTGCCAGGTGGCAGGTCAAAAAACGCTGCGTCCACCATTATTGCACTTTTAAGCAGCCGATAGCATATGTTTTATATTTAAGGAAGGCAAAGCGAGGCTGTTTGAGGCTCTCCCAGCGTGAAATCCTAAAATACAGTCGCCATATTAAAAGCGTGATAATGAACGGTGATAGGGGAACCATAAAATCCTTGCTAGTACTTCCACTACTACTACAAGTACTAGTTGTTTGTTTGTTTGTTGTTGTTTTACGTCCTAGCAACATCTAAGGTCATATCAGGACGGGTACCGACTTGTGACAGTGCGCACTCATGGCGACTTTATAGTGCTGTCCCACTGGGAAACCAGGCCGCCGGCACCATGACCTGGTATCCCACTCAGTCACATTATCCTGACACTGAGCACACCAGTCCTTGCCCTATCCTAATAATGCCGAGCGCCTGGCTAGGAAGCGACAAGTATCAATTTTAAAGTCATTGGTTTGACTCGACCGGGACTCGAACCCACGACCCCACGATCTACCAGCATGGGAGACGGACGCTCTAACTCATTCGGCCATCCCGTCTGGTCCCTACAAGTACTAGTAGTTTGGATTAAAAGTTTATTTGCCTTGTTTAGATTTATTCCAATGTCGAGGGCTGAGTATGCAGGATGAACCTACAGAACAGCAACAGTTCTATATCACAAGAAGGTGGACTATATCTGTAAGCACCGGCATATTGGTACTAGGCTATAGCGTATGCATGACGTGGACAATTATCACGCTTTCCTGACATCACTTAACCATCTATTCCTCTACTATCTGTGCTGAAACTGGGGAAAGTGTTCATTGTTTCGAAGAGCATGTAGTGGTTATATAATTTATAACGTGTGGTGTGATGCGGGAGCACCCTGTGGGTAGGTTGACAATAATTAAACTAGAATGGCAGTAACCTAACTTCCCAACCGTGTCGGTGACCATGGCGCACTTCCGGTAGTATAGAACTTCTCTTCTGTCTTAACCAGTAGTAACCATGATGATTTGGTTTAAATTAAGAGACTTGTAATATATTGACCAATTTCATATGACGTCAGTACGTGTATTTGGGTCAGTGCGCGCGCTGCTTGGCTGCAGGACAACATCCGGTCACTGCAAACTCAATGGCTATGAGCTCAGAATATCCCAAATTTCACTATTATCTCTGTTTTTAATACTTTCAGAGAAAATTGCCCTTATGGCAAATTAAATACTTCAGATCTTCCTCTTCAATCGCGCATTAATATATTTTTAATCGACTCAGTGAAAGCTTTTAAATTAATTTTGCTAAAATAAATGCCCTGCATAGACATAGCATTGCTGCAGCACAAATCAATGCAGTGTTTACCCTTCGCAGGCTAGTCAGCAAACTCAGTGCATTGTCAATGGTCGTAAGCACTCTTCTTACAGAAAAGGTGAAATATCTCTAAAACTACACCACTTAGACACAAATCGCTAAGAACACATATAGAAAACATATTTAACGAATAGATTATCTTAAATTCATAAGGTTAGGGTTCTGCATTTCTATTAATTTTGAATAAAACCTACATTTTGCACTACGCATACCGGCAAACTCAATGCATTGTCAATGGCAGTGAGCAATCTTCATACAGAAAAAGCGAAATATCTCTCAAACCACACCACTTACACACAATCCGCTTGGAACACATGTAGAAAACATATTCACCGAATAGATTATATTAAATTGATATGGTTACGGTTCTTCATTTCTATTAATTCTGAATAAAACAAACGTTTTGCACTGCGCGTGCCGGCAAACTCAGTGGCTGTGTGCATTCCTTCTGCAGCCGAGCTGCGCGTGCATACACAATGTTTATAAACATTGAAATAGGTCTATAGGACTTCGCTACTTAAAGTTATATAGTCCGATAAACGCATAAAATCTTGAAAAGCAAAACGCTTATCTAGTGTTGAACCTACCTATCTAACTTAGGTCCTGGTTAATAAGTAGGATGCTCTAGAGAGACGGAGAGACAAAATCATATTTCTTGTCATATGCTAGTCAGTCCCGGACACCTGCATTGTATGTAGGGCTGCTAAACAACTCAGTAGAAAATGTGTCAGAAAACTGGATAATGGAAGTGACCACATGATTTTGAAATATAAATATATTGTTCATATACAGTAAAACCTGGAGTCTAACCGATCCCCTCCACAGATCGACCACTCCCCCGATCGCTGTAGTTGGGTCCCAAACGATCGCCTGTGCATACCATTTTAGTTAACTCCCTAAACCGACTACCTCCCTAAATGGACCATTTAAATTTAAAGTCGGTCCCTTGGTCAGTCAATTTAGCGAGGTTTAACTGTCGATTAATATACTTAAATCAAGAGCATTCAGTTGCCACCATCTGGTTGTTTTTTTGTGTGCTTTACATTAGCACTGAATGCTGAAACAAAGACCGTCACATCTTGTTTATAGTTGATTCATACCGAGACTGTTTTTACTCAAATTTAGACAGGGTTATCAATATAATTCACCAATACTCCGGATAAGATCTAGATTCATTACCTACCCTGACATTGGGAATTACTAGGATATTGCAAGAACTGGTGAGCAAGTGAGTTAACCGGTGAGCAAGTGGATTGGTCGCAAGCAAGCACATGGGTGACAGCTTCATGGCAAGAATGATGTCTACGGATGAATCGGTGCCAAATAACAGACCTACACTCAGTGAGAGTGACTCGGAGAATTTGGAAGCACGGTCCAAAGCCAAGCAAAAAAAGATGGTGCCCGGGGCAAAACCGAAAACTCATGCCAAAATGGCGGAATCAGACCAAGCGAGGACCAGTGCGGTGCAGGCGAGCACATCGTCCGATGACATACATTCAGCGGACATGTCGGAGATTAAGAAGATCTCTAACTGTTAGCATTACGAGTCAGATAGACAGCAAGCGGAGGCAGAATGCTGGAAAGAAGAAGCACGAACGGCATGGTGCCAAAAAGAAGACACCGCCTATGTGGGTCATAATGGCGGTGCATGCCATGACCCATATGTAGGTCAGAATGGCAGAGTGTGCCGTAACCCCGGGGGTTATGACATGGATGATGAGGAAGATGAAGAGTGCTATGAGGAAGACGATAGTGAAGCCGACTCAGTAAGCTCACAGAGTATGGCAGAACAGCTGTTGATTTTAAGAAATAAATACAGCGGAGCGCAGAAGTCTGTCGGCGCGAACGACACAGAAGCACCGGTAAAGATGGCGGGAACACCAAGGGTTACCCCATTCATCAGTTTCAGGGCGCCGCCACCACCAACACCGATGGTGGATGAAACAGTGAAAACAAAAAATGCGGAGAGCACTACCACGGCAGAAGCTAAGCCTAAGCGTAGAGACTTTAAATTAGACACGGACCCTCCTCAGCGAAATCCAACTGCTGTATGAGAAACGCAAGAAACCGGTTGCGAGCAAAGTCACGATCAGCGAGAACATGGCAGGAGTGATAAACCACTATTATGAGGGGTCTGCAGAAAGTGGCCCGAAGCCACTTAAATACATAAGAGAACTCTCCCGGCAGTACACTGGGCTAGCTGATGTACCGAGCGCCAGAGCACAAATGCTAAATGAAGAAATTAGATTTGGAGATGGGAGGAAGGAAGGCGAGTCAGCGTTGGTAACGGCGACGAAAGGTGTGGTAGCCCATAGCACCAGTGATGGATGTGATTTTGCAGAGGGGGTCAGCAGACCCAGAGTTAAATAAGCATACATAAGAATCCGGGGCCTGCGTCGACATGGAGCGGGCGGCCAAAAAGGAGGAGGCCCGCTCCTTGGCGGGATCCGGTGAGGAGGTCCGACGAGGGTCGAGCAGGGGGGCAGCGAAGTCCTCAGGGCTGGCTGGGGCGGTGGTCGGGGTCTGGGTGGGCGGGTTGTTGAAGGCGGTGTCGTGAGGGTTGGCGGCAGAGGGTTCCTCGTAAGGCTGGGCTGGGATGTGGTCCGAGGCGTGAGGCCCGAGGTGATGATCCCCGGCTGGGACTGGGCGGCGCTGCGATCGGTGGTCGCTGGGAGGTTGTCGGTGGAGGTTGCGGGGCTGTCGGCAATGGTGAGGGTGAGGCGCCGGGAAGGGCCCCCCGGGCCGGCCGGGGGGAGGCCGGCGGATCAAAAATCCGCCGAGGTGGGGGGGGTCTGGCGCTCACGGGCTTGCTTGGTTATGCATTCGGCCTCGCAGTGCATAGTGAGCATGCGCCTCACGTTCGCGCAGTAGGCGCATGCGTGACGGCGCCTGTCCCCCGCCTCGCCGTGGGCCTCCCCGAGGGGGGCCTGATCGCACGAGGCGGGGTCCCGGTTCCAGGCCGGGCAGGGGGCCCCGTGAGTGTGCCTGTCATAGGTGACTCGGGCGTCGGCTTGGACGGGGCCTCGGAGGGTCGAGTGGGCGGGCTTGGGTGGTGGCTTGGGCGGGCATGGCGATGCACTCTACTCTGAGGAGGTTAAGTGCTACCGGGTCATGCCACCCGTGGGGGAGCCTTCCGTCTGCGATCCATGTAAACATGGTCTCCGAGTACCGGCGGACGGTCGCCCACGGGTAGATGAGGTTATCCCGGCAGACTGCGAGGTGGTGGTGGTGGAGTCCCTGGGCGGAGTGGTCGGGGAAGTCGGGATGGTCGATGAGGGTGAGAAGGGCGAGGGTGTATTCGTCCTTTGTTGCCTCCCCCCTCTTCACCGGCTTCCTCTCAGGCCCTCGCTCTACGAGGTCGGAGGGGAATATATAATCGACCGGGATACCTTGGCGCCTGACGGAGTGTCGCGCCTCGGCGGAGGCCAAGATGTCCCGGACGGCGTCGGCCGCGGAGGCGTGGCGGGTCGGTTCCTCCTGGTAGGCCGCCGACGCGGTGGGCGGTGCTTGGGTGGCGAGGTGGCGGTACCTCTCGTATTCCGGGTGAGCCGCGCCGGGCAGGGTCGCCTGAGGCGGCGGCGGGGGCCGGGCTGTGGCGGTGGTACGTGCCCGAGGTGGTAGGCGGGCGGCCATGCGTCTCGGGGCGGGGGAGGGCACCTCCGGTGCGGGGCAGGCATCCCCGGTCTCCAGGGCGTCGATCCGGGCGTGGAGGTCTGCCGCAGTCTGGCGCGCCTCGGCGGAGGTCTGCCGCTGGTCAAGCCGGATCTGCTGGAGTGCCTCCAGTACTGCTGAGATCTCGGCGCCCGAGGTGCGGTCCGAGGGCGCCGCGGGGGACGCCGGAGCGGAGGCCGGGGACTCCCCCCCGTCCTGGTGTCGAAGATGGTGCGGGAGGCGGCCCGGGAGCCCTTCCGTCCGCGTCCTTTTCCTTGAGGCATGGTGAGGTGGTGCAGTGGTCCGAGGGTGATGCCAAAAATGAAGAAAGCAGAGAGCTGGGAGACGGCAGGAGGGCGAGTGCCTGAGGGAGGCCGGCGGGCGACCTTATAAGGGAGGAGGGACGGGCGACAGCAGGTGAGGTGGGAAAGCTGTCGGCCCGGGGGAGGGCGAGAGGTGGCGAGCAGCGGCGTCGGGTGAGGCGCGAGGCTGCGCGACGCGGATGGCGGGGGAGGTTGCGGCGCGCCGCGCCGTCTGCCGAGGTGAGAAAGCAGCGGGGCGGGGGAGGGTCTCTTCCTCTCCTCGCATCAAACGCAATGCTTCGCATTACGACCAATGTGTTTGAATGCGGTGAGACTACTCGTTTGCACACCCAGTCAGATGTGAGTGGACAGGAAACAAGTATCAAGGAACCGTACGGTTTAGAAGGAACCGTGGATGTGGGACGTCAAGCTGGGGAGCGAAACAACAAGCTCCCGATAAGCGATTTGGGCGCTCGGCTGAGGACTACACCCAGTACAGCAGCACCCTCAACAACAACAAGGGGCATGGCCAGGGAAACTCAAACCGAGGGGGTTTTCAGAAGTGAGCCACCCTGTCCAAGTGGGTGCCTCGACGGGAGTGAATCCTGGTAAGAATGAACTTACTGAACATTTGTCTAATGTAAAATGGGTAACAGATAGACATGACGTTAAATTTGTAGCTGGTAATTTAAGGAATAATTGGGCCAGCTTGCATATGATCACATCAGACCAATGGATTTTGAACTGTGTGTCTGGGATGACAATCCCACTGTTAACAACTCCAGTACAGGAGAGAACCCTTCCCATTCAGAAAGAAAGAAAGAAGTAAACAGTCTCATAGACAAACAAGTGTTGAAAGTTGTGGAGGAAGATGACCAACAGTGGGTGTCAAACATCTTCCTCAGACCTAAGGCTAATGGGAAGTTCAGAATGATCCTGGACTTAACTGAGTTGAACAAGCTGGTGAAATATGAGCATTTCAAAATGTTTAATTTAAAAACAGCATTAGATTTAATAGAGCCAGGCATGTGGATGGCGAGTGCAGATCTCACAGATGCATATTATTCCATCAAAATAATGAAATCACAATGTAAGTTCTTAAGATTCCACTTGGGGAATGAACTACTCGAGTATCAAGTGTTGCCAAACGGGTTGTCACTGGGACCATCAATTTTCACAAAATTACTGAAGCCTATCTATGCAAAGTTATGTGAATTGGGATACATAGGGTTTCCCTATCTGGATGACAGCTTTGTAATCGGTAAACGAATGCAACGAAGCGATCTCGGTACTAGTCGAGACCTTTACAGAACTAGGGTTCAAAGTAAACAGAAAAGTTGGTTCTGTCACTGACAAAATGTTTGACATTTCTCGGATTTGAAATTGATTCAGGAAAAATGTGTGTCTCACTCACTGTCGACAGAAAAGAAAAAGTGCTAGAGGTGATCAAGGAGGTCCCAGGAAGCAAGCGAGACCGGAAGATAAAGACAGGTAGTGGGGCTAATGGTAGCTGATGCACCGGCGGTAGAGTATGGGGCATACACTTCAAGTGCCTAGAGAGAGACAAGATTAAAGCATTAAAGAGAAGTAAGGGTAACTTCGAATAAGTAAAGTGGATCTCTGAAAGGGGGTACAATGATATAACATGGTGGGAGAATAACCTAGATAATCCTCATAAGATAAGAGAAGAGCCAGATGTGGAACTGTTCACAGACGCATCACATCAGGGCTGGGGAGCACATACAGACTCCGAGCAGACAGGAGGGAGGTAGCAACCCAGGAGAGCTGACACACATTAACGCATTAGAATTAAGAGCAATTGCTTTTGGCCTAAACAGCTTGTGTAGAAATAAAAACATTCACATCAGGGTCAGAACAGACAGTACGACAGCACTGGCGTACGTAAAAAAACATGGGAGGCACCAAGTCAGAGGACTGCCTAGTGGAAGCAGTTGACATCTGGGAATGGGCTCAGCAACAGAATAACTGGCTGACAATAACACACATCCCAGGGGTAGAAGATGTACTAGCCAATCTAAGATCAAAGAAATTCAAGGACCATCTAGAATGGGCCCTGAGTGACGAGATCTTTGCAGAGATCTGTAGATTATGGGGAACTCCTGACATTGACATGTTTGCTTCACATTTAAATGCTAAGCTGATCAAATATGTTAGCTGGGAAGCTGAACCGCACAATTGGAGAACGGATGCGTTCTCGATCAAATGGACGAACATGTACATTTACTGCTTTCCTCCATTTTCTCTACTCCTCAGAGTAGTGCGGAAGATCATGAAAGATCGAATGACAGCGATAGTGGTGGCTCCAGTGGCCAGCGCAACCCTGGCACCCCCTCCTACGAGGCGAGTCGAGGGACAGCAGAGAGTTCCCAAAAGGCGAGGGGAACCTCGTTGGAATGACCGGCCATGAAAGCGGGTCTACAGGAGAGGAACTAACATGGTCAAGATTGATGGCATACCTCTTATAGCTCGTACACTGGACGGGTACGACATAGATAAGCAAACTTTACTTTATTTCAAACACACATGGAGACTCTCCACGAGGAAGTGCTACAAGACCCAGATTAACAAATGGGCACTGTGGGCCTTAGGGCATGGGGTGAGTGTCCTATACATTAATGGACATACTTAGATATCTAAGAGTATACTTTGAGACAGGTGTTGGTTACGGGGCTGTAAATGCGGTGAGGTGTGCATTGGGCCTGATCCTACCTAGAGTAGATGGAAGCACCATAGGTGAACATTACTTGGTAAAGTGGCTGTGCAAGAGCTGCCATGAGCAGAGACCACCACAACCCAGGTATGATGCATTCTGGAGTGTACAAACGGTGCTGAAATGGATTCAGACACTGAAAGGTAATTCTGAGTTGAACTTGAAAATGTTATCGTATAAACTTACATTGTTGTTATTGCTTGTGTCGTCCCAGAGGGGACAAATGATCCTCAGCCTGTCGGTGGACAGGATGAGGATAGAAGATGACTCTATAGTCTTCAAGATGAAAACGTTACTGAAACATAACCAGCTGTGACAACCACTGGATTTGGTACGGTTCTAC